>CP139509.1:424128815-424608815 GCA_021014915.2 Artemisia tridentata subsp. tridentata
AAACAAGCAAATAGACAATGTTGATAATCTATGTGATTGTTCCTTTGCTGACTAGTGATATAGGTGACAAAAGCACATTCACCAAACTTGGTCTTTTTCACATTACTCTTGGTTTGTACAGTGGAAGTGGGATCTCCAAGAATCTGGGATTGAGGATGAACAGTGTTTATCCTCTTAGTGACAATGGGGTTGACTTATACAGTGGATGGTAGATTGGTGAGAGTTGGACCAAGGTCATCATCATATGAAGAGGAGGTGAAAATTCCTGTGTTTGATTGATGATGAAGATCTCCCAACTCAGAGCTTGAAGAGAGTGAGTTGCCAAGATCAGATGGACTTGGGTATCTTGTGAGAGGTTCAGGGAAGCCTAATGAATGATCAGAAGGAGTGGATAAAGGAGTGGAGACACCAGCAGGAACATTCGGGCTCCCAGCAGAATTGATAGAGCCAGTAGTAACAGATACACTACCAGCAGGAACGAAGAACTACCAAGCAAAATCCAGATTCCTGCGGGCTTCAACTGCAGCTTGTCTAAAGAGCTCCTCTGTTTCGTCTGAGAATTCAAAACCAAACTTTTCAGCTACTTCCTTGGCATCATTTTCTTGTCTTTGAAGCCGTGCAAGGTCTTCTGAAAAACTTGAATCATCTTCACCCATGCCAGAATTATCTTTAACTTCATAACTTACACATTGGTTAGAAGGAAAAGAAGGAACAACTTTGGTTTGTTCATCACACTCAGAGTCTGAATCATCATATGGGGTTGAGAAACAACAAGACAGTGGCATGTAAAGGTTTTTGTTACGCGTGTTATGAAAGCTTATATTATTGATTTCTAGAGTTATGTGGTGTGACTTATGTTATACAGTATATGCTCATCAGTTGAATTATGTGAATATATGATCATGATCATCTGACATTTTTCATGTTGTATGGCTAGTTGCTTCATACAAGGCGACCTTTTGTTGCTACTATTACTGATACTTGACACCAAACATACATAATACACATGTGTTAGAAATCCATATAACACATGTTACTATCATTTTACTTACCTTAATCCAAGCTACATAATATCAAGAACATCATCATCACAATCTTCCATCATCATCATCATCATCATCATCATCATCATCTTTTACAAATAACCAAAACCTAACAACATAACAATCAATAACTTGAACAAGGGTTAACATAACCCATTAAACATACTTATCTTTCATTCTACATCATCATATGATCATATCTTGATCATATGATGAAAACCCACTTAATCCATAATCTATAACTTCATTAATCATCAAGAACATAGATACTTACTTGTGGGAAGATCATTACTAAGGGAGACTATGAACACTTGATCTTCACCGGCCCCTCAAGTCTCATTCCTTCTTATTTAGCCACAACTAACTCTTTTATACTTGTGTATAAATAGGAACAGATGGGAGAAAAGTGTGTAACGTTTTGTGCACTAAAAGCTTAGACTTTAACAAAACCACTTTTCTCCTAAAAAGAGTAACCAAGTCCCTGAGATAGCTTAGTGGACCTTTATTGTTACCACTCAAGAACATATTGAGTTTAGATAGGAGACACACCATACCTTGTCTATTCAATCCCAAGTGTTTATTCCGTAAACACTTGGGTAATAGATTCTTTGATTGATTTCTAACAAGAATTTAAACGTTGAAAAAACTTGTGTTTTTATATTTACGTTTTACTTAACTGGATAATTAATCAAATATATTGTATCAGTCATGGAACACTATTAGATTAACTTTTTAGTTATTTCTATTAGTGTAAAGGGAACAACACAAACCCACCCATTTCAGCAATCAAATACACCCATTTCAGCATCTAAACACACCTAAAATAGCTGAAATAAGCAGTAAAAAGCTAAGTTACTATTGCATCAGGTTATGAAATGGGTAACCCTCTCACAAGGTTTCAGGATTTTCAAAAACTTTTGAAGGTAACCCTCTCACAAGGTTTCTACTTCAGCATCAAGTTAGTAATGGTTAGTTTTCTTCATCATTACATACAGCCTACAGAATTGGAGATTCGAATGGTTAACATATGGGTTTCAGGGGAAGCGTAAGTATTCAAATGATTAACCATTTATATGCTACATCAAGGTGAAGGTTTTTACTACTGCTCATTGTTATTATTACTGCTGGTTTTGATTTCTACTGTTTCAAGTTCATTTGATGTGCGAAAAAGTTAATGGTGGGCAATTTAAAAAATTGGAAAGATGGATTGGATGTTTGATATCAGTTTGTGGTTTTGAAGATCGAAGTTGCATACTTTTGTTCCCTAATTGATGATGACAAAAAATGGAAGAATATTTAGAAGATTGTAGCTTGAAGATCCTTGATGATATGCATGGATTAAGGGGAAGACGACATATTTCATACTTGGTTTTGTCATTATCAACTAGGGGAATATTGTTGGGAATTATATTTTGAGTTGATATTGACAAAATATGAAAGATGGAGGAAACATAAAACATACCCAAACTATTTTCGTATTAAATGAATATATATTGTAAGCAATTGTAGTTCAGAGAAATAGCTTTCCAAAATTTTGTAATGTGAAACCAAGCGAAGGAAAAGAAACTTACAAGGATTCTGTTAGTAACGGCGAGCGAACCGGGAACAGCCCAGCTTGAAAATCGGGCGGCTTCGCTGTCCGAATTGTAGTCTGGAGAAGCGTCCTCACCGACGGACTGGGCCCAAGTCCCCTGGAAGGGGGCACCAGATAGGGTGAGAGCCCCGTCGTGCCCGGACCCTGTAGCACCACGAGACGTTGTCTACGAGTCAGGTTGTTTGGGAATGCAGCCCCAATAGGGCGGTAAATTCCGTCCAAGGCTAAATACTAGCGTGAGACCGATAGCAAACAAGTACCCCGAGGGAAAGATGAAAACGACTTTGAAAAGAGAGTCAAATAGTGCTTGAAATATTCGGGAGGGAAGCGAATGGGGGCCGGCGATGTGTCCCGGTCGGATGTGGAACGGCGTAAGCCGGTCCGCCGATCGACCCGGGGTGTGGACCGGTGCGGATTGGTGCGGCACCCAAAGCCCGGGCTGTTGATATGCCCGTGGAGATGTCGTCGCGTCGATCGTGGTCGGCAGCACACGCCGTCACGATGTGCAGTTTTATGTTGTGCCTAGGAAACTTGGTCGAAGGTCTACGATGGCCTAGGAACCTTGGTCGCTTTGGAGTAGCCTTCATCGGTCTACATCGGCCTAGGAATCGTCGGGGCAGAATTACGTCGGCCTAGGAAACTTGATCAAAGTTCTACGTCGGTCTAGGAATCGTCGGGCCAAAATTACGTCATCCTAGGAAACTTGATCGAAGTTCTACGTCGGCTTAGGAATTGTCGGGCCAGAATTACGTCGGCCTAGGAAACTTGATCGATGTTCTAAGTCGACCTAGGAATCGTCGGGCCAGAATTACGTCGGCGTAGGAAACTTGATCGAAGTTCTACGTCGGCCTAGGAATCGTCGAGGAAGAATTACGTCGGCCTACGAACCTTGGTCGCTTCGTAATAGGTTCGTCGATCTATGTCGGCCTAGGGATCGTCGGGGCAGGTTTACGTCCGCCTAGGAAATTGGTCTACGACGTCGGGGAACCTTTAAAGGATGGTAACTTTTTACTTGGGCATCGGATTGAGGTGATTTTTTTTTTGCGGTGACGGATTGTGTGACAATGTGTATTTATGTGCAATGGTCATTTGCGGCCTATCCGATCGCAACCTTGTATTTCAAATTTTCCCTTTGTTACCTTTTGAAATTTATTTGTATTATTTAAGTTATGTGCTTGTGTCTGCTTTGATATGTCACCATAACGTAATACTTCAACCCTTATCGGGTTGGGGTGTTACAATTATGGTATCAGAGCCCAGGCTGTGACTTGTAGTACATTTAACCTTGACCTGTGAAGTTTGGACCATTAAGTTTCCACTGTAGGCGCTCATAAGACAACCTTTGAGAATTTGCTTTAGGATCTCCCCATAGGGACATAAGTTATTGCCCGTAAGGAATGGGTAGACTACGACATCTATGTAAGTAGCATTGCTTCCACATTACTCTGATTCGTGCCTCTGCCTTTAGCTATGCCTTATAAGAACATTTATTTCAGAAGCTAGAAAGTTTTGCAACCTAAGCTTAGTAACCAAGTAAGTTTGGAATACCTCGGAAACTACATGGATACCTTACACCATTTAAGTTTCACCTTCTGATTTTGATCCCCAATTCCAATCTGTTTGATAAACAGTTTGATACTTTTCCGACCATCCCGAAGGTCATTCGACCATAATGTGTTTGACACATTCTATGAATTCATTACTTATGCTGAGTAGCATTAAATGTATATATTCTCCATTCGACCGATTAATATTGCGACACTGTCATCAGTAGGGTTTACGTCATACAATCAATGTTCCGCCTATGAATCACACCTTAGTAGCAGAGAAATGAGATATCACAATCTGATCAAGTGGGACAATACGGCAAGTGAACCTCAGCACAACCTAATATATGAATGATATGTCTCAGCAACAACCTTATGTGATTTCCAAAACAATACTCGTATTTGAAAATGAAATGTTTTATTTCAATGGCGTTTCGAATTTAAATAAAGTATAAAACTCGTGTGGATATGAGACGTTAAAATAATAAAAGTCGGCAAACACGAACGAATATGAAGAAAGAACAGCGAAAAGAGAAAAGAGGAATTAAAAGGAAGAAAAGAATAATAAAGAAAAACAATTAGAAAATATACAAATATAGACAAGGTTTATAAATTATTAGTGTATTTGTAAATGATTAAATTATAAAAGATGTTCCCGAAATTTGGGCATGATGCGCCCGTTTATAAGACATTTCCAAGTCGTTATGACTTTTGATTACAAGTTTTATTACTAAGGTTTACAAGTTTAAATATATCTAATACTCTTATTTGAGTATATATAATAGTTATTAAACTTATTGATTATATCGATATTATGTTTTACTAAAAATAATTAGCCGAAACAATATATTGAATAACGAAAAATAAATAAATACAAACAAATAACAAATAATATAATAAAAGAATATAAAGACTCAAGGGTATTGGGCTTCGGCCCAATACTCGACTCATACACATTGGGCTTACATTGGGCCTTCGGGTCCAAGTTATTAGTGTTTAATCGTATATATGTATATATAAACCATTAGAAAACTGACGTGACTCATTGAGTCACGGCTCGAGTCTATTCGAGCCAAAGGCTTTGGTTTTTGGCTAATAGCCAAACCAATTTAAATGTTATCTCAAAATTATATATTGCCGTTTTGAATCCAATTGTTACTATCTTACACAACAAGATATGTCGTGACTCATTTGAGTCACGGCTCGAGTTCTTCCCGAGCTATAAGCTTTTGGTTTATTCATAACAAGTTTTAAATCATATTCATATGTCAAGTTTTATTGTGGGCTATGCCGTTTTAAGTCAAATTTGAATGTGTTACACCACAACACAAACATAAACCAATACAACATATACTATGCTATGCCGTGACTCATTGAGTCACGGCTTGTGCTAGTTTGAGCAAATGGCTTCAAATAGTTACCAACACAACATAAATACAATTACCAATTCGAAGTAGTATTAAATCCAACACAATAAGAAAATATGGGCTGTTTCGTGACTCATTTGAGTCACGGCTCGATCCATCCCGAGTCTTTAGACTCTCGGTCAAACAACAATATAACCACAAGGCTTTGCCGTGACTCAATGGAGTCACGGCTCGAATCTTATCACGAGCCAAAGGCTCTTGACCACAACCACATTCAACACAAATAATCAAACCCAAATCCACAACCAGATCCAGTTCCTATCCTAGTTAAACCCAATCAATCACCACTGTCTCAACATCAATTCACAAATCCAATCCACAGCTTCTATAATACAACAAACTCTAATCTGTCCCCCATCCTACTGCCTATTCTAATCCAGTTTCAATACAACCAAAACCAAATAAAATCCAATAAATCCAAACACAAACCACAATTAAATATTACAACCAAATCGAAGGAAGAATAAAAATAATGATACAACCAGATCGAATAAAGTAAAATGAATATGAACTGTAAATATAAACAACCAAATCGTATATGAATAATAATAAAAAAATATATAAATAAATAGAAAGCTAAAATTAAACTGGTTGTTGCTTCCTAAATCCGGTATTGCCATGACTCAAAGAGTCACAGTTAAGCTTCATACGAGCACAAGGCCCCTCGGCTTAAACCACCAGGGTCAACTCGGTATAACTCGGTACAAAACAACCCCACAACTCAGCTACACAATAAATCATAAATTAGAACGTACGAAATAATAAAAATATAATCGACTTTCCGGCACGGTGGTCGCCGGTGGTGGGTGGTGGTTGCCGGAGTTCAGCCGGAGAACGGGGAGAGAGACGGGAGAAGTTATTAGAAGTGTGTGTTTGTGTGTTTTGAATATAATAAAAAAAATTTGGCCTTTTATACCTCTGGAGGGACTAAACCTGTGCAATTGAAACTCAAGGGGGCGTGGGGTAATTATAGGGCGGAGGGTATAAACTGTCAAAAGGGTAATACTTTTCTTTATTCCTTGTGGGGCCCATTCGAGGTATCAAACAGGCTCGAAAAATTATGAAACTTGCCTCATTGTTCCCGAAATAATTTTTCTGATAAAAACGAGTATAAATATGCATAATTTTCCAAAAATCAATTTATTTGACAAATTCGATTCGTTTCGCGTTGTCTAGGTTGTGCTGACGTAATAAGGGACTAAGGTTCACATTTCTCAAGATATCTCACGTTTCTCAAGCTCAAATAAATTTAGAAAAGTTCAACTACTAAGGTGATGCAAAAATAAATATTTTGGCTAGTAAAAATGGTTTGAAAAATTACCGGGTGTTACAGCACATACATTATATTGGGAAATCCGTCCCGGATTTCAGTTTAACTTATCAGTTCCGATTTGAAAGAGGTGAGGGTACTTGCGCTTGAACTCGTTCTCGCGTTCCCAGGTGAATTCGGGTCCTCTCTTGGAATTCCAGCGAACTTTCACATGGGGAATTTGGCTCCTCTTTAGTCGTTTGATCTCACGCTCCATAATCTCTACGGGCTCCTCAATAAAGTTCAATTGCTCATCGATTGAATCTCATCAAGTTGGATTTCAGCTGTCTCGTCAGATAAACACTTCTTCAAATTCGACACATGGAAGGTGGGGTGAACTCTACTGAGCTCAAGAGGCAATTTTAGTCTTTAGGCTACAGGACCAACCCTGTTCAGAATTTTGAATGGTCCAATGTACCTCGGGTTCAGCTTTCCTCGTTTGCCAAACCATATCAAGCCTTTCCACGGTGAGACTTTCAACATAACTCTGTCTCCGACTTGAAACTCTAGCGGTTTACGTCTCATATCCGCGTAACTCTTCTGACGATCTCTCGCGATCTACAATCGGTTCTTAGTCTGCACAATCTTTTCTGTAGTCTCACGAACAATGTTCGGCCCGATGAGCTGAGCTTCTCCTACCTCAGCCCAACAAATGGGTGATCGGCATTTCCGACCATACAATGCCTCAAATGGTGCAGCCTTAATACTTGCATGATAGCTGTTGTTATATGAAAACTTGATCAAAGGCAAATGAGTATCCCACCCTTTTCCAAAATCAATCACGCGGGCCCTGAGCATATCCTCCAATGTCTGAATCATCCGTTCACTCTGGCCATCTGTTTGTGGGTGATATGCAGTACTCATGTCGAGGTTCGTGCCAAAGGCATCTTGAAGCGACTGCCAAAAGTTAGAAGTGAATCTGATGTCTCTGTCAGAGATGATCGATATTGGGGCTCCATTCCTTGATACTATTTCCTTCACGTAGAGCCTTCTCAACTTATCCATGCTGTAATTCTCTTTGGTCGGTAGGAAGTGTGCTGATTTCGTCAATCGATCGACTATAACCCAGATAGCGTCGAAACCAGTTGCAGTTCTTGGGAGTTTGGTGATGAAGTCCATAGTAATTCTCTCTCATTTCCATTCAGGAATCTCAGGCTGTTGTAGAAGACCAGTGACTTCTGATGTTGGCCTTAACTTTCGCGCACGTCAAACATCTGCGAACATAATCAGCAACTTCTGCCTTCATGTTTGGCCACCAATATAACTCTTTGAGATCATGATACATTTTGTCAGATGTTGGGTGTATAGAATACTTTGACTTATGAGACTCGTGCATGATCAAGTCTCGCAGTCCTCCATAACGCGGCACCCAACTTCTTCCTTTAAAACACAAGGTTCCGTTTGAACGCTTCTCAAACTTCTTCTGTATCATCCCGTAAAGATTCTCATTCTGGAAATCTTCTTGTTTCACTGCTTCTTCTTGAGCACGGAGAATTTGGGCGCGAAGATTTGAATTGATGGTCATAACCAAAGCTCGAACTCGTAGCGGTTTCAACCATTCCTTACGGCTCAAGGCATCAGCCACGACGTTCGCCATTTCCCGGGTGATATCTGATTTCACAGTCGTAATCACTTAAAGATTTCAACCATCTCCGTTGCCTCATATTCAGCTCTTTCTGATCTAAGATATGCTGAAGACTCTTGTGATCGGTGAAGACGACACACTTCGTTCTCGTAAAGGTAATGCCTCCATATTTTGTGTTTCAAAAACCACTGCTCCTAACTCCAAATCATGCGTGGTATATTTCTCTTCATGGGTCTTAAGTTTTCAGGAAGCATATGCCATGACCTTCCCCCTTTGTATCAAAACCGCTCCTAACCCGTGATATGATGCATCACAATACACTACAAAATCCTCCACTCCATCTGGCAATGCCAAAATCGGTGCACTACACAGTTTTTGCTTCAGAGTTTGGAATGCTTCTTCTTCATCCTTTCCCCATTCATACTTCTTATCTTTCTGGGTCAATGTAGTCAACGGCTTAGCTATTTTAGAGGATCCTTCAATAAATCTCCGCTAATACCAGGCCAATCCCAAAAATTGTCGGATCTCTGTAGCATTAGAAGGTGTTGGCTAATTCTCAATAGCTTCAATCTTCACGGGATCCACATGTAACCCTTTATTCTCAATCACGTGGCCCAGAAATTGTACCTTGCGAATCCAAAATTCACACTTCGAGAATTTTGCGTACAATTATTCCTCCTTGAGCAACTTGAGAATCGTCTTCAGGTGTTGCTTTTGCTCTTCTTCATTCTTGGAGTAGATTAAAATGTCGTCGATGAAGACTATGACAAACTTATCCAGATATGGTTTACACACTCGGTTCATGAGGTCCATGAATACAGCCGGTGCGTTTGTCAAACCAAAGGGCATCACTCGAAACTCATAGTGGCCATAGCGAGTCCTGAACGCCGTCTTGGGAATATCCTCTTCCCGGACTCTAAGTTGGTGATAACCTGACCGCAAATCTATTTTAGAATAGTAATCTGATCCTTGCAGCTGGTCAAATAAATCATCAATCCTTGGTAACGGGTAGCGATTCTTCACTGTTAATTTGTTCAATTCCCGGTAGTCAATGCACATTCTGAACGATCCATCCTTCTTCTTCACAAATAACACCGGTGCTCCCCACGGTGATGAACTAGGTCGAATAAACCCTTTATCCAACAACTCCTGTAACTGTTCAGACAATTCTTGCATTTCGGTCAGAGCAAGTCAATATGGTGCACGTGCCACAGATGCAGCTCCCGGAACTAGGTCAATCAAGAACTCCACTTGTCAAACCAGTGGAAGTCCAGGTAGATCTTCAGAAAATACCTCAGGGAAATCACACACAATCGGGACATCCTCGAGTCGCTTCTCTCTAGACTCTTTCTTGGACACATGTGCTAGGAATGCATGACAGCCTTTCTCGATATACTTCAGAGTCTTGATGCAGGAGATAATACTCAAACGGGTTCCGCTATGGTCTCCGCGGACAATCAAAGTTTCGTCATCAAGAGGGATATGAACAACTCGTTCACCACAAATAATACTGGCTCGATATCTAGACAACCAATCCATACCCATGACTACTTCGAAGCTTCCGATTTCAATGGGCAAAAGGTCGATGCTAAACGGGTAATCTAGGAGGTTTAGGGTACAATTTTGGATTATAGTGCAGGTGTCAACCAAGTTGCCATTAGCTAGTTCTATACTATAGCTGGTGTCTAGGGAGGTAGGGGTGAGGTTAAGTAATGGCGAAATCTTAGAAGATACAAAGCTCATATCGGCACCAGAATCAAATAAGACTTTAACACGAAGGTTGTTGAGTAGGAACGTACCGGTGACTACGTTCGGGTCATTCTGCTGATCTCCAGTGCCCATCATGTATGCTCTGCCATGAGCACCTTCAGTTCTTCGTCCAGCGTTCTTTGGGCAATGGCTCTTGTAATGTCCCCGTAGCCACAGCTTTTCCCTTACAGTTCTTAGCAACATGCCCAACCTTGTTTCATTTCTGACACCTCACAGTGCATGGTCCAGGGTGGTGTTGGTTACATTTGTCAAGGTACCGGTAATTCCCAGCATATCCCCCAGTTTGTGCTGGTGCAGCCACATATTGAGAGGATGCTTCGATACACTTAATAGGATGTTAGTCCTTTACAACGAGTGTATGTGATACTTTGAGTGAATATGATTAAGTATGCGGAATCTACTTAACCACACTTAGAAGGTTATTTGTTATTGGAAATGGAACAGTGATGCTTGAGTAATGAACAATGAACACACAATGTTAACACCAAACGATTCAATATTATTAAGATAATAATATGAGTGATCTTCACTATCACTAGGGTTACAAACCTTGAATCTTATATGTTCTATGACTTATGATTTCTATGATAAGTTATGTTCTTTGTTCTTGACTGATATTCTAAGCATATGAAATAAGCATTATGAATTTCTAGTCTAAGATATTCTTTTTATAGTCTAAAGAAGATCTTTATAATAAATGATAAGTCTTGTCGAACTACTTGCTTTGCTTGAGTGTGTCAGTCCTTAAGATACAACTTGTATCTGTGTACACAACTTGTTGACTGATCATCTATCAAAGATATTATCTACCGTATATCTTTGACTTTTATACACACAATGTAATACCCAAAATTTCAACACGTGCAAAATTACCAAAATACCCTTGTAACTTTAAATTTCAATTAATAAGTACATAAAGCACCAAATAAATCCCAAACCATTGGTAATGAGCAACATATGAAGTAAGGTAATTTGTATTACTAAATTTTAACATTGTACATGTCATAAAAATTATTTGTCACACACAACAAATAATATATGGACCGAAATACTACAAGGATACATTTAAATTATTTATTTTATATTTTAAAATCAATTAAAAACAAGATAAGCTCCAAATAAATATGGAAACAACACCAAAATCAGGAAAATTGTTTTGCCCATTTAATTTAGCCGTGTAAATCATCCCCCCCCCCCATACACACGGTATTTTATTTATTTCCCCATTTATTCCATACGAAAACCCTAAATCACACACATAAAACTCTCTCTTCATCTCACAATTTTTTTGGAGGCTGTGGTTATTTTTCCTGGGTTCATAAACGTCCAAGGAAGGAGGGAAAAATAGTGCTAAGGTGCTGGGTCGCTAGTTTTGATCGTAGGAGTTTTTGTGTGTCGAATTGTTTTAGCCGAGAAGAACAAAAACTCCCACGACTTGTCCACTCGTTCTAAACTTCATCTGGTATTTTTCTTGTGCTCTTTACATCATATATGACTCATATAAAATAGCTAGATCGATCCATGCACGTTAGTTTGATCGTGATAATTATAAATGCTAAAAACGTAAATAAAACCCAAATCTGTTCATGCGATTTTTCTGGGTCTCAACCATATTTTATCTGAGTTCCTTAAGCATCATATAACTCTCAAAAAATGATCATTGTATTTTTTGAAGCCTAGATCTCTCTTGGTGAATTATTGTTTAAATCGGATTAAAAAGAAAAAGAAGATAAAAATAAAAAGGAAATCGAATGAACTAAGGTTTAGGTTTATGATGATAGACCTGGTGTAATAAATGTGTTTTAAGGATGTTTTAATGATTGGTAATGATTGGGGAATTTAGGGTTAGGGTTTATATGGTTTTTGTGTTTAATCGATTGGAAATAAAAACTAAAAGGGTGTGTTTTGTAAATAAATAAACTTGTGGGTTATTTTTGTAACATATTTTAGACCAGGGTTAATTCGTATAAAATATTATATGAGGGTGCTATGTGTAAATTTTGAAATTAAAAGGTTTAAATAGTAAATTATGTAAATATATAATTCGATTTGTAAATAATTAAAGTGGAGGGACTTGTTTTGTAAATTATATAAAATGAAGGGTGTTTCGTACATATATTTAATTAAGGGGTGTGATATGTAATTTTTTTGTTAATTGAAGGCTTAATGTGTAAATATGAATATTGGAAGGATTAAATTGTAACTTAATTAATTATAAGGTTTAAATTGTAATTTAAATAAATAAAAGGGTTTTAACATGTAAAATTGTTAACATTAAAGGATTTGAATTGTAATTATGGGAAACTTATGGATTAAAATGAATAACTTGTAATATTTGCACTTTAGACCTTTATCTTTGGCATATTTGCATTTAAAACCCTAAAATATGGAAAGTTGTCATATTTAACCCTAAGCTATTATAACTTGCTAAAATGAACCTTATTTCCATAATAATAATTAATTTATGACTTAACCTAATTACTTTATGGAATTTGTCTAATTATGGAAAATTGCTATTTTTGGAAACTTGCTAAATAAGGAAACTTTCTAAAAATGGAAACTTGCTAATCTTGGAAACCTGCTAAAAATAGAAAGCCGACTAAAACGAGAAATCTGATTTAAATAAGATATTAATAATAAGACGACCATGTATTCGTGTAGATTCGCTGAAGATGGAGTTTGTTTCTGACCTTTATATTTCTTGATGTGTTATCATTTGCGGTATAAGGTACAGATATTCTGACCTTCTCACAGGTTTCTCATGAACTCTTTCTCTTGTCTTTCTTACTTGCTTGAACCTTGCTATGCTCCCCTTGATTTGTGAACATTACTATGTTTCCCCTTGTATTGTGAACCTTTGATATGATCCACTTGATTTGAACCTTGCTTTGAACCCTTGCCTTGATTTCTTGTTTTGAACCTTGCCATGTTCCCTTGATACTTGACATACTTCGTTCATCACCTTTGACCTGAATATTCAAATCCTTGGACACCTAGAAGATTTACTTGATATTAAAACTGGATGTGGAAACTTTCTTAATTATATATGAATATGTTTTAAGAAAAGCTATTTTAAAACGATGCGATACCATTTTTAAATGTAATTCTACTAAAGTTTTATGAAAATAACTTTTAAGAACTATCTTTATGAAAAACTGTTTTGAAAGACCATTGTTGTGAAAACTATTTTGAAAGATCATTTTTACTAAAACCATTATTAAAGGATTTCTTTTAAATGAACTTTTAAATTGAACCTTTGCTATGATCTCTTGTCTTGAACCTTGATATACTTGAATTGGAAACTTGACTTGAACCTTGATACACTTGAATTGGAAACTTGACTTGAACCACTTGAAATGGGAAACTTGACTTGAACAACTTGATATGGAACTTGAACTTGAACTTGATACTTGATACTTGACCCTTGACTCACAATTTGAGATTACGAGCCATAACTAGGCATGAGGGTTTCATGTCCATGTCATTGATGCACCGATGGCATGACTCTAGGGCAGGAGAGTGATGACCTGTCCCGTCCCTGATTTGATTTGATTTGTTACGTAGAGGCAGACTTTGGCCACCTGGGGCGTATGGATGCATCCTAGACTTGACTTGACTTGACTTGACTTGTTTATATTACTTGTTATACTTGGTGACTGATGGTGTGTGCGATACACGTCTTTCACATCTTGGGAGCTCATGACTCCACCCCTTGGAGGTATCCCCTCACCTTGTACTTGGTACCGAGGACTCCCCTCCGTACACCTTGCTATTTGATATTTGATTTGGGCTCGTAGTGGATTACTGTTTTTTTTCCTTTACCTTATAACCTTGTACTTAGTATCCCGAGGTCACCCCTCCGGATACATACTTGACCTGACACTTGACTTAATACTTGACTTGACTTGATTTGACTTGGGCTCGGGTTGGGATTATTGTTCCCTTTACTCTTATCTACTGTAACTATTTCTTACTCTTGATATATCTGCATAACCTTTTTATTCTTTCCTAACTCTTGTTATACCTGGCATTGTTTCACTTACTTCACTATCCCATTATTATTGCTTGTTACCTTTATATCTGTTCACTGGGCTTTTTAAGCTCAGCCGCATTTCTTTTCCTGCGGCAGGTTTCAGTTTGGAAGCTGGGTATGAGTGGAGAGTACCTTGGACTTAGAAGACCTTGATAGCTATTTATAAATAGAGATGACTAGAAGAGCTTATATTCAGACTTAGTAATTATTGTATATCTCATTTGTAACCTTGTAGTTTCAGACTTTTCATTGTAACCATTGAAATTCAATTGTATTATTTATGTCATATGCTTGTGTTTGTTCTGATATGAAACCATTATTGTGACATCTCTACCCTTGTCGGGTTGGGGTGTTACAATTTATGGTATCAGAGACAGGCTGCGACTCGTAATACATTTACCCTTGACCTGTGAGTTTTGGACCATTAGGCTTCCACTGTAAGAACATAGGAGAACACCTTGAGAACTTGCTTTAGGATTTCAAAATATGAACTTAAGTTTTGACCAGTGAGGAATGGGTAGACTATAAGGCATTTGTTTAAGTATCATTGCTTCCGCATCACTCTGATTCGTGCCTTGTTTTGGTTAAAGCCTGTGGAGATCACTTTTGGGGATTGAAAGCTTATGCTTTGCACCACCTAAAATTTGAAACCTAAATGAATCTTGAAGGCCTTGAGAATTGCATAATAATTGCCTGACACTATTTGATCCTTATCTTCAGATTTCGACTCTGACCTCTGGTCCTTTTGTTAATCACTTTGATGCCTCTTCGGGCATTCTGAGAATCTCCATGGCGATGATGTACTTGATACATTCTGTTATTTGTCTCTTGTTTTTGATAAGCATCTATAAATCTTCCGACGCTAATTGATTTCGTCTTACCCATCTCCATCCCTATGAGAAGTCTTGTGGTGTTTAACCACGAGTATAAGAACGTTTCCCTCTCACTTTTGAATGATAAGATTTGCTATATTGATCTGTCTTTCTTTGGATAGTTAACTTCAATTTTATTCTGATAAATATTTGGTTGAATGAGCATTCAAAATATTGACAACTATCCTCCTATGTCTCACCTTTGGCGCTTGAAACAATTTTGAACTCCCTACCATGATCACCGATTGTTAAACTTTTGGCTATCACTATTACTTTGGAGACTCGTGTGTAACCTTCGCGACTATGAAGTTTTCCCTAGAACCCACTTCGTACACCAATGAATGAACCTTATCTTGAAAATTTATTGGCACCCTGAGTTTTCTGAATATGATTCCTGGTTGAACCACCAAGTTTTCCACCGGAGTGTGAAGTAGGATTTGACATGATACTGAGAGATTGTCTAGCCAGCAAGCGAAGATGTCTTTCAGATCATACCAGTTGATTTGAGCAACCGGGAAGAGCAGCAACCGAAGACCAGGAAGTGAGTTTACTTAGTGTATCTTTTGGGCATGTTTCAGTTTCGTTCGCTATATGGAAGGATGGTGACAGGAGATATGTACTAATTTCTGGAAGCTGAACCGTATAGTTGTTAGGAACCGTTATTTCTCCACCCTGAAACGACTATGTACCTGTTCAATTTCAGAGCGCGAAGTTTCCTTCAGATGAAAGTATAAATTGAGGATATTCTTGGAATCGCTTTCCGTATTCGTAACGACTGCTATTACAGTTAGTGACGCTGATAGTATTAGCTAAAGCTCTAACTGTTTTGTGAAATTGATAAATAATATTTTATCGTGAGTACTTGGGCAAATGGTCATTGTATGACTTAATAGTACATTCAGAGACGAGGAAGAGCATGAAAATCATTTTTGCACCTTGTTAGAAATTTGACGATCATTTGTACATTCTGGGAGGTTGGTATTTGTTGAGACAACTAGAAGCATTACTTCACTGCAAGACCTGGAGTGGACAACAACGGCTGCTACCCTGAAGAGTGAAGACATTCCTTACAAGACAGAAGTGTTGGCGATGCAGAAGAAGAAAATCTAGTCAAGATGGCGAACCTGGAGCTGATGAAGACATGCAGTCAACTTCCCTATTCATCTTGGTTGTACTAAGATGAATTAAAAGCGGAAGCAGACTGGATGATGAAGGGATTTGAAGATCGTGCCAGGAATTCACATTACTCCATCACATTCCAAGGAAAACTGCAGGAGACTTGACGAACCAGACACAAATTCATGATTTTGTTTCGCTTCCAGATAGATGGACAAACGAAGACAGTTAACCAGACTTGAAGGAAGTGGATGTTTTGAGTGATCGATTTTAGAAACAGACCTTTCATGTTTGGAAGAATTGATTCTGTTAGTGCAAATATTACGATATTTAAACTAAACGATTTCTTCGGTTTTAATAATGACAAACATGTAACTTGTAATACATAATGTAAAATGTGCAAGTTACTTGTAAACACAAATCATCAATGCATACTTACATCAACACCTCCCGACGTCTCAAGTATGCTTCAACGAAGTCGTAGATTTCCATCCTGACATAAATCACTCAAGGTATGGACAAACAAATCTACTACTTGACAAATGATCAAAGGATTTCATTTTTCTAAACTTCACATTTTTAATTTGACAAAACATTTTTTTCAAAAATATATTTCACAAATTATTTTTGAATTAAAAAGAAAAGTTTTATTTTGAAAAATATGTTTGAAAATCCCAACAGTCAAATTTCCCCCCAAAACAGCTCCTAACTTCCCCAAATAAACCTTCCCCACTAAAGACAAACGAAGGAGCGTCTACGGCACCATTAAATAGGTACGGCTCCACTAAATTTAGTGGAGCCTTCGGGTATTTAGCAGAGCCGTGGGTCTGTAACGGTCAGATTTTCCCTTGCCTATAAATAGTGGACCATTCCACACTTCCAACTTGATTTTTCCAGTCCTTTTTCTCTGGTCTTATCCCTCTTCACTTAGATAACTTTCTTTGATCATTTGGAGAGTCTTAGGTTGTTTAAGAGTGATCCAATCATCCACTCAAGTGATCCTCTTCATTCCTCTTGATTAGCAAGAGAAGAACACAAAGTATCCTAGATACAAAGTGTTGTCATCCCTCTTGATTAGCAAGAGAAGAACACAAGTATCTAGATACAAGTGTTGTCATCCTCTGATTAGCAGAGAGACACAAGTATCCAAGTAGATACAAAGTGTTGTCATCCCTCTTGATTAGCAAGAGAAGAACACAAAGTATCCAGGTAGATACAAAGTGTTGGAGTTGTTAGGTCTTGTAACATTTGTTACACTCTTGATTGTATCATAGAATACATCAAGATTACTTTTCTTTTGTGAGAGAGTGAGTCAAGATCATTGTGATCTTAAGAGATAGTGAAGATCTCTTGAAGCCATTGGGCTTGTGTGATTGATCATGTGGATCAAGGGTAGATCGGGTAGATCGTGGTAGATTGGTGCTAGCTAAGATTAGCACTCGACATCTAGCTTAGTGTCGGAAATAGGATAAGCAACGTGTATGGTGAGTCGGTAGATCGTGGTAGATTGGTGCTTGGCTAAGATTAGCACTCGACATCTAGCTTAGTGTCAAAATAGGATAAGCGACGTGTATGGTGTAGATCGGGTAGATCGTGGTAGATTGGTGCTAGCTAAGATTAGCACTCGACATCTAGCTTAGTGTCGAAAAACAAGTTAAGCGACGTGTACGGTTTTCTCCGCCTAAAGGGAGTTTGTTGATTAGTGAAGTAACTCTGAGTTGGGTACTCGGGGAGTGGAGAAGGGCGAAGAGGAGCTTCGTGCCGAACCACTATAAATCATCGTGTCCGGTTTGCGCCTTCTAACTTATCTCTTTACTTTCATTTCATTAGTTATCGCTTTATATTTATATTTGCATTGCATATGTGTTTGTGTGGCTTGTTGCTCATGTAGTGATTGATCATGTATGTTCCATGGTTTGATTGTGCATATGTTGTAGTTTACTATAGTCATCTCTAGATGCTATATACTCATTGTTGACACTCTTCATATTACGTCACACTTGATCGGGTGTTTGATACAAAAGTTTTAAGTTTTTAAATGGAAACGTATTCACCCCCCTTTACGGTTTCCCACAATTGGTACCAGAGCCAGGTCGCTCAAATTTTTAAAACAAATGGTTTTCCAAATTGAGTACGATGCATGTATCAAATTACCCATGAAGGTGATAAAAATATGAAAAGTATTTAGTTGCTTAATACTTACAAGTTTTGTTGTTAAGTATACTTTGTCATACTAGCTTGAAGGTTTTCTTAAACCACTAAAAGAACAGTGTCTTTAAGTGTCCGGTCATGTTTTCAGAACGAGTCATTAAGTCATGCAATTCTGAATCAAAAAACAGACCACGGTACCACTAAACATTGTACGGTACCGTTATATTTAATGGTACCATGGGTCATTTAACGGTGCCGTGCATCTGATTGTCTGTTTTTCATTTTTGGTTCATTTTCAAAAATCCATATAAAATCAACCATGAGTCTGTACGAGTCGTGTCGCCCATCATTTTGAACGATGTTGAGTCTACTTTCATTTGAGAAACATTCTTATGAATTAGTTCTAAATGAAAGTATGTTAAAGTCCTTGATTTTCAACTAAAGGTCTTCTGGTCATGCAGTTTGCGTAAATTTTTGGTCAAACTGAAAAAGGGCGATTCAACTTTTAACCTTGACATGTTTTCAAAGTGCTCAGCAAAAATATTTGAAATGGGGAGGAAACCAATTCATTGTCAAATAAAATCAAGCTTAGTATACATTGTTATACCTAATACACAAAATGACGATAAGTATTTTTGTGTGTTAAATTGCTATTTGCTTATTATAGTTTTTCGGTTTATGCATTTATAAGGCTCATGCTAAATCACTTGCACTATATTAAGTAATTAGTTTGCATTGCATATAGGCATCAACCATTTGTCTTGCATTTGTTGCAAGTTCTTAAAATGGTTTAGTAACTTTCTTAGGAATAGAAACTAAGTTGGTAGATCATGTGTGTCGAAAGATATTGTCTTACACAATTATTTTTCCAAAGGTTTAAGTGTAAAAAGTATATCACCCCAAAACACTTAACACTTTCATAAAATCCGTAACATGATCCTTAAAACATCACATCATTTTGTCTTATTTGACCATGGGTTGTCTAAACAAGATAAAAGGTCATTTTAATACATTAGTATTTAAGTAAAAGAAAATGTATTAAACTTGCATTGATTTAACACACATACAAAATGTTTTAAACATTTAGTATTTTAGTATGTGGTATAAAAATGGTTAAGATAATTTTTTTTATACTAATGAGGTGTCGAAAAACTAAGAGTATTATACATAATAATATAAATAGTTTTTCTCAAATAAAAATAAATGACAATATCAAAGTAGTAACTTAGTTTGTCATTAACCTCACACATACAACTAGTGTTAAAATAAATGGAACACACTCCTTAAATTTTTATTTTCTTTTTAAAAAGTGAATGATTGTGAGGGTCAAGAAAGATTTCGAGTACATATCAATTCATTATTCAAATTATGATTGATATCATCATCGAATCTAATTGACAAGTTTTCGAGTGTGGACATGAAATTGGAGTCATTATTTGTTTAGCTTCAAGATAACATCAAAACATGATGAAACATATTATCTTGAATCTACATACTCAATCACACTCGATTGTTATGAAAATAATGACGTCCTCTCAAGACGAAAATAATATGCATCGGATCATAACTCACACTTGTGTTGAAGATGCCATATTGAGTCTTGTTGTCCAATAGTTGTGTTCCAAACATTAAACTAATATGTTTAAAAGATGCATAAAATACATAACTAAGTAGGAGTGACAACTTGGATGTTTCATCTGAAATATACAAGTAATTTACATTGCAATGCAATTAGTAAATGTGTCATTTCCGAAAAACCAAACAAGAGCGAACAAACAACATATGTAAACTTTGCTCATGAATGACTCAACACTCAATGTCACATGTCTAGTAAAAGTGTCACACATAATATGTTATTAACTATTATGTAAGTCATCAATCTTTGAGAATATCACATGTATTTCTCTTATCAAAAGATTGACAAAGGATAACTTATATCCCATGCATCTTATTTTCTTTGTGACATGAATGGTTATGTTACAAGAGAATACATTGCATCCTGTTAACAAATATAGGATATTAGAGTTGAATAATAACCTAATACGTCATGTGTCATTGCACAAACAAGTAAAATTAGTCATACACTAAAATACTTGTTTCATAAAGCATTCATAAGAGTGATAAGTTTCCTCTTAGAAAAGCATACTTGTTGAAATAAACAGTATGTCTCATTTTAAATAAAATGCTCACAAGATCTATTGAGGTAAGTAAACTTTTACTAGATTCTCACTCAAGATATGCAAAGGAGCATTCTTGAAACACACACGATGTAGTAGATTCTACATTGTATCACATTAGAGTGTCTCTTGGTTCTAGGAAACCAAATCATGTTAAAATAACATGTAACAACTCAACAAACAAAGATGTTGTCCAAGAGATCATAAAATACACCATCTCCATCAAATAACCTCTAAATCTCAAACACGAAATTAAAATATTTCGCTTGCCTTTGTTAGGAGTTGTGTAAGACATGTCATTCTCTTAATCGACCTTCAAAGTATGGTTAGTTGAGTCATATTAGGTCATGTATTAGCGAAATAAGCTAATATCATCTTTGCTACACTTCAATAGGCAAATATAGAAATTTGAAATTTTCTAATATGAGAATGACTACTGGAGAACCTATCGCACTAGAAATTCAATTCGACCAAACGGTTGAATTGCTTCCAGGAGAGAAGTTGGGTTTATGGTATAACCCATAAAAATGGTTGTGTTCAGCCTTAATTGAGCACCACTAGTGATTGTCTCATACTCATTCTCTAACTTGAAAAATTTTCATTCCTACATTTGACTAGAGATAGTTTGCATCGTTGAACTATATCTCCCATTAGGATGTCATCTTGAACCAGTAGTAATTAGGATCTTCCTTAGTAAACCTAGATTGCTTGCATCCCACATACATGTTTCAAAATGATAACATGTTCTCATAAGACATGATTAAATGTCTTCATGATCTTAAATGCTAAATGATTATCATGTTTTGCATGATGTTTCATTTATTCCTTATGTGCATTTTACTTGATTTACTTGTAAAGTTTGCACCCACACTATGTTCTTTTGACACATTAGGAATTAGGTATGCCCATCACTATGAACCCTTAGAAGTCATAGAGTCATACACTAGTGTCAAAACCCATAAGTCAAAGTAGTCGCGAAGTTACCCTAATTCCCCAGTCATCACTTCGCCTTCTTCCAAGTAATACACCTTTTTGTCATGGGAAGGTTAGGAACAAACCTAGTAGAACTCGGAGTAGGGTTGACAACTTAAATATTTCATCCGAAATATTCAAGTAAGTTTAACTTGCGATCGCAATTGTTAAATGTCATATCCGAAACATCATACTCAAGCCTTTTAACAACATATGTTAAAACGCTCATCCAAAGGACTCACGAGTTACTATATAAGTAATTAGTAGTTCCTTTCATCCTCGTGTGAATATACACGTCTTAAGATCCCAAACCCTGCTGCAAATCAGCACCATAGGCCTAGCTTTACATCTTTCAAAACCCCATGAAACACTCACGTGCGAAGCACATAGAAACCCTTAAATCAACCAAACCTCTCAACCAAGAATCCCCTTACCATCTCCGTCTAGGTCTAGGAATGATGGAACATTTTCCATAAAACTTATGACTATTTAAATATTTCACTGGAAATATTAAAGTCATCCCTCACGTTCCTTGCATGATCTCTTGAATATTTCACTGGAAATATTGAGATCATCTATTCTATTTCGTGTCATGACTTTTAGATATTTCACTGGAAATATCAAGTCATTCCCTCGATCTCGTCCCATGACTGTTAGATATTTCACTGGAAATGTCAAGTCATATCCTGTGTCTCGTCTGATGACTTTTTAAATATTTCACTGGAAATATTAAGTCATCTTTCACATCGCTCTAATGACTACCTATGTATTTCCTCGGAAATATAAAAGTCATTTCTTCTCGTCCAGTACCGGTCAAAGAATTTATTAGGTATAAATTCTCTCCTCGTGTCGAAAAATCTCCCTTAATCAGCGAAGATTTATTCGTAAAATCCTCTTAAACTCCAATGACAACTTAAATATTTCATCCGAAGTATTTAAAGTTTATTTAATTTGCGAAATGCAATTAAATGTCATTTCTCGTTCTCGACAAACGTTCATCGAATCCCGGTGGATTCATTCATAAAGGAATTTATTCGGTATAAATTCTTTTAATCTAAGGTCCAGAAAAATCACAACATATGTGAAATTTCTTTGTCAGAAATCTAATTCTGGGTCAAAACTGACCTCAGCAGGTCACGGTACTCTTTAATAGGGACAGTATCGTTATTTTTAACGGTACCGTCGGACCGTTATTTGCTGAGACAGTTTATTCTCACTGTTTCAAAACCACTATCGAAACACACTCGATGTAGTCTTGAACCAGAACCGTATCCTATCAGAACAGATTGTATCTATCTTCTGATTCCTAAGCCTTCTTCCCTTTCACTTCCGCATGGTACTAAACACTACCAATGCTTCCGCATCCCACTCATCTCATACACACTTCAAACGAAGACATTAGGATACGTTGAGATAACCCTCCTTCATCAACATAGATAACCCTATAACCTTATCACCTACCTCACAACCCTAAAGATTTTATCTTCTTAACCCTTAGGATATCTCCAAGTAATCACATGTCTCATCATATAAATATTCTATGAATATTCACAATGATTGAGAAGAGCTACGTGACTTCAAAGGTGAAGTTTATCGTATGCTATCCACTACTTGTCATGACGTTACTAATGCTTATCGCTTCAGCCAACGTTTGTTTTCCTCTTTATCTTTTACATCTTGTCCGGTTGGTCATAGGATTAAGGGGGAGCGAAAACATACTCATATAGTCTTTCACTAAACACTCT
The DNA here is from genome assembly GCA_021014915.2 of Artemisia tridentata subsp. tridentata. Classification (NCBI taxonomy): domain Eukaryota; kingdom Viridiplantae; phylum Streptophyta; class Magnoliopsida; order Asterales; family Asteraceae; genus Artemisia; species Artemisia tridentata. Next base: position 424,152,157 of record CP139509.1, read on the forward strand.
CAAGAACACACAAATGTGATTCTTATTCCCTAGGAAACTTCCCTTTAGCTGCCCAGAACTAGGCTGTATAGGAAAATTCGTGACTTCAGGTCACGTACCATTAAATAGGCCACGGTACCGTTAAATTTAATGGTACCGTGTGGTATTTAGTGGTACCGTGCCTATGTTTGACGAATTTTCACTGTTTCCTTTAGATCCCATGCATTCCTAACCTCAAACCTGCAAAATCTTGCAAACTCACATACACCCTAGGATTCCCTCACTACACCATAGGACTCTAACACCAACTTTAGTTCGAATCCCACAACTCTTGCCTATATAAGGCCTCACCATTGCAAGCTTATCTTGCATCTCACCTTCAAACCTCACATTAACATCATCATCACACTCAAACCTTTTAGCTACACTTCACTCTTGACAGTGACAGTTAGTCTAAGAACCTTCAACCCATAGATCATCACACTCAAACCTTACAACTACTCCTCACTTTGGATAAGTGATAGTTAGTTCAACAACTTTCAATCCTCACAAACACACGAAACCCTTCATGCACCAAATTATCCCTAACACACAACTAGGATCATCCAACCTAGAAACCTAGAACTTCATTACCTTAACCCCGTTAGAGATATCCACCAACAATCCTGTTAGGATCACATGCACCTTTTCTTTTTCCCTTTTGAAATATATCATGCATCTCATTGTCAGTGCAAACGATATATTAACCTAAACCATCCTTTCCCACCTTTCCTCAAAGGGCAAAACCAACATCTCCAACCACATCATCATCATCCTCCACCTTTAGGATTCCTACACCCTTACCTCCACCAAGTCCACCACAACCTTTAGCTATCACACTAACCCTATCACCATCAAACCTCTTTGGACTTGGCACCAACACATCATCCTTATCACCATCACCATCACCACAACCTTTAGCTCTCACACTAACCTTGTCACCTACATCTCCTTTTGAACTTGGCACTAACACATCATCCTTATCACTATCACCATCACCACAACCACTAATGGGTCATCCCATTATTTATCCCCTACAACCACATAACCCAAGTTGTCCTTGTTGTCACCACAACCAACACTCTCCCACCTTATGGAATCATTTAGGTATAACCTCTATCGAGTCTACTTTATGGCACGACTTGTCATAATAGTAATCATTTAGAGTATGTCTTATAAACAAACTATCCTTAACATCAATCATTTAGGTAGATGATTATGTTGTTCAAAAGGTTTGTTAGAACTTTCCTTCCCAATGACAACTTGGAATAAGTCATTTAGTGCGTCAGTCAATGAACGAATCTCGTTCTTGATTAGTGTGATTGAGTGAACAATTACACCTTAGGTTTTCGGTCGGGTTGTGACACTTACGTGTTAACATAGTTTAACCCATGCATGTCTTGCTATGTGTATTCTATCCCTATAATGTTGCTCCTATACTGTTATATATTATGCTGCACGAAGCTAACCCTTGATGTAGGAAAAGCCTTTGTAAGAATTTGATCCATGGATCCGCTAGATACTAAGGAAAATAAACAAGGGGATTAAGTCACCATAGGGGAGCATTGAGCTAGGGGGAGCTCGGGAGTATTTGAATACATAGCATGGAAGTCGTCTTCACAAGTGTTGATAGAAGGCTTCACTAGGATGATGCAAGCTCGCCTTTCGGGGGAGAAAGGATATTAGTGCAATAAGGGGGAGTAGGGAGTAAATCCAAGGGAGCGCTCGAGGCTACTACCTTTTTGATTCGACAAAAGGGGGAGAAGGAAGTGTAAACAGGTAACTTTTAATTTTACTGTGTGTTACGGTTTACATATTTCTCATCATCAAAAAGGGGGAGATTGTTAGTGCAAATATTACGATATTTAAACTAAACGATTTCTTTCGGTTTTAATAATGACAAACATGTAACTTGTAATACATAATGTAAAATGTGCAAGTTACTTGTAAACACAAATCATCAATGCATACTTACATCAACACCTCCCGACGTCTCAAGTATGCTTCAACGAAGTCGTAGATTTCCATCCCGACATAAATCACTCAAGGTATGGACAAACAAATCTACTACTTGACAAATGATCAAAGGATTTTATTTTTCTAAACTTCACATTTTTAATGTGACAAAATATTTTTTTTAAAAATATATTTCACAAATTATTTTTGAATTAAAAAGAAAAGTTTTATTTTGAAAAATATGTTTGAAAATCCCAACAGTCAAATTTCCCCCCAAAACAGCTCCTAACTTCCCCAAATAAACCTTCCCCACTAAAGACAAACGAAGGAGCGTCTACGGCACCATTAAATAGGTACGGCTCCACTAAATTTAGTGGAGCCTTCGGGTATTTAGCGGAGCTGTGGGTCTGTAACGGTCAGATTTTCCCTTGCCTATAAATAGTGGACCATTCCACACTTCCAACTTGATTTTTCCAGTCCTTTTTCTCTGTCTTATCCCTCTTCTCTTAGATAACTTTCTTTGATCATTTGGAGAGTCTTAGGTTGTTTAAGAGTGATCCAATCATCCACTCAAGTGATCCTCTTCATTCCTCTTGATTAGCAAGAGAAGAACACAAAGTATCCTAGATACAAAGTGTTGTCATCCCTCTTGATTAGCAAGAGAAGAACACAAGTATCTAGATACAAGTGTTGTCATCCCTTTGATAGCAAAGAAGAACACAAAGTATCCAAGTAGATACAAGTGTTGTCATCCCTTGATGAGAGAAGACAAGTATCCAGTAGTACAAAGTGTTGAGTGTTAGGTCTTGTAACATTTGTTACACTCTTGATTGTATCATAGAATACATCAAGATTACTTTTCTTTTGTGAGAGAGTGAGTCAAGATCATTGTGATCTTAAGAGATAGTGAAGATCTCTTGAAGCCATTGGGCTTGTGTGATTGATCATGTGGATCAAGGGTAGATCGGTAGATCGTGGTAGATTGGTGCTAGCTAAGATTAGCACTCGACATCTAGCTTAGTGTCGGAAATAGGATAAGCAACGTGTATGGTGTAGATCGGGTAGATCGTGGTAGATTGGTGCTGGCTAAGATTAGCACTCGACATCTAGCTTAGTGTCGGAAATAGGATAAGCGACGTGTATGGTGTAGATCGGGTAGATCGTGGTAGATTGGTGCTAGCTAAGATTAGCACTCGACATCTAGCTTAGTGTCGAAAAACAAGTTAAGTGACGTGTACGGTTTTCTCCGCCTAAAGGGAGTTTGTTGATTAGTGAAGTAACTCTCGAGTTAGGTACTCGGGGAGTGGAGTAGGGCGAAGAGGAACTTCGTGACCGAACCACTATAAATCACCGTGTCCGGTTTTGCGCCTTCTAACTTATCTCTTTACTTTCATTTCATTAGTTATCGCTTTATATTTATATTTTCATTGCATATGTGTTTGTGTGGCTTGTTGCTCATGTAGTGATTGATCATGTATTTTCCATGGTTTGATTGTGCATATGTTGTAGTTTACTATAGTCATCTCTAGATGCTATATACTCATTGTTGACACTCTTCATATTACGTCACACTTGATCGGGTGTTTGATACAAAAGTTTTAAGTTTTTAAATGGAAACGTATTCACCCCCCCCCCTCTACGGTTTCCACAGATTCGGTGAAGACCGAAGTTATTGACGATTAACTTTCACTTCCGTTGACTCATTTAAGCTTCGTTATATAGTAATAAGATCCTCTAATGATTTAAGTTCCCTAGAAGCATTTTAGTTCCGTGTTTATTTTTTTCGTATGTTCGATGATGGTTTTGTTTTGGGAATTTTGGCGAATTATGGAAGATCTGATGCTTGTGGATGGCGTACCTTACTTCTGCTAGGCAATCTGGGATTCGATACTCTTGCGAGTAGTCTTGTTTTCCCTTTTGACTATGACATTTGATCTTGTTGACCTCCGAGACTGTAGAAGTACTAGGTGGTTTAAGATAGGTTGTTTTGCTTACGACTCGAGATAAAGTATGATCATCATGAAGGCATATTTAGTGGTGCTAGTATTATGACGCCTGATCAACGTGATAATACTTACACCATATAACGTGCACTCATTGTGGCCATAGGATATCTTGGGGAGTACTAAGAAGTTTAGAATTTGATCTCCGTTTGTTATTCCGTGATTAGTGAGACTTTAGGTTCATTCTACCTATGCGTACACTCTGCCTTCGTTCATTAGATATCTGGATGAGTTTGGACTCTCGTTTTACATTCTGTTGACCTCAGTTATAAATCTTGAACTTTTGTAGAGCTCTCTACTGTTGATACAGTTAATTTGATTTGAAATCTTGTTCGTTTTCCATATGAGCTTTCCAGAAGATTCACCTATCATTCATTTTATGTTGCATGGACCTTTTGATCAGCAGCAACCAATTCTGTCTCCTTCTGAGGAATTTTGAACCCACCTTGCTTGATTGAGTCATGAGAAACTATTTGGTCTGAAGATCGTTTTGGAAGAACCTCCCCGGGCATAAGAATGTTTGTGACAATTTTTTGCGACTTGCTATGACTTCGTCTAACTTTGCGACTTCAAATTTTGAGGACAAAAATTATCTTTTAGAGGGGAAGAAGTTGTAATACCCAAAATTTCAAAACATGCAAAATTACCAAAATACCCTTGTAACTTTAAATTTCAATTAATAAGTACATAAAGCACCAAATAAATCCCAAACCATTGGTAATGAGCAACATATGAAGTAAAGTAATTTGTATTACTACATTTTAACATTTTACATGTCATAAAAATTATTTGTCACACACAACAAATAATATATGGACCGAAATACTACAAGGATACATTTAAATTATTTATTTTGTATTTTAAAATCAATTAAAAACAAGATAAGCTCCAAATAAATATGGAAACAACACCAAAATCAGGAAACTTGTTTTGCCCATTTAATTTAGCCGTGTAAATCATCCCCCCCCCCATACACACGGTATTTTATTTATTTCCCCATTTATTCCATACAAAAACCCTAAATCACACACACAAAACTCTCTCTTCATCTCACGATTTTTCTGGAGGCTGTGGTTATTTTTCCTGGGTTCATATACGTCCAAGGAAGGAGGGAAAAATAGTGCTAAGGTGCTGGGTCGCTAGTTTTGATCGTAGGAGTTTTTGTGTGTCGAATTGTTTTAGCCGAGAAGAACAAAAACTCCCACGACTTGTCCACTCGTTCTAAACTTCATCTGGTATTTTTCTTGTGCTCTTTACATCATATATGACTCATATAAAATAGCTAGATCGATCCATGCACGTTAGTTTGATCGTGATAATTATAAATGCTAAAAAAGTAAATAAAACCCAAATCTGTTCATGCGATTTTTTTGGGTCTCAACCATATTTTATCTGAGTTCCTTAAGCATCATATAACTCTTGAAAATGATCATTGTATTTTTTGAAGCCTAGATCTCTCTTGGTGAATTATTGTTTAAATAGGATTAAAAAGAAAAAGAAGATAAAAATAAAAAGGCAATCGAATGAACTAAGGTTTGGGTTTATGATGATAGACCTGGTGTAATAAATGTTGTTTTAAGGATGCTTTAACGATTGGTAATGATTGGGGAATTTAGGGTTAGGGTTTATATGGTTTTTGTGTTTTACCGATTGGAAATAAAAACTAAAAGGGTGTGTTTTGTAAATAAATAAACTTGTGGGTTATTTTTGTAACATATTTTAGACCAGGGTTAGTTTTTATAAAATATTATATGAAAGTGCTATGTGTAAATTTTGAAATTAAAAGGTTTAAATGGTAAATTGTGTAAATATATAATTCGATTTGTAAATAATTAAAGTGGAGAGACTTGTTTTGTAAATTATATAAAATGAAGGGTGTTTCGTACATATATTTAATTAAGGGGTGTGATATGTAATTTTTGGTTAATTGAAGGCTTAATGTGTAAATATGAATATTGTAAGGATTAAATTGTAACTTAATTAATTATAAGGTTTAAATTGTAATTTAAATAAATAAAAGGGTTTTAACTTGTAAAATTGTTAACATTAAAGGATTTGAATTGTAATTATGGGAAACTTATGGATTAAAATGAATAACTTGTAATATTTGCACTTTAGACCTTTATCTTTGGCATATTTGCATTTAAAACCCTAAAATATGGAAAGTTGTCATATTTAACCCTAAGCTATTATAACTTGCTAAAATGAACCCTATTTCCATAATAATAATTAATTGATGACTTAACCTAATTACTTTATGGAATTTGTCTAATTATGGAAAATTGCTATTTTTGGAAACTTGCTAAATAAGGAAACTTTCTAAAAATGGAAACTTGCTAATCTTGGAAACCTGCTAAAAATAGAAAGCCGACTAAAACGAGAAATCTGATTTAAATAAGATATTAATAATAAGACGACCATGTATTCGTGTAGATTCGCTGAAGATGGAGTTTGTTTCTGATCTTTATATTTCTTGATGTGTTATCATTTGCGGTATAAGGTACAGATATTCTGACCTTCTCACAGGTTTCTCATGAACTCTTTCTCTTGTCTTTCTTACTTTCTTGAACCTTGCTATGCTTCCCTTGATTTGTGAACATTACTATGTTTCCCCTTGTATTGTGAACCTTTGATATGATCCACTTGATTTGAACCTTGCTTTGAACCCTTGCCTTGATTTCTTGTTTTGAACCTTGCCATGTTCCCTTGATACTTGACATACTTCGTTCATCACCGTTGACCTGAATATTCAAATCCTTGGACACCTAGAAGAGTTACTTGATATTAAAACTGGATGTGGAAACTTTCTTAATTATATATGAAAATGTTTTGAGAAAAGCTATTTTAAAACGATGCGATACCATTTTTAAATGTAATTCTACTAAAGTTTTATGAAAATAACTTTTAAGAACTATCTTTATGAAAAACTGTTTTGAAAGACCATTGTTGTGAAAACTATTTGAAAGATCATTTTTACTAAAACCATTATTAAAGGATTTCTTTTAAATGAACTTTTAAATTAAACCTTTGCTATGATCTCTTGTCTTGAACCTTGACTTGAACCTTGATATACTTGAATTGGAAACTTGACTTGAACCTTGATACACTTGAATTGGAAGCTTGACTTGAACCACTTGAAATGGGAAACTTGACTTGAACAACTTGATATGGAACTTGAACTTGAACTTGATACTTGATACTTGACCCTTGACTCACAGTTTGAGATTACGAGCCATAACTAGGCATGAGGGTTTCATGTCCATGTCATTGATGCACCGATGGCATGACTCTAGGGCAGGAGAGTGATGACCTGTCCCGTCCCTGATTTGATTTGATTTGTTACGTAGAGGCAGACTTTGGCCACCTGGGGCGTATGGATGCATCCTAGATTTGACTTGACTTGACTTGACTTGTTTATATTACTTGTTATACTTGGTGACTGATGGTGTGTGCGATACACGTCTTTCACATCTTGGGAGCTCATGACTCCACCCCTTGGAGGTATCCCCTCACCTTGTACTTGGTACCGAGTACTCCCCTCCGTATACCTTGCTGTTTGATATTTGATTTGGGCTCTTAGTGGATTACTGTTTTTTTCCTTTACCTTATAACCTTGTACTTAGTATCCCGAGGTCACCCCTCCGGATACATACTTGACCTGACACTTGACTTAATACTTGACTTGACTTGATTTGACTTGGGCTCGGGTTGGGATTATTGTTCCATTTACTCTTATCTACTGTAACTATTTCTTACTCTTGATATATCTGCATAACCTTTTTATTCTTTCCTAACTCTTGTTATACCTGGCATTGTTTCACTTACTTCACTATCCCATTATTACTGCTTGTTACCTTTATATCTGTTCACTGGGCTTTTTAAGCTCAGCCGCATTTCTTTTCCTGCAGCAGGTTTCAGTTTGGAAGCTGGGTATGAGTGGAGAGTACCTTAGACTTAGAAGACCTTGATAGCTATTTATAAATAGAGATGACTAGAAGATCTTATATTCAGACTTAGTAATTATTGTATATCTCATTTGTAACCTTGTAGTTTCAGACTTTTCATTGTAACCATTGAAATTCAATTGTATTATTTATGTCATATGCTTGTGTTTGTTCTGATATGAAACCATTATTGTGACATCTCTACCCTTGTCGGGTTGGGGTGTTACACACAATATCTTTGTGTACTTATCCATCTAGCAGTAGAATACGCGACACTTATCTCTTCAACAGCAGTATCTGTTGCACTAGCAGTAGAATCCTTGCGGTAGCAGAATCTCTAACACTAGCAGTAGAATGAAATACACTAGCAGTAGAATGATACTTAGTATATTTCTTTGAGTAGAACTAACCTTGTAAACGTTTAATTCCCAATACTAATCTTCAGATCATTTAATTCCATAGACGCCCCTAACAACTATCTTAGACTTTAATTCTGAGACGGAATTCTGTTTGACGGGTAGGTACTGTAGCAATCTCTAAAATTCCCCAGTAATTTGTAAATGATAATCAAGTATTAAATTACCATTACAGTTCAGTTAAACAAAAATTTTGTTTATTACATTACAATAATTCAAACGCGTTGATACGTGATTCACAATACCTTTGAACGAGCTCACACACGGACCACAATGAATCCAATATACAAATTATAAACCAAACGGATCCTTGATATTTATTTCTAAGTCCAACAGGCTCAACCCAAGCCCACTATTACAAAGCCCATTAATCAAATTCATTTTTACTCTTTACTAATACTCGATTCAACTCACATTCACTTGACCTCATTTATTCTAGAATTCGACACACAAACTACATCACATTTTATATGGTTCGAATCCCCATACAACAAGGAAACAGGAATGAAAAAACATTCATTTTAGTTCGATCGTTTGGTAGTCAAACAAATCCCAAAGCTAAACTCATTTTGACATTGTGTAAAGCCATTCAAATTATAACCAACTCCCTTAAACATGTGATTCCTTAATCAACATGTTTCTTCTGAATTAAATTTTGATTGTAAGGATCTTTCAAACACTTCATAGTCAGACTCTTGATCTGAGCTTTCTTCTGTTCTTCAAGATTAAATATCTTTCTGTCTAACTCATCTACCTTCTGTGAATCTCTTTCAGCAATAACATCATCTTTCTTTGTCTTGAACATTGTAGTACTTTGAATAAAAGATGGTGCAATTTCCTTGGATGGAGGAATTATAAGAGGCAATGGTGTTGTGTATCTTGGATGCTTGTTCCAAGAAGTCAAATCTTCTTCCAGCATGCCTTTGCAAGTGATGAACAAATATAGTGAACTGAAATTGAAAATGAAAGCTCCTAGATAGAACTTTCTCCATTTGAATGCTTCATCCCTTCTAAATATATATAATACTCCAGAATTTTCATTTGAACTTTCTTCATTTGAAGAGCTTATTCCCAGTATCCATCAACTGAAAAAGTTTATTCCCAGCATCCATCAACTGAATGCTTGTTCTTATTATTGGTTGAATAATAAGACATGTTAGCTTCTCACAAAGCTGACATCATCATCTTGTATGCTCTTGTCTTTTCCATTGTAGGAGGAGATACAACAACTGCTTGATCAATTTCTCCCCTGTTCTGAACATACACAATCTTTTCTTTCTTTATTGGTTAATCTTCCTCCCCTGAGATTGGAAGATCTCTCACCATGTACCAAAATATATCCTCCTCTGTTTGGAAGATCTCTCACCATCATGTGAACTAGCAATTAGAACATGATTTCAGACAATAGTGCACATGTTGGCCATCAATTCCTTAAGAGTTTAATTTGCTACCCTCATCACTTCTAGGTGTGTTAACTCCTATGAGTGGGTGAATCATGGGGCTTTGACTCATTGTCCATCATTTGATGGTTTTTCTGAGCCACTTTCAAAATCCCTTTTAAGAAACTTTTTACTTAGCAATATGAATATGATTTTATGATGAAAAATCATACTGCTCTCAACCATTTTGAAGGGATTAAGTGTGTAATAGACACTTAATCAAGAATTCGGTTTAAAGTAACCTCTGGTTGTATGAGAACCAATGTTTTCAGTTATAAATAATTGTCTGTGTAAAGATAAACCCATTCAAAGGGCTTTCTTGACAGGTTTTCCAGCTCATAGCAATTGTTACTTCTAACACAAGTGTTAGATTCACTTTTGCTAGCTGTTCTTTCTATCAGATGTCCTTAGACTTGCTCATTATACTTAAAAGTATAAAATGATAGAAAGTGAGTTTTGTCAGTTACTATCTGATCAACTAAGCCATCAAGTCAATGTGAAACATCATAATCAGATTTCAAGAAAGAAGTTTTAAAGAATCAATTAACTTAGGTGTAAACCTTTGTTAATGAATCCTAAACTAAATCCATCATAAACCTATTATGTCAGCAACTAAGATAATCATTCTGCTGCTTCCATTTCACTTGAAACTTCCTTTGTGCTCAATGTTCTTACTTGAAATGGTTAGTCCAAAACCAAGAAAAAAAATGCAAAACATTTGTCTTATAGCAGTAGAATCATATGACTAACAGTATGAATTTAACAAACAAAAATTTGTACTAGCAGTACAAACTTTCCAGTAACAGTAGTAATTAACAATGCTAGCAGTACAAACAAAAATTTATATACAAAAACACAGAGTTTAAAATCATTGAGGATTAAGCATTCCAATACTTGCTACCAAGTATTGAAACCTTCCAACATCAAAAGCTTTTGTGAGAAGATCAGCAAAGTTGTGATCAGAATCAATTTTAAGAACTTGAATCAACTTTTTCTCATTGCAGTCTCTAATAAAATGATGTCTAATTTCAATGTGTTTTGTTTTAGAGTGTTGCACTGGATTTTTAATAATGCAAATTGTACTACTATTATCAATATGAATGACAGTGTTTAAGAAATTGTACCCATAGTCAAGAAGTTGGTTTTGAAGCCATAGGACTTGACCACAGCAACTTGCAGCAGCTACATATTCAGCTTCAGTTGTTGAAGTAGCCACAATTGTTTGCTTCTTACACTGCTATCAAATAAGTCTACACCCAAGGAATTCACATCCTCCAGTTTTTGACTTTCTGTCCAAGCTTGCACCTGCATAATCACTATCTGAAAATGCTACCAAGTCAAAAGGTGATTCTCTAGAATACCATAGACCCAACCTAGGTTGACCCTTGAGATATCTAAAAATCCTCTTGACAGCTGTTAAATGAGAAACCTTTGGAGTTACTTGAAATCTTGCACAAGCACAAACAGAGAACATGATATCAGGTCTTGATGATGTAAGATACATCAAAGAACATATCATAGATCTGTATGTGTGTAAATCTACATTTTCTCCATCTAAATCTTTAAGAAGTGGCTTCTCAGAGTCCATTGGTGTGCTTGCCACTTTTGAATCAGCAAATTGAAATTTTCTAAGAATCTCTGCAACATACTTATCTTGACTAATAAATATGCCTTCACATGATTGCTTAACTTGCAGACCCAAAAAGAATGTAAGTTCCCCCATGGAACTCATTTGAAACTTATGATGCATAAGCTTCTCAAACTCCAAACACATCTCCTTCCTTGTAGATCCAAAGATGATATCATCCACATACACCTGAACTAGCAAAAGATCATTCTTGTGCTTCTTGATGAATAATGTCTGATCAATCTTGCCTCTTTGAAATCCATTTTCAATTAAATAGGAAGCCAGTATTTCATACCATGCTCTTGGTGCCTGATGAAGACCATAAAGAGCCTTAACTACCTTGTACACTTTGTCTGAATGATCTGGGTCAGTAAACCCTGAAGGTTGTGAGACATATACCTCTTCTTCAATAGTACCATATAAAAAAGTACTCTTGACATTCATTTGATAAACTGTGAAGCCCATAAATGAAGCATAAGCCAAAAATAACCTAATGGCTTCAATCCTTGCTACTGGAGTAAAAACCTCTTCATAGTCTATTCCTTCTTCTTGTGTGTACCCTTGGGCTACTAATCTAGCCTTATTCCTAATCACTATGCCCCTTTCATCCCTTTTATTTCTGAAAACCCATCTAGTGCCAATTACCCTTACATCCTTGGGTAAATCAACTAGCACCCATACCTTCTGAATCTTAAACTGAAGAAGCTCCTATTGCATAGCTTCTACCCAGCTTGAATAATCTAGGGCTTTAAGAACATTCTTTGGTTCTGATTGTGATAGAAAACATACAAACAAGCAAGAGTTTGAAAACTCATGCTGCTTTGAAGCATAAAGGGCATCAAGAAGCCCTTGTTGGTCTGAAGACATCAGTTGTTTCCTGGTCTTCACCCCGGATTGTACATCTCCAATTACGTTGTCCAGGGAGTAGATTTTGTGAAACCTTGTGTGTGGTGTAGAAGGAACTTGATAGTTACGTGGGAGATTGTTGAAATCCACCTCTTCTTCTGAGAATTCTGCTTCATTTGGTTCTGATGTACCAGCAGTAGAATCATTTGGCTCAGCAGTAGAATGCTCTGTCTCAGCAGTACTATCATCAGTAGAAACATTCTCTTTTTCCTTTGTTCCATCTTCCTTGTTTTCATTTTCAATCCCTTCTTGAGCTTCATCAGAAGAAGGTTCATCATTTATTGAAGTTGAAGCCACACTGGTACTTATTGGCATCCATACACAATCTTGATCTGTCTCCTTTTCTAACCCTGCCTCATTTGTTGTTTGTGAACCTGAAAAATCATTAGTTTCTGCAACAATAGGCACATAATTCATAGAATGGGTTAGTGTCTCAAGATCAAATAGCCAATTAGGACCTTGACTTGCTACATTGGATTTATTATCTAAAAATTCCACATGGAGGTTCTCCTCTACTCTTCTAGTTCTTGAGTTGTATACTCTAAAAGCTTTGATATTAAGAGAATATCCAACTAAGAATCCTTCATCTGCTTTACCATCAAACTTTCCAAGATGGTCTAAGGTATTCAGAATTGTCACATGACATCTAAAAGGTCTAAGAAATCCTATTGCAGGAGTTCTACCTCTAAAAAGTTCATATGATGTCTTATTGTGAGATTTGACAACCAAAACCCTATTTTTAACATAGCAAGCAGTATTAACTGCTTCAGCCCAAAAAGTGATAGGCAACTTAGAGTCGGCTAACATGGTTCTAGCAGCTTCTATGAGTGTTCTATTTCTCCTCTCAGCTACTCCATTTTGCTGAGGAGTTCTAGCTACACTAAATTCTCTCCTAATACCTTTTTCCTTGCAGAAGTCATCCATAACTCTATTCTTAAACTCTGTCCCATTATCACATCTAATGACTTTTACTCTTTTGCTTACTAGGTTTTCTATCTCTGTAATGAATATTTTAAGAATGCTAGAAGTCTCATCCTTAGAACCTAAAAAGAAAACCCATGTAAATCTACTATAGTCATCAGTAACAACTAGACAATATCTTTTATGCATCATACTACTAACAGAAGTAGGTCCAAATAAGTCCATATGAAGCATAAACAATGATTGATGAATAGAGTTAAAAATTTTGGGCTTACAAGTGGCTTTGTGTTGTTTGCCTTTAAGACAAGCAATGCATGTTTGGTCATTTTCAAATCGTTTTTGAGGTAAACCTCTTACCAAACCATTCTTAACAATCTTATTTATGGTTTTGAAATTTATGTGACCAAGCCTCCTATGCCATTTCATAGATTCATCCAATGTGGCCTTTGCAACTAGACAAGTAAGTGCCTCTTTAGGAACAATCTTCTTCATATCAACACTGTACATGTTGCCCTTTCTTGGAATTTTAAGAAGTACTTGACTTTCATCAGGCATCTTAAAATCAAAAGAAAGTACAAGACATTCAATGTCAGTAAAAAGAACTTTGTTCTTTTTGTCACACATTTGTTAGACACTAAAAAGATTATACTTTAGCTCTTGCACATAGTACACATCTTCAAAATCTAATTTACCAGTTTTAAGAGTACATTTACCAGTAATCTTGCCACCGATACCATCACCAAAGGTAACATATCCACCATCTAATGATTGAAAGTTGGAAAGATAAGACATGTTTCCTGTCATGTGCCTTGAACACCCACTATATGAATATCCTTGATCTTCATGATCTGTTGGTGAATGTTCCTGCACCCAAATAAGGAAATTAGTTTCCTTGGGGAACCCAAGCCATTACTGACTTGGATTTGCCATGTGCATCAATGTAATTAAATCTCTTGAGAACAGTTGATGCACCATTGGATTTAAGAGGTTTCCAAATCCAACATGCTAAGGCCTTAACAACATTGGCCCTCTTTTCCCTAGCAGTAGAACCCTTAGGTTTCCAAATTTGTTTTAGTGAAAATGCTCTTGTTGGAAAAGGTCTCTTAGCAGTTGTTTGTGCATGTTTGTAAGATGTTTTTGCACTTTGTTCTGCTGGTTTAGGGTAAACAGAGTAAAAAGGTCTGGCAGTAGGAACTGATTGTCTAGAAGTAGAATCTTTTGGTCTAGCAGTAGGAACTGCTTTTGGTCCAGACTTTGATGAAACTGCTCTGGGTGATGTTCTTGTATATTTAGAGTGACTTTTAAGAGTATGCATTTTTAAATTCACCCTATTGTTTGTATACCCAGATACCCTTTGGTTGCAGAAAGCTGTAAGATGGTCAAATTCTCCACAAATGAAACAAGCTTTGTTATAGAAGTCAAAGTCATCACCTAGTTGGTGAGACTTAAGGCCATTCCAATTTCTTTGGTTGCCTTTAGGCTTGTTTGTGGTTCTGTATTGTTCACAATATCTAAATGGTTGCCTATCATGTTTAACATTGATTTTAGGCCTATCAGTGTTATGTTTGACTATCTTAGGAACACTTGTTCCTGCTTTCTTAACCACTTCAGGTTTAGACATAACCTGTTGATCTTCATCATCATTAGATACCCAGTCCTCAATGACTATTCTATCTGATCTTCTATCAGAGGACACCTTGTCCTCAGGAAGTGAAGTTTTACTTAAACTTTCACTTACTTTCTTAGGTTCATCAACAACTAACTTGGTTTTTGGCTGAACACCATATTGTAGCTCAGGTTGTTGAAATTCAGCTACTCCTGAATTCTTTATGTTTATCCCTGGGGGAACAGGAATTCCTCTATAAGGGGGTGGGACAACATTATATCCTAACCTTGACTTGGCTCTATTAATCACTTGACATTCAATCATGTTGGTCACACCTCTAGAAGCATGTTCTAGTGTTTCTACAGTCAAGTGAATGTTTCCATTTTCCTTTTTGATCCTATCATAAGCATCTCTCAAAAGCTTAATTTTAGCATCTCTAAAGAATATGTCTTGTCTAAGAAGAGCTTTGTCATCAGAAAAAGCAAATTCATTTTGTTTGTAGTGAATGATCTGCTTCTCTAGGGATTCTAAACCACACTTATAATCTACTAAGTCTTGTTGAGTTCTGCTTAGGACTTTCTTTTGGTCATCATAATGTTTGATTAAAGTTTGTAGTTCTTTAAGAGCTGTGCAAGTATTAGAACAAAATTTATGATTTTGTACCTCAGTAGAGAAAGCCATTAGTGCCATCTGTGAAGAAGCTTCTTCTTCATCTGCCATGAAACTCCAATCAAAACCTAGGCCATCAATAGCTACCATAGCTTTTGAGTTTGGCTCAGAAACCTCCCCTGTTTTGGATTTGCTTCCAAAACCTCTATTCTTGCTATCTTGCTGCCTTGGCCTTCTACATTCTCTTAAGAAGTGCCCCATCATGTGGCAGTTATAGCACTCTATCTTTGACTTGTCAAAACCAGCAGTATCATTGTTGCTGATTGTAAGCTTCTTCCCCGTCCTTTGATAGAATTTCTTAGCCCTCATGCTAAGAAGAGAAATTTGCCATTTTAGGTCCATTTCCTCCAGATCATCATCATTGATCTCTTGGAGGTCTTCATAAGTGAGCATGGACCCATCATTTCGACTTGTGAGAAAAGCACAACAAGTCTTCTCATCCAAAATACCCATGGTACTGCTTGATGAACTAGCAGCACCAACACCATCAACAACCTTATCCTCTTCACTTGATTTTGAGGTACTAGGAGATGACATAAATGCCATGTTCCCAGTATTAGAACTAGTACCTCGAGTTTTCTTCAAATCTTGTTCCACAATTTTAAAGTTGCTATACAAGTCTATTAGTTCCATGGTGTCAAGGTCTGGCTTGTTCTTCCAGACAACAACATGTATAGCCCACTCTTCTGGTAAGCTTCTCAGAAATTTTGAGTTTAAATCTTCTTGAGGTATTTCAACCCCAAGAATAGCAAGTTGGCTCACAATATTCTGAAGCCTATTAAACATGTGGTCAAGAGATTCATTGTTGGTTGAGGAGAAGTTTTCAAACTGCTGCTTGAGCAGAGTCTTGTGGGTTTTCTTAGTGGCTTCATTTCCACCATACCTGGCAACAATGGCTTCAAATAATGACTTGGCATCTTTGAATTTACTGAAGTTTTGATGCGTGGGTTTTGCAACCTTACAACAGGTTTTACCTCTCGAGGGATCTCAAGAGGCTTACAACCCCACCAGGCAGTGTACCTGACCGATGTAGTATAGTGTAGTGGTAAGTACGGGGGATTGATCGTTCTCCACAGGGAATAGTGTTCGTTAGGTGTGAAAGGCTACTCTAATTAGGTCTAAGGGTTGAGGAAGATTCTTTTTATGTTTTTATAATTTTATGAAAGCAAGTAAAATCTCGGGTTTTGAAGGAGTGGGCGGAATTAGTTGCTAGTCAACTAACCCAAATTACTACAAATGCAAATAAAATAAAATAACAAAAATGAAAAGTGGTGAGAAACTTATGTGTAGAGAAATGTGTTTACTTAGATTTCCTTACTCCCTAACTATCTTTTACCGGTTAATTAGTGTGTATTAGTCGCGTGGATGACGGGTGTATTCCTTAATACCATTCGTGGGGTGGCGTACTTACTTCCCCAAACTCTACAAGCTCCTACTTCACTCCTATGTCGAGCCGGCTAGGAAGCTCCTAACATGGGATCACTAGAATTCGCTTGTGCATTAAATACAACCATAAAAACCTTTAGTACGCGTTTGGTTCATGTTTCTTAAGACGTTCAAGCAAGTTACCGAATAGGAAGTTAGCCAGTTTTCTTAAGCCTAACATAGATAAACAATCATCCAATACAACTAATAACACACTAACAACCAATAATCAATAGCTAGGTTTCATTAGATCTAAGCAAACACAAGATAAAATTAGCCTAACATGTTAAACAAAAGACAAGCATAAGATAGAATCAAACAACACATAGACATATTGAATGATTAATTGATAACTTATCTTTCAATGAAACATGGAAGATCTCAAGGCAAGAAGCCCTGAAAAAGTAGCTAAAATCGTCTTAGGGTTTTATCCCAAAATTCCACACACTAAGCTCTCCCTAATGACAAAAAATTAGAAAACTATATATAGACTTTGACATCTGACGGCGTCACCTTATGGATTGTGACGCCGTCACCTCGCCGCTTTTAGGGTTCCCGGATGACCATCTTGACGCCGTCCCTCTTTAGCTCTTCAAAAATCCATTCTGGCTTATCAAGGCTTGACGCCGTCGGATCCTGAACGTGACGCCGTCCCCTTATGATTTAAGCCGTGACGCCCTTGATTTAGTTAAAGCGTGACGCCGTCAGAATTCTCATGCAAACTCACTGGCCCGTCATGAGTAAATTTCACATCCAACTTTTCTTGCCAAGGCATGACGCCGTCCCATGTTAATTGTGACGCCGTCAAGAGTAACTTTTAGCCGATTCTTGAGACTTTGCCGTTTTCTTCACTTTTATGCTCCAAAAACGTCCAAAATGCCTCCTTTTCCAGATTTCTCCTCAAAAGTACCTAAAATGACAAAAGGAACGATTTAGGGCAATATTTGATCAAATAAATACGATTTCGGGCTTAAATGACCCCTTAAAAGCGGTACACTTTTCGCCTCATCAAATACCCTTACACTTGAGATTTGCTTGTCCTCAAGCAAATGCGCTTTTATTCCAATCAAAATACAAGTTAGGGGTCATTTAATGCAAACATAAAAGTAATTACAACAAATAATCGTTCCACTTCAATCATAATAAGCACGGAGATTACATACTAGCACCTCACAAGTAGTGTTTAGATACTCACATCTCTCAAGTGTCATCAAAATAAATCTCATAAATGAAAACGGAAAATATCTCTCACTACCTGTCATAGCAAATAGATTACCATAGGCTTGGGAAAGGATCGAAAACCTCCTCCACTAGGCGTAAGCACCTAAGATAAACTATCAAAGAGGGCTTTTAAATGGGTTATAACGTTAGGTGTAGGGAAAAGGAAAACACGGTTTTGTTGGATACGGGATATTTTACTGGTGGCGAGTTAAAGATCTTGATCAATTACATGTACTATACAATGTTGCTAAGCCAAGACTAGACTCGATCTTAAGCTAGAAACAAAATAACATAAACATAAAATAAACATAAAATAAAACGGGATGGTAGTCCGTATGTTTTTTCTATTTTTCTTTTTCTCATTTTTTTGTATTTTTCTTGATTTTTTCGATTTTTTTTTTTTTTTTTTTTTTTTTTTTTTTTTTTTTTTTTTTTTTTTGCATACACTTTTACCCTACCATCCAAAATAATACATCATAGGGGCGTTGCATCCCCTTACACTTGAACTTTTACATAACTTTACAAATACTAATCTAATGACTCGAATTAAGATTATTGAAAAACTTGGAGTACTTTTAAAACATTTAGCACATATGGGGGTAATAAATGATGTTCTTCCCCATTACTCCATTACACTAGTACTTTACCCATGAGTCCCAATCGTCCCAAAACAATATGTACAAGGATATGACTCGACTTAGCAACCATGTAATCAACTAGATAATTAACTTGGGTTTAAACAAATGTTGTCACAATAATGCACTAAAAATGAGTGCATACAAGGTAGGCTAAGGCGATTTGGGTGTACATTTTAGTGGGGTGTAACAAATTCTTCCTTTAAGTAAAATGCTTAAAGGTTGAAACGAAAAGATAGGCTCTGAGGGGTGTACTAGGGGTATCGTGTACTAAAAATGAGTACAACGCAAAGGGTGTGGGAGAATTACTTGACCAATGTAGCCAATGTAATTATAACAAAAACACAGGTGTAAAACATGGGTTAATCCTAATGCCTCTTATCATGTAGTAAATCTAACTACACGAATGTAGTCTCACTTGTGGCCTCGGAATGGTCCTAACGCAAGTTCTAGAATCTAAGTGCTACCGGTACACACATCATAGCATAAATGCTTTTCCTACCAATTCTAGGGGCGAACCTCACATATTTGGGGGTGGAAAATTTTTTAGTGGTACGGCTTTTGTGCTAGTCATATAACTCCTATCCATGAGACGCTTATTAGGATCAAAGTTTCACTCCTATATGTTGTAAAAAATTTTAAATTTGGCACTAAAATTACCTTAACAAGTATTTCTCTCAGTTTTATTACACATCTACCATCAAACAAACAAAAATCAAGCGCAATTGTATTCTCTAAAATCGTACTTTTACCCTCCCCTTACACTTAAGATGAACATTGTCCCCAATGTTCAAATAACAAGATGTAAAAGAATAAAGTAAAAGAATGAAATCAAATACTCCCCTGATTCGCTCGGTGGATAATGAAATTACACGGTTAAATCTTCCTCCAAAGAGAATGTTGAAGCTCCATGACTAATGCATCGCCATAAGCTTGATTCAAAACATTTCCTTGTCCAAAATAACCTGTTGAACCTGAGAAAACAAACACGAAAACCTGCATAACATCGGCGGGATAAAATCTATATATAAGGATATAATGCTTGTGGAATGATAACTTTGCAGATTCCTGGAGATTATAAGTTGGAGATTTTAATAAAAACTTTTTATGAAAACAAAATTTTCAAAAATTTCTGGAAATTAAATCTGACGCCGTCAGGTTATAACCCCTGACGCCGTCAGAAATGACCTGACAAAAATTTTCGTTTTAAGTTTCCGGAAAATTTCTGGAAAAACCTTTAACTTACTTCCTGGAAATCCTGCAAAACATCATTATGACTCGATACAAGCATTTGACTCAAACAAATACGAATATGTATGTTAATTTAATATTATTACGATTCATGTTAATTTGTGTTCTAATAAACCGATTTAGATTTCCCTTACACTTATCTTTTGCAAAATACCTTTATATGTAGTTAAGACGAAGTTAAAAACAACATAAAGCATTTTCACAATTTTAGTCTTGAACATGAATCAATAATGATAAAAATTAAACACACATACGGAAACAAATAAAACAAGCACACAAACAAATGAACACACAAAGCAAATAAAATAAATAAAGATTGGGTTGCCTCCCAAGAAGCGCTTTTCTTTATTAACGAGTCTTGTAGCTAGACTCAAAGTCACGTACATTACGTGACTTCTTCATCGAAAGTAATGTCTTCCTCATTGATCATTTCATTACCATTCTCTTGATAATGCTTGACTCGTTGAATGTTCACAGTGAATTCTCTATCCTCGTCGTCAATTAATACAACAGCTCCGGTTTTAGAGGAGCTCCTTACGGTAAAAGGTCCATACCATCTAGATTTAAGTTTCCCAGGAAATAGCCTTAAGCGAGAATTATATAATAAGACCTTGTCTCCTTCTGAAAACTCCTTGGGTCTCTTAATCCGTTGGTCATGCCATCTTTTCGCCCTCTCTTTGTATGTGATGGAAGATTCATAAGCCTCTAATCTCAACTCATCAAGCTCTTGGAGCTGTAAGAATCTATTTGTTCCCGCAATTGTATAATCCAAATTACAAGCCTTAAGTGCCCAATATGCTTTGTGCTCCAGTTCTACTGGAAGGTGGCATGCCTTGCCATATACCATACGGAACGGGGTTGTCCCGATTGGCGTCTTATAGGCGGTTCGAAATGCCCACAAAGCCTCATCGAGCTTAAAAGACCAATCTTTTCTGTTTTGATTAACTGTTTTCTCTAATATTCTTTTTATGGCTCTATTAGTGTTTTCAACTTGACCGTTGGTTTGAGGATGGTAAGCGGTGGAGAATCGGTGAGAGACTCCATATCTTTTCATGACTTTCTCCATTTGTGAATTGCAAAAATGGGTTCCCCTGTCACTAATAAGAGCCTTCGGAATTCCGAACCTAGCGAACAATTTCTTTAAGAAATGAATGACTACCCTAGCGTCGTTAGTCCTAAGGGCTTGTGCTTCCACCCATTTCGAAACATAATCAATGGCCACCAAGATGTATTCATTCCCTCCAGAAGATGGGAATGGTCCCATGAAATCAATTCCCCAGACATCAAAAACCTCACAAACTTGTATATAATTCTGTGGGGCTTCATCCCTCCTAGAGATATTCCCAGCTCTTTGACATGCGTCACACGTTTGTATCATTCCCTTCACATCACGAAATATTGTAGGCCAATAGAATCCCGCGTCGAAGACCTTTCGTGCAGTAGTGCTTATTCCGTGATGTCCTCCAGATGGACCCGCATGACATTCTTTCATAATTCTGACAGCCTCTCTTTCCGAAACACAACGCCTGATTACCTGATCTGGACATCTTCGAAATAAGAAGGGTTCATCCCAAAAGTAGTACTTTAATTGATTAAAGAACCTCTTTTTTTCATGCCTGCTCATATGCTCAGGGATTACTCTACTTGCCAGGTAGTTAGCATAATCCGCATACCAAGGTTCAGAATCATTTATTAACATGAGCTGCTCTTCAGGAAATGTTTCCCGAATCTCACTCTTGTCAGATTCAGCGAGGCTGGGGTTTTCGAGACGAGAGAGATGATCAGCCGCAAGATTCTCTGCTCCTTTCTTATCACGAATTTCAACATCGAACTCTTGCAATAATAGGATCCAACGAAGTAACCGTGGTTTAGCATCCTGTTTAGCGAAAAGATATCGAATAGCTGAATGATCCGTAAAAACAACCGTTTTAGAAAGGACAAGATACTGGCGAAATTTATCAAAAGCGAATACCACGGCTAGTAATTCCTTTTCAGTGGTAGTGTAGTTTTCTTGAGCAGGATTCATGGTTTTGCTAGCGTAGTATATTGGCTGAAAGTGTTTGTTAAGCCTTTGGCCTAATACTGCTCCAACAGCATAATCACTAGCATCGCACATGATTTCAAAGGGTAACTCCCAGTTAGGGGTAACCATAATTGGAGCTTGGGTAAGTTCCTGCTTCAATAGATCGAATGCGTCCTTGCACTCTTGAGAGAAGTCGAACGGGGCATCCTTCATGAGTAACTGAGTCATCGGTTTGGCTACCTTTGAGAAATCCTTAATGAATCTCCTATAGAAGCCAGCATGACCCAAAAAACTACGGATTGCCTTGACAGTTGTTGGATAGGGAAGTTTAGATATAGCTTCAATTTTTGCCCGGTCTACTTCGATTCCACTTCCTGAAATTTTGTGCCCCAGCACAATCCCTTCTTTTACCATAAAGTGGCACTTTTCCCAGTTTAGTACCAAGTTGGTCTCCTCACAACGTTTGAGCATTTTCTCAAGGTTAGCAAGACAGCGATCAAAAGAGTTCCCAAAGACTGAAAAATCATCCATAAAGACCTCCATGCTGTCTTCCATTAACTCATGGAAGATTGCCGTCATGCAGCGCTGGAAAGTGGCGGGGGCGTTACATAGTCCAAAGGGCATTCGCTTGTAGGCGAAGGTGCCATAAGGGCATGTAAACGTGGTCTTTTCTTGGTCCTCAGGAGCGATAGGGATTTGGAAATACCCTGAGAACCCATCTAGGAAGCAGTAGTACTCATGCCCTGCTAACCTTTCCAACATCTGGTCGATAAATGGGAGAGGGAAATGATCTTTTCGGGTTGCATCATTCAACTTCCTATAATCGATGCACACACGCCATCCAGTTACTGTTCGTTGAGGTACTAACTCATCCTTATCGTTCTTCACTACCGTCATTCCTCCTTTTTTTGGTACAACCTGTACAGGACTTACCCATGGACTGTCCGAAATCGGGTAAATTAGTCCTGCGTCTAGGAGCTTAATGACTTCCTTCTTTACGACTTCCTTTATGTTGGGATTTACTCGCCTTTGAGGTTGCACGCTGGGTTTATAATCCTCCTCCATGAGGATTTTATGTGTACAAAAGGTAGAGTCAATACCCTTGATATCGGCTACACTCCATGCTATAACTCCTTTATATTTTTTTAAAACTCCTAAGAGTTGATCCTTTTGTTCACTTTTCAAAGAAGAGCTTATGATTACCGGAAGTTGATCTTCCCCTTGGAGGAAAGCATATTCAAGGTTTGTTGGGAGCTCCTTGAGTTCTACCGCAGGTGGCTTGATGATGGAAGGTTTAAGTTTGTTCTCGGGTTTACGAAGCTCAAGCTGTTCGATTTCTTGTCTGGGATAGAAGGAGACTGCATTCACATCCATAGCCTTCTCCTCCTCTAAGATGGGTAAGAAAGCTTCATCTCGCAACCAACCGGCTTCCACCTGTTCATCTACACAATTATCAATCTCGTCGGATAGTTCATCGATTTCTTCGATGAAATACAGTTGATTATCTGCTTCGAGAGAAAGATTCATTGTGTCCTTGATGTCGAAGGTTAAGCTATCGGCCCCCACTCGTAAGGTTAGTTTGCCGTCATGAACATCAATAACAGCACGAGAAGTAGCAAGGAAGGGTCTTCCTAGAATGATGGGCACAAGATCATCTTCTTCCATTTCTAGGATGACGAAGTCAACTGGAAATTTAAACTTCCCTACCTTAACCAGCACATTCTCGCATATTCCTAAGGGGTATTTGACTGATCTATCGGCCAGTTGGATGCTCATACGGGTTGGTTTCAACCCAGAATACCCTAGCTTGCGGAACAGGGAATGCGGCATAAGATTGATGCTTGCTCCTAAGTCGGCTAAGGCATTTTTGACTGAAAGAGATCCAATTGAACAGGGCAAGGTAAAACTACCTGGGTCGTCCACCTTCTTTGGTAGCCCTCGTTGAGTCACCACAGAACATTCTTCTCCTAAGGTTACAAGACCCTCGAGCCCTTTCCTGTTGGTGAGCAGCCTCTTGAAGTATGTACTATATTTGGGCATATGATAACATGCATCAAGAAGGGGTATGGTGACGACCGAATTCTTTAAATATGACAAGAATCTTTTATTATCACTTTCGACCTTTTGATTCTTGAGGCGAGATGGGTATGGGACTTTAGGGGGCTGTTTGGCAGGAGTAGGTGGGGATGGAGTTACCGGAGGGGTTTGCTCGGGATTTTCGTCGTTCACATTATCGTTCTCCTCATGAGGGGTGTTGGGTTCCATGGCGTTAGATGGTTGAGCTGGGTAGGGTGGATCCTTAGTAGTTGTTCCAGCACGAGTGGTGATGGCGAGTAAAGGATCTCTTTGTGGTTCGCCAAGGCCGTCGAGAATGGCGTTGAGTTCTGCGAATTTGGCCTTCACGTCGTTTTGTTGGCTAGTGACGAGGTTGTCGAGACCACTTAGTTGCAGATTCTTCTCAAACGTGAAATGCCCAAGATCATCCTCAAAAGTGCTCCTAACCTTGTAGTCAGGATATTCTCCTCCTCCCTCTTCTCTCACAAGATTTCCCCAGGGGGTGAAATCATTGTTTTGGTAGAAAGTTAAGAGCGAAGGATCATCGAAGATGTCGTGGCTTGACAAGCATGCTTGTTCGGTGGTGGTATCATCCTCGCATTCCTCTACTTCATGCGGGCCACCACATTGATCACAGATCAAGTATGGGTTTGATAACCGCTTAGTTGGTTGCGACTTGTCTAGATAAGATACCTGATCATTCAATCTACTCACCCGGCTAGCAAAAGGAGGCTCTTTCATGATCTTGGAAACGCTCATGATCGAATCGGGTTCATCCCAGGTATCGTCTTGATCATTCGCGTATTCCTCAATTCTATTCCATCCTTCCTCAACGCTTAATTTGGCTATTTTTCCTTTTGATGAATTATTAATGCCCAATTGGTCATTTTTGGAGACACTGTCATAAAAGATTTGGACAACAAGCCAGAGTTCAATGCCATGATGAGGGACCTGTCTAATTAGATCCTTGAATCTAACCCAAGATTTGTGAATAGGTTCTGCTGGTCCAACATGGAAGCGGAGGATTTCGTCTCTCAACTTTGAAGTTCTTCCTATGGGAAAGAATTTCTCATAGAATTTTGAGATAAGCTGTTCCCATGTGAAGATGGATTCGGAAGGAAGTTGGTTATACCAGTCTCCGGCTCTTTCATGAAGGGTAAGGGGAAAGAATCGCAACCGGGAGGTATCTCTAGTGGCTCCGTCCGTGTGGAGGGTATCCACTATTTTCAGGAAGTCCTTGATGTGTTGGATTGGATCTTCAGTTTTCAATCCGCGAAACTTGCATACACTTTGGACCAGCCAAATATCAGTTGCACGCAAGACCCCATCCGTGTGTTCATTTGGAAAAACGATAGCATTGGAAAAACCACGAGGGGTGGGAGAAGAGTAGTCCTTGAGACATTTGGGGATTGGGATTTCGGGAACTTCCATATCGTGATTGGGTTGAGGGCTAGGGGGTGTAGAATGATGATTGGATTCTTCCTCGGAGAGGGCATCATCAAAATTGATCGTGGATGGTTCAGCCGCTTGGTGGAGTCGTCTTAATTTATGCATTTCCCTTTCGGGTTCAGCATAGGGTGTGGCAAGAGTCTTTATCGAGCTTCGGCTCCTAGTGATTCTAAGATTAGGGGGGTCATCATCCAAACTTAGGGAATATCCTCCTAAAGTGCGGGTTCTAGGAGGTGGTGGTGGGTTGTGGGGGTTAAGGATATTACCATCTTCCATGATGTCGGATGGTAATGGATACGAACAAAGACACGAAGAAAATAGATAGACTAAAGAAAACCTAGAAAAATAAAATAAAAATCTCACTAGAAAGGAATCTAGTGAGTAGACCTAATAGAAATAAAAATTCAACCTAAACAATAACTATTCCCCGGCAGCGGCGCCAAAAACTTGATGCGTGGGTTTTGCAACCTTACAACAGGTTTTACCTCTCGAGGGATCTCAAGAGGCTTACAACCCCACCAGGCAGTGTACCTGACCGATGTAGTATAGTGTAGTGGTAAGTACGGGGGATTGATCGTTCTCCACAGGGAATAGTGTTCGTTAGGTGTGAAAGGCTACTCTAATTAGGTCTAAGGGTTGAGGAAGATTCTTTTTATGTTTTTATAATTTTATGAAAGCAAGTAAAATCTCGGGTTTTGAAGGAGTGGGCGGAATTAGTTGCTAGTCAACTAACCCAAATTACTACAAATGCAAATAAAATAAAATAACAAAAATGAAAAGTGGTGAGAAACTTATGTGTAGAGAAATGTGTTTACTTAGATTTCCTTACTCCCTAACTATCTTTTACCGGTTAATTAGTGTGTATTAGTCGCGTGGATGACGGGTGTATTCCTTAATACCATTCGTGGGGTGGCGTACTTACTTCCCCAAACTCTACAAGCTCCTACTTCACTCCTATGTCGAGCCGGCTAGGAAGCTCCTAACATGGGATCACTAGAATTCGCTTGTGCATTAAATACAACCATAAAAACCTTTAGTACGCGTTTGGTTCATGTTTCTTAAGACGTTCAAGCAAGTTACCGAATAGGAAGTTAGCCAGTTTTCTTAAGCCTAACATAGATAAACAATCATCCAATACAACTAATAACACACTAACAACCAATAATCAATAGCTAGGTTTCATTAGATCTAAGCAAACACAAGATAAAATTAGCCTAACATGTTAAACAAAAGACAAGCATAAGATAGAATCAAACAACACATAGACATATTGAATGATTAATTGATAACTTATCTTTCAATGAAACATGGAAGATCTCAAGGCAAGAAGCCCTGAAAAAGTAGCTAAAATCGTCTTAGGGTTTTATCCCAAAATTCCACACACTAAGCTCTCCCTAATGACAAAAAATTAGAAAACTATATATAGACTTTGACATCTGACGGCGTCACCTTATGGATTGTGACGCCGTCACCTCGCCGCTTTTAGGGTTCCCGGATGACCATCTTGACGCCGTCCCTCTTTAGCTCTTCAAAAATCCATTCTGGCTTATCAAGGCTTGACGCCGTCGGATCCTGAACGTGACGCCGTCCCCTTATGATTTAAGCCGTGACGCCCTTGATTTAGTTAAAGCGTGACGCCGTCAGAATTCTCATGCAAACTCACTGGCCCGTCATGAGTAAATTTCACATCCAACTTTTCTTGCCAAGGCATGACGCCGTCCCATGTTAATTGTGACGCCGTCAAGAGTAACTTTTAGCCGATTCTTGAGACTTTGCCGTTTTCTTCACTTTTATGCTCCAAAAACGTCCAAAATGCCTCCTTTTCCAGATTTCTCCTCAAAAGTACCTAAAATGACAAAAGGAACGATTTAGGGCAATATTTGATCAAATAAATACGATTTCGGGCTTAAATGACCCCTTAAAAGCGGTACACTTTTCGCCTCATCAAGTTTAAAAGTTGATCATTAGGAATGGTCATCATCAGCATACTTCTGGCCTTTAGGTCATTTTTCTTCTTTATTCTGTCTTCTGCAGATGTTGGGTGAAGCTGCAGAGTTGTTACCACTTTGCCTTCAACTGTTGATGTAGTGGTTGTAGGCTGGTATGAGTTTCCATCTTCAATAATTTCCCAAAGTGCATAATCTTGCACTTGGAAATACTGCTCTATTCTCAGCCTCCACATCTCAAACTCATTCTGTTTGAGCATGGGTAATTTTGCAGCAACATTCGTCTGAATAGATTCAACGTCCATTTCTTCTTCTTCTTCTTCTAAATCAAAGATATCAGCCTTGCTCTGATACCAATTGAGAGGATGCTTCGATACACTTAATAGGATGTTAGTCCTTTACAACGAGTGTATGTGATACTTTGAGTGAATATGATTATGTATGCGGAATCTACTTAACCACACTTAGAAGGTTATTTGTGATTGGAAATGGAATAGTGATGCTTGAGTAATGAACAATGAACACACAATGTTAACACCAAACGATTCAATATTATTAAGATAATAATACGAGTGATCTTCACTATCACTAGGGTTACAAACCTTGAATCTTATATGTTCTATGACGTATGATTTCTATGATAAGTTATGTTCTTTGTTCTTGACTGATATTCTAAGCATATGAATTAAGCATTATGAATTTCTAGTCTAAGATCTTCTTTTTATAGTCTAAAGAAGATCTTTACAATAAATGATAAGTCTTGTCGAACTACTTTCTTTGCTTGAGTGTGTCAGTCCTTAAGATACAACTTGTATCTGTGTACATAACTTGTTGACTGATCATCTATCAAAGATATTATCTACCGTATATCTTTGACTTTTATACACACAATATCTTTGTGTACTTATCCATCTAGCAGTAGAATACGCGACACTTATCTCTTCAACAGCAGTATATGTTGCACTAGCAGTAGAATCCTTGCCGCAGCAGAATCTCTAACACTAGCAGTAGAATGAAATACACTAGTAGTAGAATGATACTTAGTATATTTTTTTGAGTAGAACTAACCTTGTAAACGTTTAATTCCCAATACTAATCTTCAGAACATTTAATTCCCAACACATATGCTCTGATAGCCTCTTGTCGTCGGTTCTGTTGGTGGTGATGATTGTTGTTATGGTACTGGTTATTGTTGTTGTTGTGGTGATTGTTATGGTGAGGGTGATTGTTGTTGTTGCAGTTGTTGTAGTTGTTGTTGTTGTTGCTCCTCCTGTAGTCCTCCCATTTTCTTTTGTTATCATAGTTGTTACTTTTCTGAGCAGTACCATTCTTAACCACCTGATCCATCAATCGTTCAGCTATATGGATTGCATCATCCAAGGTCTGCGAGTTGTATGACGTCACGAGCCCTTCAATACTAGCTGGTAGACCACCAATAAATTTTTCCAGCAACTTCTCGTTATCTGGCATCATGTGAGCACAAAAGACTTTCAACTCTTGAAACCGTCTAACATAAGTAGCAAGGTCAACTTTCACAGCCGAGTAGTAGAATCGGTGTCCAACTTTCTCATGTCACTGCGGGAAAAATACTTATTCACCATTTCCTTCTTAAATTCTTCCCAGGGAACATTAGAAGCTCTCTCCATCCCAACATCCTTAGTATAAGCATTCCACCATGACAAGGCATGCTCCATTAAAGTTCCCGTTGCATACTTTACCTTGCAGTCTTCAGAGCAGTTACTTCTTAAGAACACTGATTCCATCTTCTCAAACCATTGGGTCAGACCGACAGCCCCTTCAGTTCCCTTGAAGGTAGTGGGTTTGCAGTTTATGAATTCCTTGTAAGTGCATAAACAGTTCTCATAGACGGGCTGCACTCCTGCCTGTCTCACATTCTAGTTGTTAGCACCGGCTTGCCCAGCAAGCGCTGCAGCTATGCCTTCCTCAATTAGTTTCTGAATCGCGGCTGGGGTCATCTTCTTAGGCGGCATAATTCTATCAATCATTACAAATATACAACATTATAAGTATTTTGATTGACGTAACAGAATCATAACACAAAGTAAATAACACAATGATACATCATAATATAGCGTCCATTCAACATCATAATAGTACATCACCAAAATACATCGTAGACTCGATACTTGTCATCAGTCTTGCAAGATATGCAAAACGACTACAAGTTTCTTATCAAAATCTACTAACTGAAACTAGTCAGTTTAGTACGTACAAGGTTGTGAAAAATCGTAATTTCAGATCATTTTTCAAACCTTGAAATTTTACTATTCATCTCGAGAATTTACTATTCACAAATTACTATTCATCATTTTACTATTCATCATTTTACTATTCATCATTTTTGAAGTCAGTTTGCGACTTTGAAACGTTATCAAAAAATTTACTATTCATGAAACACTATTCATTCCCAGAAGCAAATCATTATTCATGGTTATTATTCATCATTTTGTAAACTAGGATTACGAGCATCAAATTCGCGTAACCATAGGGGTTAAGCTACTCATTCATGGAACATCATTGAGAACACATCATATAGACTAGGATTAGTCTACATATCATCAGTAACATCATCTTCATATTAGGACATCCACGGGCTTGCATAACTTTAATTCACGTATATTTATTTCTTAAATAAACGTTGTCACTCGATCATTTACTTTGAACAATTGACCCGACACTCCCGACTATGATCCTAATATATTTTCACACTCATTACAGTGATATACAAATTATATTATTAGTTTACCCGGTGTTTTGAATTTATTTACCATATGTATCGTTAAATGTTTATAATTACAACGGTTACGTAATTTCAAGACGATAATCATTTATTCACCCGATATACCCAATTCACCCAACGATTATTCCTAACGTATTTTTATACTTTCAAAAAGATTACAAAAGTTCTAAAAATACTTCCTGACGCCTAAAGTAATTTCTTTATATCTTACGTTTAAATACGTATAACTTTCGTTAATCACCAAACAAACAACCAATACATATTTTTAACACCCAATACATACAACATATACATTTTTGTATCAAAACTGCTCATCTAGCCCATTCTCATCCCCATTGCCCCCCCCCCCCCCCCGGTCTTAAATAAATTGGTTAGACAAAATGCACAAGCTCATTTAATGAGCTACCAACATCCACAAAACATGGAACTAGTTATTCAACTTGGAGGCTTGACCTCCAAGTTGTCCCCTTTACCCCCCTAACCGGCCATTCCCCCCCTCCCCCTCCTAGTAACCTTGACTCTTATATTTTTGACCAAGAGTAGATATCTAGATCATTACCACTATTTCTCATAATACTTCAAGTAAACAAAAAATATCATCATCCACTCCATTCTTGTGTATAATCGGCCAAGACCATGAAGAAGAAGAAACCATAGCAAATTCAAGATCAAGAATTTTTATAGTTCTATTAGTGCTTCTATTTAAGGTTTTGAAATAAAAACCTTGAAGTAATTAAGTTATCTACCTCAAAAACTCTTCATCATCAAGTAAGTGTTCTTAATAAATCTTTTTTTTTTCTCTACTCATACATACTCCTACTTGATCTATTTTTATGTTCTAGTAACAAAACATGCAAGTATACTTATGTTACATACCACTCATTACTTGTTTTTATCAATAAAAATGAACTTAAAGTATCCTATTGGTTTTCTTATGAACTCTATCATTTTTGGTGAGGATTAGGAACCCATGACACCCTAGGAAGGTGTATGGTAGGTTTAGAATAGCTTTGGTGTTGATAGGAAGGGATTAGTACAAGCCTTGAACTAGTAAAAATCGTTTTTGACAAAATATAATTAAGGGCTGTCCATTTTTGCAAAGTCTGGAAATTTCAGTGGTTCATGGGTCATTTTGGCTTACATATTTAGAAAATAAACTCAAAAACGAAGCCATGGCCGCTGGAATGAGTAAAAACGAGCTTACGACGAGAAAGATACGTTAATTGCAAGTTTAACGACGAAAACTATATTTTCTGAAAATAGTAAGCTGTCACACGATTTTCAATAGTTAAAACGAGGCGTTAAACGCGAACTAGATGAACCGACATATCAAAAATCTATTAGATCGATGTAACATGAGGCCGAGGACATAAAGAACGTAGAAAACGAGCTTATAACGACCGAGATACAAGCGATAGAAAACCGACGTTCACAACACATTTTCATCAGCTTTTACTTAAAAATATTTTCTAAGTGTGAAACTGTCTTGGCGGGTAACCAAGTTGAGAGCCGTTTTTCTCATTGATCGAGTCAGTTTTGAGACATTAACACCTTGAGGTAAAATCAAGTACTCCCGGCCTATTTTTCAAATTGACCAGCCGTTCGTCAATCGGACTTGTAACGAGTAAAATACGACCTTTCCAATATACCCGAAAACTGCACAAAAACAGCAAATTTAGCCCGACTATCTAACTTGACTATTATTTTTCTTTATGATCGGGACTCGTATGGACGAAATTTCAGTGTTACGAATTTAAGATATTGTTACAAGCTTTCTAAAACCGCTGAGCTTATTTCCTAACGCTCAATGTTCCCCGTTTTGCGACTAGCTTTGCGAGGCTACTTAATCATTTTTATAAGCAGGTGAAGAATATTACTTTACGACGGAAAACACTATTTTTTATTTATTTTTTTTTTTTTTTGATAAATCACTAAACGACGATCGTGGGATGTCGTTACAACATATATGCGCGTAAAGTGTTTTATAACTTAACAAGACATCAAAAATATATTTTTCGACGATAAACATTATTTCAAAAATATACGAGTGGTATCGATAACATACGTATTTGCATGTGTAACATCATTTCATGACTTACATTAGATTGCATCATTCATATTAGGTAGCGGTTAGAGACCGAGCCTCATTCCAGTACTGTCACTATTTCATCATAATCATTGTATCAGGTGAGTTTTCATAGCCCTGTTTTCAATTTATAATTTCATTTCTAAACTTGCGGGGGAGAATACATTGCACATCATTTTATTACAAGCCCAAGTATGTTAAATTCATTTACACTCCTTTAAGTTACTTCATTACCATGTTTAAGTCCCCAGTTTATCATGAACCGTTAATTATGAGTAAGCGAGGGTGAGTTAATAGATCTATTGAGGGTGACTTCTCCGTTCGGGTTGGTAGCACTAACAAGTCTATGAACGCATTTCATTTGAATCATATTAGAGTGTCTGGTAAAACACTCGGTTGGGGCGTTCATTTTCAGTCTAGCTTTGGGGTCATGAGCTTAAGAGCCAATGTATCATTTTTATTGTGACCATAGTTTTTAATGGCTCGAGGCGCACTAAGGCGCAAAGGGGTTCAAAGATCCTCGAGGCGAGGCGCACTCCAAGGCGCGGGATTCATGAATACGATGCGCACTAAATACATTATGTTTTTTATAACATATATGACCATTTATGTAGCTTAAATAATACAAAATAACATTAAAATACTTAATACATGATGCATATTGTCGTTATAAATATTAAAATGGACCAGTTGTCACTTCTCAAACGGATCAACTCTTTGGCTCGATGACCTATATAGAGATTAAAATTCATGTCAGACTAAATATGTTTGTTTCCTACACTTGCAGACTTACATTTAACAAAGCTCACAATTTAACCCAAAATATCAAGCAAGCAACGTATTTATACTCAAGTCATAATGCCACATTTTCATGATAATATGTAATAAAGAAAAATACATAATAAAACAAAGTAATTTCTTAAAGAAAATTTCAATCAATAAAATAAACATAAAATCAGTTCAAATTTACAAATCATACAAATACTCACCCTATGACTTAAAAGGCCCATGTATATAACTTATAAGGCCCATGTATCTTATCTTAATATTTAGAAAAAAAGCCTAAAAACCTGTTACATCTGCTAGGCGTAAAAAGCCCCAAGGCGCAAAGGCGCAAAAAGCCCCAAGGCGCTGCGCTTTTTATAGGATTCATGCATGTCTTGAGCCTTGATCTAAAAAAAGCTCAAAGGCTAGAGCCTCGTGCGCCTAGCGCGCTTAGGCGCAATTTTTAAAACTTTGATTGTGACATTCTTATCATTTCACTTTATACTTGTGGTTATCATACAGAACATTTACATAAACCTATGATTCTCACCAACATTTTTGTTGACCATTTTAGCAATGTATTTTCAGGTAATTAAGGCATTCACATCATGGCTTGCATGAGGACTTATCATAGAATCGCGATGATGACGCGTCTCACTTGTATTTTTATGCACTTAAACTATCATTTGGTTTGTAACAAACTTATTTCCGCAACTTTGACAAATCTTTTGGGACCTATCTTTTGTAAACTTTGAATATTTTATGTAATCAAATGAAGAACTTTTAAAAAAAACACTTTAGTTCGGTCAATATAACTATAACTGTGATGCTATGGTAGTCACGCCCCAGGTATTCCATTCCGCTGCAAATCAGGTATTTGGGGGTGTGACAGATTGGCATCAGAGCTAAGGTTATAGAGAACTAGTTTGTATCATGGACCCTAGACTATAACCACATCATCTTAGCATCTCATCATTTTATCATAAGTGCATATTCACTATACATACGATTTCATACATACATTATGCGGGTTATTTACTTTCATTTTATGTCGATTGCCACAGAGATGTCTTCAGATACCCATCCTATCATCCTCGACTCGGATTCAGATGGGGACAATTCGTCATCATCCACTGTTCCGACCACACCAGTCATTCCTGTTCCTGTATCCTCCGGCGATGAGTCTGCCGAGACTGAGCCGTTTGAGGACGCTCAGACCATATCTACACCTCCGGTACTATCACCACCCATTACACTTGTCCCTCCAGTTCCATCACCACCATCATCTCCACCACCACCACCATCATTCACTTACCACCAGACTACCACAGTTCCATTACCACCATTACCCAGAAATATTTTCGACACTTTGCTATCACCTCGTAAGAGGGCTTGTACCATGACACCATCACCTTCTGATCCCTATGTTATGGCTGCTGCTGAGGCCTCTACTCGACCCGGGGTTCGCAGACGGGTTGACGCCCGTAAGTGGTCATTCATTCCGCCTACTCTCAGTAGATGGAGATACGATGAGGGTACTCCGCGTACCTGGGAGTTAGGAGAGAGTTCTGAGATGGCTGCTACTCGTGTTCTACCAGTTACTGGTGAGCCTGTCCATCATACTATCCCACTTCTGATCGCCAGGATGGTCTGGCATGAGGACCGTATTGGTCGAGCTTTTGATCGTCTCGATGAGATCCCTTTGAGCCGAGTTGAGGCTATGGAGGAGGAGATTGAGGGCTTGGTTTTAGGCAAGGCTTCCATTCATGTTTCCTACTAGGTTTTGGAGACTAGACAGCAGGAGGATCATGAGCGCATCACTGAGCTGAGGCAGGAGATGCCAGTACTCAGATGTCGCAGGAGGAGCAGCAGCGACAAGCAGGTGAGTTAGTTTCAGCACATGCGAGGATTGCTACATTAGAGAGTAGGGATTTTGCTACTCAGCATCAGATTCGTGATCTGACGGATATGGTTGTCAGCTTAGCTGCACATGTCCGAGAGCTTCAGAGTCGATCAGGTGGAGCACCAGGAGGTGCCTAGATTAGACTTATATCATGTTAGCTTTTACTATTATTATCCCAGTCATGGGTTGTGTGACATAGTTTAAAGAACTTGTAGTCTTTTGGTTGTTGTACAAACAAAATGTATCAAGTGTTGACTCTACTATGTAGGAATGGGTGTGCTATCTATGATATCGGTCCATGTAGGCTGAAATTTTGATGTATTATATTCACTTGTGTGGTGATTATATTTATGATGTTTCGTGGTTGTTCCTCGTTGTGATTTCATTGTATTCATACATGTTGTGGTTGTATATAACTGTGTGTGATGATCATTTCTATATTGTATGTCACCTGAGGAAATTAGCGTAACCTAGTTGTTACCGAAATTTTTTTTTATCTAATGTAATCTCTATCTTTTATCCAAGATACTCACAACCTTCGTCTATTACATTTTCTATTCCATTTATCTTATTCCTAACTATTTCGCAACAACGTACCGCTATCTTGTTAGGGGTTAGGTAAATTTCGTCTTTGACTATAGACTATTACCATTCTGTGAGATTCTCCCACACATCCTATAACCCATTCAACAGATTGTATCCCAAACTATTTCCCTACCACTTTATAGAACTGTCTTACATAATTTTAATACAAGATATTTTATTACCGCTCTATAAAACTGTTTCGCATAATTTTACTCGAGGCTATTTTACTACCACCTTAGGGAATTATTTCACAAGATTTTAAAACACGTTATATTACCATCACCTCATAAATAGATTTACTAGCATTCTACCAACTATTTACTCCCATATGAACCGATTTTCTTGTTAAAACAGAATTTGGACCACCATTTTACCAAACAACACGTTGAACACCATCTAAAACTTTTGAGAAACATAATGCTACTTTGACTAAACCGAGCATCGCATCATTAGTCCTCAATTATATATAGCCTGATCACCTATGTTTAATTCAGGAAGAATTATGCCATGAAGGAAACAATCATCTTTTTAAAATTCCTAATAACAATCTTTATTCAAAACATCCAAAAAAAAAGTAAAGCTTCGTAAACAAGTAAATTTTTCATAAACATCGCTATTGACAAACCCTCTCTAGATACCTACACCATATGTCACTCACTCAGTCGTTAAGCTGGATTTATTTTTTTTTACCATTGACCTTTCTAGGAAAGACTTTTCATTTACAAGGAGTATTCCATGACATAAGAAAACAACGCAAGGATTTCAGAACTACAAACAAGGACTGGAAACATACGGTAAGTTGATTCATGACGTAACAGAAATCTTAAGACCTCACGAGGCAATCCAAATCACTATCTTTGGCATAGTTACCAAATCCTTTCATTTCAGAAGTACTAGATAGACCAAGAAAGACAACAAACCTAAGACATGATCCATTTTAGAAATGACCAAGTAAGTTGAATACTCATACCTGTAAGTCTTGCCTAATATTAACCAATAGGCATTATCCGACATCAGGAACAAAGCATTAGGCATCTAAGCATTCATGCAGACATACCTACCCGACTATTTCATCCTTTTTAATGATATGCTTTCAATTCAAACGAGTTTTCTTTAAAGTACGTTTATACAAATCGTATATCTTGTAGGAAATTTTTTTTTCTAAAGTACCTATTTTGACGAATAAATCCCTTTTGGTCAGCCTTTAATAAAACTATCGTACGTTAAGAAATGTATAACATCAATCCTTACTAAATGGTTCAATTCACATCATGCCGAAAACCCGCCTATAAAACTTTGAGTCACATTTGAAAACAGTCCAATCTTGCATAACCACTCAAATTATTCAAACTTGAAAATTCACTTATTCAAAGAAAGATTTCAAACAAAACACTCCATATCGAGAGAGAAACTTCATTTATTCAAACTTGAAAATTCATTTATTCAAACTTGTAAATTTATTTATCCAGGGAAGGATTTCAAACAAAACCCTCCATATTGAGTCTTTTTTTTTTTTTTTTGAAAATCAACCACCGTACTAAAACACTTCATACATTTAAGACCTTGCGATTGACAAACAGTAGCATGGAAAAATTCGATGAAGAAAATCTAGGGAGATACTATTGAATAGTAAGAATCTTAGTAATGAAGACCAAGCACCTTAGACGAAGAGAGACTCGTATCTTGGCATCAGTTAGGGCAAAATACGAGAAATCAAAACGGTTACCATAGCTTTATCTCTCCGATAACGTCCCTTCTGAAAAACTTATCATTGTAGAATTAGTCACGAGTCATATTGTACCAAATTTCAAACACTCCTAATAAAAGATAGTCAATACACCTCAAATTTCTGACAATCCCTTTAAGATATTTTTACCCAATCAGATATATGCACGATCTACCATACTCAGACCCACGAACATTGAAGGGAACAATCCAAACATTATAGGACGTGCTCGGCGCCATATAATCAACTTTGAATTGTTTAGAATAATCTTTTAACATTGACAGATTTCACCTTCAACAATAGCCATCACACGAATATAAAGACTACACCCTTTGAGGCACCCTATGGTCGAAGTACCAATCACCTATTGACAGACCGAAATTGGAAAAGCCTGACTCACTAGTCTAAGACTTAACTGTGAAACAACAAAGGAAAATTGTACAGGTCAAGAATCAGTTACAAGCGACAAGAGAACAATAGAAAAGTAAGTCGGTACATGATGCAAATCATTGGAATTAGGTGTCCCTAAGCCGCGAACCATTAGAATTTGAGTTAGAGAACGAGATATGTTGAAAGTCTTGCCTTGGAAAGGCATGCTACAATTTTGGAAACACGGGAAATTGAACTCTAGGTACATTGGGCCATTTAAGATTCTGGATAGAGTTAGTCCAGTGACATACAGACTTGAGCTTTCGTTTGAGCTCAGTAGCGTACATAACACATTTCACATTTCAAATCTCAAGAAATGTCCTTCAGATGAATCACTCGTAATTCCATTAGAAGAAATTCAACTCGACGATAAGCTCAATTTTGTGGAGGAACCAGCCGAAATCATGGGCCGTGAGGTCAAACAATTGAAGCAGAGCCAAATTCCTATCGTGAAAGTCCGCTGGAATTCTCGAAGAGGTCCCGAGTTGAATTGGGATCGGGAAGACCAGATGCGACTCAAATATCCACATCTTTTCACCAAATCAACTCCAGATACCAACAGTAACTGAATTCAGGGACTGAATTCCTTTTAGGGTGGAAGACTGTGACAAATCATAATTTCAGATCATTTTTCAAACCTTGAAATTTTACTATTCATCTCGAGAATTTACTATTCATAAATTACTATTCATCATTTTGCTATTCATTATTTTTGAAGTCAGTTTGTGACTTTGAAACGTTATCAAAAATTTTACTATTCACAAAACACTATTCATTCCCGAAAGGAAATTATTATTCATGGTTATTATTCATCATTTTGTAAACTAAGATTACGAGCATCAAATTCGCGTAACCATAGGGGTTAAGCTACTCATTCATGGAACACCAT
Organism: Artemisia tridentata subsp. tridentata; assembly: GCA_021014915.2. Classification (NCBI taxonomy): domain Eukaryota; kingdom Viridiplantae; phylum Streptophyta; class Magnoliopsida; order Asterales; family Asteraceae; genus Artemisia; species Artemisia tridentata. Next base: position 424,190,811 of record CP139509.1, read on the forward strand.
TGAGGACACATCATATAGACTAGGATTAGTCTACATATCATCAGTAACATCATCTTCATATTAGGACATCCACGGGCTCGCATAACATTAATTCACGTATATTTATTTCTTAAATAAACGCTGTCACTCGATCATTTACTTTGAACAATTGACCAGACATTACCGACTATGATCCTAATGTATTTTCACACTCATTACAGTGATATACAAATTATATTATTAGTTTACCCGGTGTTTTGAATTTAATTACCATATGTATCGTTAAATGTTTATAATTACGACGGTTACGTAATTTTAATACGATAATCATTTATTCACCCGATATACCCAATTCACCCAACGATTATTCCTAAAGTATTTTTATACTTTAAAAAAGATTACAAAAGTTCTAAAAATACTTCCTGACGCCTAAAGTAATTTCTTTATATCTTACGTTTAAATACGTATAACTTTCGTTAATCACCAAACAAACAATCAATAAATATTTTTAACACCCAATACATACAATATATACATTTTTGTATCAAAACTACTCATCTAGCCCATTCTCATCTGATGGATCATGTTTTGGTGATAATATTGTGAATCGGGAGGTCGAGGATGATGATAATACATCATCTCCATGGTAAGAGTTTCAGAGAGAGAGAGTAGAGTGAGAGAGATAAAGGCCTGTTTTATTCAATATGAAAGTGAAAGGAAAAACACAATAACAAGGCTCACCCTCCTAGTGAAGTCTAGGAGGGTATATATAGGCTAACAAACACAAGACTTTTCATAATTGACGCTACTAGTCCATGTGTTTGTGCCTTACAATATAGCTAATGTAATCCCGAATATGTTGTCACATTTTCGTGTTAGAAGCATTCCTAACAATCTTCCCCCAATGTGGCAACATATGGGATTACTTACATCATTTCCTACAAGTACAAATATAAATAAAGAAAGGTCTTCATAGGCTCTTCAAATGCTGAGGATGACAGCAGTTGATGCTCTTTGTCTTCATCTTGTACCTCGGCTTGAGAACTTTTCTTCACTTATAGTCAAATGATGTAATATAAATGAACTAGATTAACTTCCCCCTAATTCATGTTGCATGTCTTTAATGGCTTCTTCATATACTTCTTTTTGGCGAACTTTCTGAACCAGCTTCCCCCCAAACTGACAACCGTCTTCAGCAGATTCAAAACTTTGATGTAGTTAACATGTCTTCTAACTTTTGAAGGTTGTAAGTACGCAGCGGAATTTGTAGATGACATCGTAAACCACACCAAGCAAATCTGACTAGTACTCAGTGACGATTATGCTCAATGCGGAAACTCAGTTCAGGTGTAACATGCAAGAAATCAGCAAGATCTTCTTACATAAGTTGGCTACTTCGCACATTACAACCTGCGAAAGTTGAAACGATTACACCAAAATCACAAAACTGAACCACTGATCATCTCTGCGGACGTCTCTCCGGTAGTACTAAAATTGTAAGCTCGATCACGTAAATCTGTTATGCGTCCCCGATGTGCACATTTCTTCCCCCTGAATGCAGATACATCTGAAAAAAGAGTGTTTTCGCAAAGAATGCAAGAAAATTCAAAGAACATCCACTCTCTCTTCTTGCACGATGTCTTCGCGGAATAAAAAGCATACACACTACGGTTACGATGGAAATGGAGGCAGCGTAAACCCTGTATGTCCAATTAGTCAAAGATGTGTGAAGTACCGTAAATAGCCTGTAAGAATCAACAGCTGATAAAAATTTCTACTCATTTATACTCTTCTCTTCTAACTCTGTACCGACCCCATTATCATTCTGACGGCTTTTTGTAGTGACTACTGATGGAGAAAACCCAGTATTACGAACTTGAGACTGAAGTAAAATAACCCGAACTTGTGACTTAAACTTGAACTATTGTCTGATTAAGAACCAATACTGAGAATTTCAATAAAGGTAGAATCATATACCCATCCAACCATCCTTAACTGTATATGAGCTTCTCTCGAATTATCCATAGCTTTTTGTGACACTTGAGCACTACAACGTAACTCCTTTAAAGTGATAGTTATACTCTGTGAGCAAGACAACCTAACTCCTTACATCCGGTATGACTAGATAACTCAAGTCGTAATCATTCTAACGGTTAAAAGCTCGAACAAGGATCTCGAAGAATCATGCATCCAACCAACCCCGATATCTTCAAGATACTAAGTACACGCACCCGTGAAATTCTACTTCAACCTTAAATAAATAATAATGAATTAATGTCGTAGTCACATCTTGCGGTTATATTCCCAAAACTAGCCTTTTGACGGTTTATGTGAACTATGATAATGGTTTTATCCTGATCTTGTCAAAAACGTATCCCAATATTTAAGCAATTTTCGGAACCAAAATCAGATAAATCATGACAACCCATTGCAATTCTTATGACAACACATTTCAGCCTAATTAATATTTGATACTCATATCATTTCGTCCAAATAAACAAACCCAATAAAAATTGTGCAAAAGCCCGGTTCGTATCACAAATCATATCAGGCCATTACTTTCAGATCTAGCCCAATGAGCAAATCACAATACCCGATCCAAACCATACACCTTATAACTGGTTAATAATAAGTATAACCTTAATCTCACATGACATTAGTAATAACCCTAACACACAGATCTTGTTTAATCCGCCTACCATCTTAAAAACGCTCTCACCAACCAAATTCTAATCACCCAAAAAACTAACTCATTTTCAGATCTATAAACTAATCAAATCACCTCACCATCTCCTTCTTATCTCTCGATTGCAGATCCAACACCAAACCACAACGAGAAGGATACTTATCTTCTCTTGTAACCACACTACCACCAGAGAGATGATCTCAGCATCAAGATCTTTTAACAATCAAGGTCCACGATAGGTTCTTTTTCTTTGTTGTGTTTTTGGTTGAACGAAAAGAAGATAGGATGAAACTTAAAGGTTTTGTTCTATCTTTGCTTTTCGGATAGTAAAAGAATGTTATGCCTTTAAATGGATCTATGATGTGATCTGAGATCTACTTTCCTTTTTATTTCGCACCATCTATTTTCATTTCAGTTTAATAGACTTGTGGGTGTTGTAGGTGTCGACTGATGTAGTAGAATGTGAGTTGGTGATGTATTTAGGATAGTGATTGGTTTTGTTATTGGACATGGTTTAGGCTGTGGTGACTTCTAGTTTATTTCAGTTTCATTTTGACTTATGATGTTCATAACTGAAGTCAAATAGTATAAGGTCTATTAGTTTGTAGTCTTGGTCTCTTCATCATCTACTTCTTCTATTTTTTTTTAACTTTTGTTTTAACTGTTTGACTCGTTGACCTGATTTGCGATAGGTTTGACCGGTTGACCTAATTTGTGATAGGTTTGACCGGTTGACCTAGTTTGTAACAAAATCCCAGTCCAAAATTGTGATAGAAATCCAGGTCCACAATTGCGATAGAAGACTAACTTTGCGATAGAGTCAAACTTTCAAAATTTGTGATAGAGTCAAACTTTTAGAATTTGCGATAAAGTCAAACTTTCAGAATTTGCGATAAAGTCAAATTGTGACAAATGGTAATTTTCACGTTGTTAATTAATATTATATGAGTATTAATTATTTTTAAGCTAAGCATTTATATGCGCATTTGCATGTTTCTGAGTATTTTTGAGCATTTTTGGGAGCTGTCCAGCATACTGTAGCTTATAGTCTCTGCAGAAAAGTTTATTTTTTTCAGTAAAGTTAAATTATTACATTTCTGATAGTTACTGACAAGTATTATAATTAACTGAGATATTTCTCGCATTTTCTGAAAAACAACCGCACGCGCGTACCGACAGCACAGTACATATGGTAAAGGTCAAATAAATATGTTTTGAGTTAGTAATGACATTTTATTATATTTCTAACGAAAACGTGGTTAAAAACTTTATTTTACGTTATCGGGTCCAAAAACGTCAAACCGGGACTTTACGGTAACTTTTTAACTCAAACCGACACACTATACACCAAAGCGGGATCAAAACTATTTTTGCCCTCACCTCTAATAGGCCTAACCGGCCATGTAAATTCACAAACTCACATGGGATAATTTTTACACCTTATCTTAAATGTAATCTTAAACTTACTACTAATGGTAGTATACTTTTTAGATTTCTCACATCTTATCTTTTAATACTTCCCAAAATAAACTTGATCTTCCTTTTTCTAGCCTCATTTCTACGCCTCATGTACACACACATAACACATTCTAACAAAATTTTCTCTTCAAGATTCAAGATCATAAGTGTTTGCAAAGAGTTTTGGGTAATTTGGAGCTTGATTTGGGTAAAATTAGCAAGGTTTTGGGTATTCTTTGGTCCTCTATCACACGTACAACCTTAAGAGCATTGTAAGGATTCTTAAAACTTTTCTAAATTTGTTAATCTCTTGTTTATTTGGTGTATAGTGATGTTTATAAGTGTTAAATGTGTATGTTTTGATAATATGATTTAAGCTAGGGTTTGATCTATATGATATAGTGCTCGACTTTTTTTAAGTTTATGAGTTAGTTTATAGATTTCTTGCTTGTGTGGTAAATATTGTTGCATATAGTGCTTATTTGATGATGCGCGTGATGTGTCGTTGCGGTTTAGCAGTTTTAATGTCTACTCAAGTTTTAAATTTATATTTAGCCGACTTATCAATAACACACACACTTAACGAGCAGTGTACCCGGTCAGTATGAAGATAATGGTAAGTAGAGTGTCGATCACTAAGAGTGGAACGTATTATCTCGTTATTCTAATCAGTATTTTAATATCCTAACGCAAGGGGGTTTCAGCAAGAGAGACTGGCACGGTTTGTTTGCAATTAAATAATAAAATAAACCAATAGGCACGAATCAGCAAGTAGCACACACGTACACAGATAAATACTTGAGACAATAAGAGGGATGTCCTTATGATTAAGTAGATTGTCACTTGTTTTATTGATAGCTTTATATGAAGTGTATGTAGTTAACCCTTTCTCGTTGGTCCTAATCTTATCGGCGAGTAAACCCTTAATGATTACTTATGTCTAAAAGTTATTCCTAAGTGATCAATTTAGTAATAACCGTGGGAGCCACATTATGTCCCGCAGTCAAATGCCCGCAAGCCACTAATAAACACAGAGGTTATCAATGCACTAATAAGTAGTAACCAAAGACATCAACATATAAACTTTAATTGATGGGAAAGCAAGTATTAAAGGGAGTGCAATCTTTCGTTGTCACATTACACAAGCCACCAATCCTGATGAATTAAAGTTTGCTAACACAATAAAACAAAACTACTTAATGAATTAAACACATGCAGCACCTTCTTACAGCTCTTGTATCTTTGATTTGGGTGTGTCTTGTGCTGCCTCCTTGACTGAATTCGTCCTTTGTTTCTCCTGTTCGAACTTCGGTTTTAGGTTTTCCGGAACTTGTAATTCGTCTGGTCTACGGGGTATTTATAGTTTCTGTCTGAGGGAAGATGCGGCGCATCTACTAAGTAGATGCGGCGCATGTACTTAACTTCGCGTGGGGTCCAAGATTATAATATTCAGGAATATTCGTACACCGCCAGAAGATGCGGCATAACTCCATGATTAGATGCGGCGCATGTCCTCTTGTATCTTGGATCGTATCTGGTGATATCTTGATAGAGATGCGGCGCATGTCGAGAGTGAGATGCGGCGCATCTGGAGCAGAATTGACTTGATCTTGTCCATGTCAGTAGACCTTCAACTTTATGCACGTTTTGCTCCATAATTAGTCCAAAATCGCTAAGTTTCACCAAATGCTTGTTTTTACCTGAGAATTACAAAAGTAAATGATTAAGTATCAATCCTCATACATAATATAGTAAAACAAGTCAAATTAATAGGATAAATGATAGTAATAAAATGTACTTATTTGAGTTCATCACATATAGTGCTTATTTGATAATACAAAATTAGTTATGATTTTTAACTAAATCAAGCCCTATATTGAATTTTTGAGCTTATATATGGATCGGCCTATAAATAAATATGAGATTATTGGGGTTTTGAAAAACATAAAATTTTGGCTCAAATGGTGAAAAGGTGGAAAAATATAGTGAAGTGCTTATTTGGATTGGCTTATTTAATAAGTTATAAGTTACTAAAAATAACTAGTAAAAAGGTGAAAATAAGTTGAGATACATAAAATGGGTCGAATGAACAGTAACATAGTCAAGTTTGACTTTTTGACCAAGTAGCTTAATTATAAGAGCTTATTGATAAGTAAAAAGTATATTTGGTAACTAATAAGTAAAAAAAATAAATACAAATTGGACCAAATGGAATTATTTGGGCCAAAAAGCCCACGAGTTTACTGTTGGGCCAAGCCCTTGTGTATTTTTGAAAGTTTGACTTTTTGACCAAACGGACGTATTGAATGTGTAAAATGATTTTAGTAACGTGTCGATATATACGTTATAACTAAAAATGTGTTTTGGGTCAAAAATGGTAAATGGGCTTATTTAAGAAGTTTCGGCCCAATTTACAAAGAAAAATGATAAATTTGATTTTTGGAATATTTTCCGACTCACCGTAGTTAATAATGTTTAACGACGCGATAAATATAACGATAACTATTTTTGGACTTGTTTTGAGACGTTTAGTCTCCGAAAGGGTAAAAATTGACATTTTTACTAAATTGATATTGAGATTGACTTTATTGACTTTTTGACAAAAATATTGACTTTACGTCAAAACCAAATGTTATTACTTAAAAGTTAAGATAACGAACAATATAACTACGAATATATATTCACGACACTTGACATATGTCACTAAAAGTATATTGCACTTATAACTAGTTAGCGAAGTATTTGAGTAAAAGTTGCAACATTTGAGTAAAAATGGTGCAAAACGATTGCATCAAAATTTTCAAATTTTCTAAATATCACATTAGCATAATTTGAGAAAATCAAATTTAATGAAATTTATTTAAATTACTTAACAAACTTGTTTTCCTTATAATAATGTTGCAACAAAAAAATAAACTGTTTCTAACATAATGATTTTCACTGACTATATTCTATTAACCAATCTTCAAAACATATTTAATTATTCTATATAATTAAATATATGAGAAAAAATTTATATTATAAGTATTATATATGTAAAGTATAGTAAAGTATATAAATTATAATATATATATAAGACTTATATAGATAATACCACATAATTCACTATAATGCATAATCAATATAATATATAAATATGCCACTAATATATTTGAGTAATTAATTGGATTAAATTTACATTGGCCAGTAACTTAACCATGTCATTTCACACAAATGCTCTCCTAAAGATCCCAAAAATATGTTTCGAAAATAATAACTATCCATAGTAAAAAGAATTATTAACCATGCACCATTGAATCGTAAAACTTCAATAAATAAGACATTTAACGAACGTTTTGCTAAGCTCATACGTACTAATTTAGGGATGTGGCGACGCAAAAGCTGATCATTGATTATGATGATTAGAATGCTGTATTTAAAGTGAGTTATAGCAAATGTTACATTTTGATTTAAGCTTTGGGTGAGAAATGTCAAATTGTTTTCTTTATCATGAATAAATTGCTTTAAATTAATATAGATCTATAATGCAGAAACTATTTTGAGAAACCTATTTTGTTGCCCACAATAAATCTGTGTTAATTTCTAATTAAGCCGTTTATAAATGATCTATTGGGATAACACGATGGCTGTTTCGTTATATCTCCATATGGCAGTCGACGAGTTCAACAGCAAGTAGTATTAATTGTCTACTCTTGATCAAATTCAGATTCACACTGGGGAAATTTTTATTATGATTAACTGTAAAAATGCCAATTTGTCTTATTTTCGGTAGATAGGCTTAAGTTTGCATAACGGAAGATCCCTGATTTATATTTTTTTGATCCTATGTGCTATTTATGACTTAAACCTATAATCATAGGTTTAGCTGACTTTTTGACAGGTTTTCTCAGAATGAGGTTCGTTTAGCCGGAACTTCAATAGCGTGGTATAATATGGCAAATATTATTAACACGTTAATAGCTGAAACGACATTGTTTAAATTGTTTTTTTTATGAAAGTTTTAATGAATACGCTACATGCTTGACTTATATATTTAGAACGGTTTTAACCGTCTATATCTAAGGTGATTTATCAATTCGTAGACAAAGTAATGGCTTTCCATATTGTGTTTGGCGTGTTCAAAATTTTATAAAGCCTAGGTATAGGACGTGTGTTTATATAAACCATTAAATCTTTAACGCAATTTTGTAAATTTCATCATGCACCATTGTCAGTTTAAATTGCATGATATGAGTTAAGACACTTATTAATTTGATTTACATTTTTTTACAAAAAAATTAACATAATATTAATAATTTAATAAATATACTAAGCATATTATATAATAAATTTATAATAACAATGCACTAAAAATTTTTAGAACCATGAACCTCCATTAACTACAATCTGAGGTCATCGGGCGGGCTCATATGCCCGGGAGGGCTTATAAGTCATGCCCGCCCATCGGGCGGGCCATGAAGTCTAGTGTATATATATATATATATATATATATATATATATATATATATATATATTATATATATATATATATATATATATATATATATATATATATATATATATATATATATATATATATATATAACGGTTGCACGTTAAGTTGCGAATGCTAGCACGGATGTTCCATTACGTATTCCCACTATGCACTTTCACCATGAGCTACCCCCAAAGAGTTATAAAAATAAATCGTTTCGAAATATACTTTACCACACAGCAAGCAAGAAATACACGAGCACAGGTCAAACGTAAAACTTTTCAAATAAAATAAAGACACTTGAGACCCGAACGTTTTGCTAAGACTTACCGTACTAATTTTTGGGTGCTGATCGGCGCGGTTGCATTATTTTGATTGATTGCTGAATTGCTGTATTTGAAAGGTGAGTTTATAGCCCCACATTTTATACGATTTTTGATTTATAAGCTTGGGGTGAGAAACATGCAAAATTGTTTTCATGGACCAGAAATGAAATTGCTTTTAAGATCACACTAGTATGCAGAAACCTAAGTTTGCTGAATCCCATTTTGTGCCCACTATCATCTGCCGTTAATTCCTATTGGGAAGCCGTTTGTTATAAATAGATCTATTGGGAGTGACGTCCCCGTTCGGTTGGCTCGGCATAGTCAAGGCGAACGTATACCAAGTCGGGTTTTTGGCCGAGTGTCTAGGGATTAACACTCGCGGGCAACCTTTATTATTTTGCTAACGCTAGTCGTGCTGCATTGTCTTAGTTTCGGTAGGATGAGGCTTAGTGTTTGCATAACGGATAGTGTGTATCTGCTGAATTGTTTTTATGATATTGCTATTGGTCCATATGTGCTATTTACTTAAACCTATGAACTCACCAGCGTTAGCTGACTTTTAGCATGTTTTTCTCAGGAAACTGAGGTGCGTTTAGCCGGGAGCAGTGCATGGCGTTGGTCACAATAAATGATGGAAATGTTTTTAATGCGTTTACTCTGACAACTGGACCTTTTGTTTAAATGGGCTTCATTTTCATCTGAAATGGTTTTTATGTATCGCTACATGACTTGACTTATGTAATATATTTTAAAACGGATTTTCAATCCGTTCACTATATCTTGTGTGATGATTATCCATTCCGTAGCACCCAAAGTGTATGCTTTCGCGAATATTGTGATTTTGGGGGTGTTACAAATTGGTATCAGAGCCTAGGTTATAGAGAACGTGGTTTATAAAAACCCTTAAACTATAACCGATTTTGAAAAACTTTCCATCATGACCACCGGATGCCTGCCAGTTTAGCTTGCTATGATTTGAGCATTAGTTGCTTATTTGATTTGAGCATTGTTTGCTTTATTTGATTAAGTGTTTTTGGCATGCTATTTAAGTATAATATACTAAGCATATATGATATAAGTAATTTCTATATACTTATACGTATCGCACTATATTTGTCATAGACCATGTCTCTCCCATTCGGCACACACTCTGAGGTAGATGCTACTGGATTCACTTCTCAGACACAACAGCCAGTTCCGTTCATGGATGACCCACTGATGGAGGTTATTCATGCTGCTGCTCAGCCATCTATTCCAGTTCATCCTGCACACATCACTTTAGTATCCACCTCGTCGTATTTACACAGATCTACCACAGCACACCGTTCATCACCAACTCAGTTGTACACCGTTACTCAGCATGATCTCGATGCTCCACCTGTCAGACGTCGGGCATCATATAGGCGAGTCCGTGGACGTCGCATTCAGTTATCATCTGTGTTGACTTCATCTCGTAGTAGGACCCGTTATGGTTATATGGGTACTCCTGCTGATTCACCACCTCAGTCACCTATGCTATCTCCAGATGATTCCCCACCTAGTCAGAGACGTAGGAGATCAGTGGAGACTTATTCTGATGAGGACGAGGATCCAGTGGAGGATCCAGAGCAGGTTCAGGATGAGCCTACTCCTGTTGTGACTGCACCTGCTGAGCACACTTCTATGGGTTTAGAGGATGATAGGGATAGGGATACTCCTATGGACATAGATCAGGTTATGATGCCGAGGGATGGGAAGGGCATTATGGAGGATGTTCAGGGATTGTTTGAGGTTGGACAGAGCTCGAGAGATGCACAGTTTCAGGGTATGTTGGAGATTGGACAGAGCTCCAGAGACGCTGAGATTCAGGGTTTGGATGATAGTCAGTGGTTGGACATTGCTTGTGATGTTAGCACGGGTGTACGTGCAGCTAGCCCAGAGTATACACCGTCATCTCCTTCTTTTATACCACCATCTCCGATGCCTACTCCACTCCCTTCACCAGTAGGTTCCCCACTTACAGAGCCTGAGCTTACCGAGATGGATCGGATCTGGATTTAGTTGATGAACCAGACGAGCTTACTTGATGTTCATTCTGATCGGCTTGGGAGATTGGAGCAGTCTGAGCGTATTCAGACTGTGGAGAGGCGGATTGGGACTATTGATCAGGCAGCTTGTGTTTTGTTTGAAGAGTTGTATTCTGACCGTAGAGTGATGATTGGATTGAGGGCTAGATTGGATGCTTTAGAGAGATTACATGGTAGGGAGCTTAGAGGTTTGGACTTTAGGGCCATTGGTTTAGGTAGAGGCCAGCAGAGGATTCAGGGTATGTTGCGACGAGCTAGAGGAGTCGATCGTACCCAGTAGCAGAGGATTGTGACCGCTGAGATTATCATTGGTTCAGTGATGAGGGAGAACCAAGAGCTTAGAGGCCGTGTAGCCCAGCTAGAGACCACCATTGGAGGATTGACCCGAGCATTTGAGGAACTACGCATTGCTAGTGATCGATCTTAGTGTAGTAGTAGTGATGATGTATTCCTAGATTAGTAGTAGTGATGATGTATTCCTAGATTCGTAGTAGTGATGATGTATTCCTAGGACTAATAGTATCTCCGTAGTATCTTAGAACTATCTATTGACGAGCTTGTAATTTTGTGAACCTTCATCTTTCGATATATATAACAAGCTTAGTCTTCCTATCCGATTTATATTTTTTTCCTTCTTTCGTTGTTCCTCTGTGGTTGACTTTATTCTTGTATTTTGTTTTCGCTATCCACGTATCCGTATAACTTATTTTCCCATAACCAAAGATCTCATTTATCGCCATCTTTTGTGATGCAGATAAATGGCACCAAAACGAAAGTCAACCGGAGTCACACGAGGACAACCCGCTAACACACCCATTCAGACAAGGTCAGTGAGGGGAAGGGCTGCTGAACCTGCTGCCCCGACCAGAGTCATACGAGGACGACCTACTAACACACCGGTTCAGACAGCAGAGGAAGAGGCACCAAGTAGGGCCACAACTGCTACCCCAGTGATGAATCAAGCAACACTGGACCAACTCGTTGCTGACCGTGTGGCAGCCGCTCTCGCAGCTGTGACCAATTCGACCACCAACACCGGAACATCTAGACCAGTAACCAACAACCGAGGTTGTACTTACGCTGAGTTCCGAAAAATCATGGTTGGAGGATTTGGAGGAACAGAGGGAGCCGTTGGTTTGGTCAGATGGATTGAGAAGCTTGAGACCGTATTTCATATCAGTGGATGTCATGAGAATGACAGGGTTAAGTTTGCGTCATTCACTTTCATGGATTCCGCTTTGACCTGGTGGAACAACTACATGAAGTATGCTAATATGGAGGTTGCTTATGCCATGCTTTGGGAAGATTTTAAGGAACTAGTGATTAGGAAGTATTGCCCACGAAATGAGATTAAGAAGTTAGAAATTGAGTTTTGGAATTTGAAGGTGCAAAACAACAACATCGCTGCTTACAACCAGAGATTTCAGGAGTTGGTTTTGCTATGTCCGGAAATGGTTCGGACGGAAGCCAGATTGATTGAGAGGTATATCGGTGGTTTTCCGGAATCCATAAGAGGTGATGTGATTACCTCGAGAGCTGTAGATCTTCATGAGACCATGGAGACGGCAAACAAGTTAATGGATCAGGAACTGGATGATATTCCAGAGAAGAGTACTGACCACAAAAGGAAGTGGGAAGATCACTCCAAGGGTAACAACAATAGCTCTCAAAACAAAAAGTAGAATGGAGGCAAGGTTTATGCAATTGGTTCAGGAGACAATAAGGGTTATGATAAGAATACGCCTTTTTGTAACCGCTGTAAGTTACATCACAAGGGACAGTGCAATGTGAAGTGTAACAATTGTCAGAGGATAGGGCACATAGCAAAGAACTGTAGATCAAGACCACTAGCCACCGCTCAAGCAGCACCAGCCTACAATCGTAAGGCAGATGTCACCTGCTTTAGATGTGGTGAAAAGGGTCATTATCAGAATGAGTGCAATAAACCCCGAAACCAAGGAAACGGTGGTAGACCAGGGAACCAAGTGGCAATGATTAACAATGGGAATCAGGGAAATGAAGGAAGAGCTCGTGGAAGAGTTTATGCCGTAGGCCGAAGAGAAGCACAGGACGACCCGAACGTGGTGACGGGTACGTTTCTCTTAAATAATCGTTATGCTTCAGTACTTTTCGATACGGGAGCAGATAGAAGTTTTGTATCAACCGATTTTAGTCCTTTACTTGACATAGCCCCGACCACCTTAGATAATGCCTTCGACGTAGAATTAGCAAACGAAAACCTAGAAAGAGTAGGTACCATCATCAGGGGTTGCACTCTAAACTTGTTGAATCGTCCTTTCAACATTGATCTGATGCCAGTGGAATTAGGTAGTTTTGACGTCATCATAGGGATGGATTGGTTATCGAAATATCATGCCATCATCATTTGTGATGAGAAAATTGTTAGAGTTCCCTATGGGAACGAAGTTCTGATTGTTGAAGGTGACCGTTCTGATCGTGCACGTTCGTCAAGATTGGCAATCATCTCGTGTACGAAGGTGCAGAAGTACATCGAGAAGGGATGTTATCTCTTTTTAGCTCATGTCACGGAAAAGAAAGGAAAGGAACTTGGAGAGAAAAGGTTGGAAGATGTGCCAATCGTAAGGGATTTTCCAGAGGTCTTTCCAGAAGACTTGCCGGGACTTCCACCGGCCAGACAAATCGAATTCCAAATCGATTTAGTGCCAGGAGCCGTGCCTGTAGCGCGAGCACCATATCGTTTAGCACCTACGGAATTACAGGAACTATCCGAGCAGTTAGCTGAACTGTCTAGAAAAGGTTTCATCAGACCTACTTCATCGCCCTGGGGAGCTCCTGTTTTATTTGTTAAGAAGAAGGATGGATCCTTCAGGATGTGTATAGACTATCGGGAACTGAATAAGCTAACCATTAAGAATAGATACCCACTCCCGAGGATAGACGATTTGTTTGATCAGTTGCAGGGATCATCGGTTTATTCTAAGATAGACTTGAGATCGGGTTATCACCAACTTCGAGTCCGGGAAGAGGATATCCCGAAGACCGCATTCCGAACCCGATATGGCCATTATGAATTTCAAGTTATGCCATTCGGCTTGACAAATGCACCAGCAGTATTCATGGATCTCATGAATTGTGTGTGTAAGCCGTATTTGGACAAATTTGTGATAGTGTTCATTGACGATATCTTGATATATTCCAAGAATGAGCAAGAGCATGAGGAACATCTCAAGCTAATTCTGGAATTATTGAAAAAGGAAGAGTTATATGCTAAGTTTTTGAAGTGTGAATTTTGGATATCGACCGTGCAATTTCTTGGTCATGTGATCGATAAGCAAGGAATTCACGTAGATCCTGCTAAGATTGAGGCCATCAAGGATTGGGCAACGCCCACAACGCCGATGGAAATCCGATAATTTTTAGGACTTGCCAGTTATTACAGATGATTTATAGAGGAATTCTCTAAGATAGCTAAACCATTGACAAAATTGACTCAAAAGAATGTGAAATACGACTGGGGAAATGATGAGGAAGAAGCTTTTCAACTCCTTAAGGAAAAATTGTGTAGTGCGCCTATTTTAGCTTTACCCGAGGGTAGCGAAGATTTCGTTGTGTATTGTGACGCATCACACAAAGGTTTGGGAGCCGTGTTGATGCAAAGAGAGAAGGTAATAGCATACGCTTCTCGACAGCTGAAAACCCATGAGAAAAACTACACAACCCACGACCTAGAATTAGGATCAGTCGTGTTTGCACTGAGAATTTGGAGACACTACCTTTATGGAACTAAGTGCGTAGTGTATACTGATCACAAGAGTCTACAGCATATATTGAACCAGAAGGAGCTGAACATGAGACAGCGCCGATGGTTGGAGTTGCTTAGCGACTATGATTGTGAAATCCGTTATCACCCAGGCAAGGCAAATGTTGTTGCCGACGCCCTTAGCAGAAAAGAACGGATCAAACCTCTTAGGGTTAGATCGTTAGGGATGACGATTAATTCGCCGCTTCCAGCAAAAATTCTTGAGGCTCAGGATGAGGCACTCAAAGATGAAAACCGACCTAGTGAAAAGATTCACAGAATGCCAGAACTTGAGAATGGATTAGTAAGAAGATCCGATGGGATTTTGCGTTATGGAGACAGGTATTGGATTCCATTGTATGGAGGAATTCGTGATTTTATTATGCACGAATCCCATAAGTCCAAGTACTCCATTCACCCAGGATCTGACAAGATGTATTTAGACCTGAAAAAGTTGTATTGGTGGCCAAACATGAAGGCCGATATAGC
Organism: Artemisia tridentata subsp. tridentata; assembly: GCA_021014915.2. Taxonomy (NCBI): domain Eukaryota; kingdom Viridiplantae; phylum Streptophyta; class Magnoliopsida; order Asterales; family Asteraceae; genus Artemisia; species Artemisia tridentata. The sequence continues at coordinate 424,206,070 of CP139509.1, forward strand.
AGAATATGTCAGCAAGTGCTTAACGTGCTCGAAGGTTAAGGCAGAACACCAAAGACCGTCCGGTCTGCTTGTTCAACCTGAGATTCTGGAATGGAAATGGGAGCGCATTACTATGGATTTTATAACGAAATTGCCTAGGACATCGAGTGGTTATGACACGATTTGGGTAATCGTTGACCGTCTCACAAAATCAGCGCATTTTCTTCCTATAGCGGAGAAAATTGAGATGGATAAACTCGTGCATTTATATGTTAAGGAAATTGTTACAAGGCATGGTGTGCCGGTTTCTATTATCTCTGATCGAGACAGTCGATTCACGTCAAATTTTTGGAAGTCGCTTCAGGATGCATTGGGAACCAAACTCGATATGAGTACGGCATATCATCCCCAAACGGATGGTCAGAGTGAAAGGACCATTCAGACATTAGAGGACATGTTAAGAGCCTGTATAATTGATTTCAGAAACGGCTGGGACAGGCATTTGCCTTTAGTCGAATTTTCCTATAACAACAGCTATCACACCAGCATTAAAGCTGCACCGTATGAGAAAAAGAAAAATAGAAAAAACATACGGACTACCATCCCGTTTCATTTTATGTTTATTTTATGTTTTTGTTATTTTCTTTCATTAGCTTAAATTGAGTCGAGTCTTGGCTTAGCAACATTGTATAGTACATGTAATTGATCAAGATCTTTAACTCGCCACCAGTAAAATATCCTTTATCCAACAAAACCGTGTTTTCCTTTTCCCTACACCTAACGTTATAACCCATTTAAAAGCCCTCTTTGATAGTTTATCTTAGGTGCTTACGCCTAGTGGAGGAGGTTTTTGATCCTTTCCCAAGCCTATGGTAATCTATTTGCTATGACAGGTAGTGAGAGATAATATCCATTTTCATTTATGAGATTTATTTTGATGACACTTGAGAGATGTGAGTATCTAAACACTACTTGTGAGGTGCTAGTTTGTAATCTCTGTGCTTATTATGATTAAAGTGGAACGATTATTTGTTGTAATTACTTTTATATTAGCATTAAATGACCCCTAACTTGTATTTTGATTAGAATAAAAGCGCATTTGCTTGAGGACAAGCAAATCTCAAGTGTAAGGGTATTTGATGAAGCGAAAAGTGTACCGATTTTAGGGGGTCATTTAAGCCCTAAATCGTATTTATTTGATCAAATATTGCCCTAAATCGTTCCTTTTGTCATTTTAGGTACTTTGGAGAAGAAATCTGGAAAAGGAAGCATTTTGGACGTTTTTGGAGCATAAAAGTGAAGAAAACGACAAAGTCTCAAAATCGGCTAAAAAGTACCTTTGACGGCGTCAGGAATTTCCCCAGACGGCGTCATGGCTTGGCAAGAAAAAGGTGGATATGAAAATTACTCATTATAAGCCAGAGAATTTTGCATGAAAAATCTGACGGCGTCACCCTTTAATCTGATCAAGGTCGTCACGGTTTAAATTAAAGAGGGACGGCGTCAAGCTCTTTTCTGACGGCGTCGAGCTTTGATAAGCCAGAACGGATTTTGGAGGTCTAAAGAGGGACGGCGTCAGGAAGGCCATCCGGGAACCCTAAAAGCGGCGAGGTGACGGCGTCAGGATCCATAACGTGACGCCGTCAGCCCTTAATCTCTATATATAGTTTTGCAATTTTTTGTCATTAGGGTGGAACTTTGTGTGTAATTTTGGGAGGAAACCCTAAGACGATTTTAGCAGCTTTTTCAAGGCTTTTTGCCTTGAGATCTTCCATGTTACATTGAAGATAAGTTATCAATTAATCATTCAATATGTCTATGTGTTGTTTGATTCTATCTTGTTCTTTTCTTTTGTTTAACATGCTAGGCTAGGTTTTCTTTGTGTTTGCTTAGATCTAATGAAACCTAGCTATTGATTATTGGTTATTAGTGTGTTATTAGTTGTATGGGATGATTGTTCATCTATGTTAGGCTTAAGAAAACTGGCTAACTTCCTATTCGGTAACTTGCTTGAACGTCTTAAGAAACATGAACCAATGCGTACTAAAGGTTTTTATGGTTGTATTTAATGCATGAGCGAATTCTAGTGATCCCATGTTAGGAGCTTCTTAGCCGGCTCGACATAGGAGTGAAGTAGGAGTTCATAGAGTTGGGGAAGTACGTACGCCACCCCACGATTGGTATTAAGGAATACACCCATCATCCACGCAATTAATACACACTAATCAACGGGTAAAAGATAGTTAGGGAGTAAGGAAATCTAAGTAAACACATTTCTCTCCACATAAGTTTTACCACATTTTCATTTTCTGTTATTTTATTTTACTTGCATTTGTAGTTATTTGGGTTAGTTGACTAGCAACTAATTCCGCCCACTCCTTCAAACCCGAGATTTTACTTGCTTTCATAAAAACATAAAAATACAAAAAGAATCTTCCCTCACCCTTAGACCTATTAGAGTAGTTTTTCAATCCTAACGAACACTATTCCCTGTGGAGAACGATCAATCCCCCGTACTTACCACTACACTATACTACATGTCACACCCTGAATTTACCTGTTAATGGCAGCGGATATGAATACCTTGGTGTGACTTTCATGGCGTCTCATACAATGGATATATTGAACGACCTAAAGTGCCGTTTTGAAAATACACGTTTGATCATAAATAAAATCAGAGTTTACAAAACATAGGTCCCAAATGATGTTGCAAGTTTATATAACAAAACCATAGTAGATCAAACGTTTACATAAGTGCATGAAAATAAGTGATGCAAGTCGACCCCGCGACTCCAAAATAGCCAAATGCATGTCCACACGCTAGCTAATTACCTGAAAATACATTGCTAAAAACGGTCAACATAAAGTTGGTGAGAGATCATAGGTTTAATAAAATGAAGGTATACGATAGCCACAAGTATAAAGTGTATGACATAAGTCACATAAAAATGGTGTACAATAGACTTAAGCTCATGACCCCGAAACTATGACTGAATCTGTGGTGCCCCTCAGAGTGTTTTGCCAGGCACTCTAATAAAAAGACATGAAATGCATCCGCTATCGGTTGTTGGTCAAAGCCAACACGGATGGAGGCGTCACCCTCGATAGATCTATCCACTCACTCTCGCTTACAGGTAAATTAACGGTTCATGATATAGGGGACTTTCATATGGCAACAAGGTAACTTAATCTATGTACAAGGAATTTGATACTAGGGCTCGCATATAAAAATGGTTGCAATGTATTCTCCCCCGTGGGATTTGAAATGAAATAATAAATTGAAAAACGGGGCTATGAAAACTCACCTGGTATGATAGCACAATGATAATGATGAGTAAGATGAAAATGGAACTCGGCCTCTAAACGCGACCTATTATGAATGATATGACTTATGTAAGCAATGATGTAACTCAACTCATGCAAATACTTATGTTAACGATACCACTTGATACTTTTAAAGATACCATTTATTGTCAATATATACGTTTTTGACATATCGTCAAGTTATAAAACATTTCTCGTTTATATATAGTGAAATGGTACTCAATGATCCTTATTTGGTATTATATTGTCAAATATAACAGTTTCGTCGCAAAATAATACTTTATACGACTTGTGAAAATATAACCATTTTGGCCGTGTAAAACTAGTCGCGAAAATTATATACTTTGTATACATATTAGTATTCCGACTTGACGTTCTCAAAAACCTTATAACAATATTTCAATATCGTTACTTTTGACATTGAATCAACCGCGCCTCGATCGATTTGGTAAACGGCTATCAATATTTCAAGTTATGAAAATACTAGTTTTTAACACTCTATTTTCTACTAAAAAGGGTGCTGTCAAAATATATACATATCGTCGAGTCTTTAAAAGTCCATATTTTGTTCGTTATAAGCTCGTTTTCAACGTTCTATATATCCGCGGGTTCGTATAATTATGAACTAACATATTTTTAATGTCTCGGCTCATCTAGATCACGGCTAACGACTCGTTTTGCTCCTGAAAATTCGGCCAACAGCACATTTTTTTCTGAAAATATAGTTTTCGTCGCGTAACTTTAAAAATTCATATCTTCTTCGTTATAATTCGGATTTTAATGATTCTTGCACTCACGGGTTCGTTTTTGAAAGATCTTTCTGAATATGAAGGCCAAAATATTTCAAAAGTTTCTGAGTTTTCCAGATCTGTCGTTTAAAAACAGTCCCTTTTCTATTTTGTTTAAAAATCCATTTTCAAGGTTCTAACTTAATCAAATCACTTCATATCAACTCCACAAGTACTCTTGATCTACCATACACCTTCTCAAAGGGTCATGGGGTCCTAAACATCACTAAATATAGTGGATTTCATGAGGATGTTAGTGAAAGTTATAGATCTAGTGATTAGAGATAGTTTTAAAAAGAAATGGTATCATTAACTTATGTAACTTGCATTTTTAACAAAAGCCACATGAAAATACATGATCATATAGATCAAATGAAAGGAAAACATGAAAAATAAATGTTTTTGAAGTTACTTACAATGTGTGATGAGATTGAAGAGATTTGGATGAAAACCTTGAGGTTTTTATTTCAAAACCTTAACAAGGATCATATAAGGAACTAGTAAATTACTTGTACTCAAAAATTTTATGGTTCTTCCTTCTTGTCTTGCTTGAGCCGTGGGATATGATGGAGGAAAGAGAGAGGATTTTTTTTTTTTATCTTGCACTTTGCAAATGAATGATAAGTTTATGTTTGTGAAATAATTATAAAAACATGTATACTAACTCCATTAAATGGGAAGTATGGCTAGGTAAGAAAAGTGGAAGAGAATAACATGGGTGGGGCGTGGGTTTGTGTAAGAAATTGGGCAAAATAAGATATTTTGTGATATATAGTATGAGTTAGTTGATTTAGTGTACACTTCGGGTGTTATCGGGTACCGAGTTGTCTTGAAATAAATATCAACGAAGTGACGTAAAATACGACGAAGTTGCAAAAATTGTAAAAATATATTCCTGACAAGAATCGGGTGTCGGAATAATTATCGGGTTAATTTTTCGTAATATGACGGAGTTATAAGCCCTTAACGAAAAATATAGCAATTGGTGTAATAACACCGGGTAAAATAATAATATAAACTTTATATTATTAAAATTAGTATAAAAATTTATTAGGATCATTGTCTGGAGTACTGGGTATAATTGTTAATAATACTGACTGAGTGGTAACGTTAATTAAATAAATAACCATACGTAAATTTAAATAATGCATAACCGTGCATGAATTAAAATACTGATGATATGCAGACTCCTCTAGTCTATATGATGTGTCCTTACTGACAATGTTATGAATTCACAGCTAAACCGAACTGGTTACGCTGAAATGAATGATGATCATGAATGGTGATTTGTCGAGGTTAGGAAAGTGACCTGAAATTACGGGTTGTGACAGTCGCCCCTCCAAAAGGGAATTCAGTCCCTGAATTCAATTGTTGTTGGTTTCAGAAGCAGGCTCGGGAAAAAGGTGTGGATACTTGCGTCGCATTTGGTCTTCTCGTTCCCAAGTAAACTCGGGTCCTCTTCGAGAATTCCAGCGAACCTTCACGATAGGAATTCGACTTTGCTTTAATAGCTTGACCTCGCGGTCCATGGTTTCTGATGTTGGATGACGTCCATTGGTTGACGATAGGCAAAACTAACGGCATGGGTATTCAACCTTACTTAAGTCCTGAAATGGTTCATCATTGAAGTTGTTACCATGATGGCAAAAATGTAGGTATCGGCTGATAATACGTCGAGGAATGCCTGTCTCGTTTTCATATGCGGATGGGGGAATTCGTTCGGGCATGTTGCTGTTCTTGACATGGAAGTGAGGTTATCCGAAATTTCTACAGGTAGTAGGGCCTTAGGAAGGATCTACATCGATATCCTTGCTTTATCTTGAATATCCATTGAGGAAGCTTGTTGTTATAAGGAAACTCGATCAATGGCAAATGGTTCGCCCAACCATTTCTAAAGTCGATCACACATGCCCTAAGCATATCTTCCAGTGTTTAGATTATTCTCTCACTCTGACCATCGATCTGAGGATGGTACGCAGTACTCATGTCTAACTTAGACCCAAAAGAATCCTGCAATGACTGTTAGAAGTTTGAAGTACGCGATTATCTCTATCGGAAATGATGGAAATTGGTGCACTGTGCCTTAAGACTATTTCCTTGTCACAAAGTCTGATAAGCTGCTTCATGGAATGAGTCTCTTTGATTGGAATGAAATGGGTTGATTTGGTGAGACGATCTACTATAACCCAAATAGCATCGTAACCACCTGAAATCTTGGGGAGTTTAGTAACAGAGTCCATTGTAACGTGTTCCTATTTCCATTGTGAAATTTCTGGTTGCTGAAGTAATCCTGTTGGTTTCTGGTACTCGGCTTTTACTTTAGCACAAGTATGGCATTTGCTGACATAAGTAGCTACTTCTACTTTCATGTTTGGCTACCAATAAAACCTCTTGAGGTCCTGATATATCTTATTAGAACTTGGATAAATAAAGTACTTCGACTTTGTGTGTTTCATTAGGAAAGTACTTCTTGAGGTCTGAAAGGTGAGATGAGTAGTATATATGTTGCTGAACTCTGGCGGAAACTTAGGTTTGTATGCCAACTGATCGGTTCTAACTAGAATCTGAAATGGTCCAATACTGAGAGCTCAATCTATCGGGTTACCAAAAAAAAAATTGTATCATGCCTTTCCAAGGCAAGGCTTTCAATCATAGTTCGTGCTTCCACTTGAATCTAAGAGGTTCATTGTTCAAGGATATCAAATCCGAATGATGTGCATCATGCACCAACCTAACTTCCATTGTTTTCTCATTCCTTGTAACTGATTCTTGACTTGTGAAATTCCCTTTGTTGTTTCCCGGTTTAGTTCTAGGCCCGTGAATTTAACTTTCCAAATTCGATATGTAAATGTGTACATGGTCACTTCGGCCATAGGGTGTCTTAAATGGTGCCTTTATATATTCCCGTGATGGCTATTTTTGCTGATGATGAAATTCGTCAATAATCGAAAGGTTATCCTAATCCATTCAAAGTTGGTTATGTGGTGTTGAATACATCCTATAGTGCTCAGGTAGTTCTCTTAAGGATTCGTCGGGCTAACGATGGTAGAGCGTGTATATCTGATTAGAAAAGGAATATCTTAAAGGAATTGCTAGAAATCTGAGGGGTATCGTCTATCCTTTCGTCGTTTCTATGTCATGAAATATCCTTCATAATGTAGAGTCTCTCCTAGAGAAATCAATGGTAAAATTCAACTTAATGGCTGAGTGAGTGATGAGTGGTGTAAGTATCCGGTGGAAGTTTGTTAAAAAAAAAAGGGGTTCATGAAAGATTCCATTTGTTTACAAAGCTTTTGAATGAAGATTGTTATTAATAATTCCTGAAAATGTGACTATTTTCTTCACGGCATAATTCCTCCTGAATTATACATAGGTGATCAGGCTATGTATAATTGAGGACCAACGATGCGTTGCTTGGTTAAATTGAAACGGTATTACTTTTTCCCAAAAGTTTTAGATGGTGTTCAACGTGTTGTTTTGATAAATGGTTTTCTAGATATTTCCTTTGAAAGTAACATGAAAATTGTCTCGCGTAGCGGTAGTAAATACTTGATAAAATGACAGAAAATCCATTTATAGGGTGATACAAAATGGCTTATTTTGAAAATTCTGAAAAACGATTCTCCCGTAGGGTAGTAAAATAACTTGCATTATATTTGTTGAATGGTTCATTGGATACATGGATGAATCTTTCGAAATGGTAATAGTCTACTAATCTGCCAAGAGTGAAATCAGTTTAATCCCTAATAGGATAGTGGTATGTTGTTGTGGAACGATTGAAAATGGAGCAATTGAAATAGAAATGGAATAACCCAAGGTTGTGAGTATCAGGGAAATAGCAAAAGATAGTTATTACATTGGATAGAAGAGTGCTTATACAACTAGGTCAGGTCAACGTACCAACGGAAAATTACAATGGATAGATACGACCCTAAGGGCTCGAAATACGGTTTATGATATAAGGCAGGAATTCCTTTCCTTAGAACCTGTGCCATCAGTTTCTGAGCCATCCTGTTTGCCTCATCACATGTTTGCGGGTCAGAAGAGATCACATCTCCACAGATGTTTTTAGGTAAACCACCAATGAAGTTTTCCAACTACTTCTCATTATTAGGAACCATAGACGGGCATAAAGCAGCCAACTCTTAAAATCTTCTGAGGTATGTCTCAATGTCATTACCCAATGTCACTAGTTCATAAAACTCGACCTCCAACTTCTTCACTTCCGTGCGTGGACGAAACTTCTTCATCAACAAATTCTTGAATTCATCCCATGTATGCTTGTATGCATTATCCTTTCCAATGAGCTCGGTGTAGGAATTCCACCATGATATAGCTTCATCAGGGAGTATACTAGCAACAAACTTTACCTTAGCTTCCTCAGGACAATAGCATAGGTGAAATACAGATTTGGTATGCTCAAACCAATGAATCATAGCAATGGCTTCTTCAGTACCTTTGAATTTGATGGGATTACCACTTTTGAAGTCCTTATACGTACACTTTCTTCCATTAGTTCCATTACTAGCTTCCCCAGATGTCTCTATCTGAGGAGCAGCCTCAACGGCTCTTTCAACCACTAGTGTTTCAGGAATACTATTCTTAACAAGCTTTTGGATAGCTGCTTGCGTCATGTTCGGTGTAGCCGATGTAGTCTTAACTTTCCTTGGTGCCATGTTTCTTCAAAACCATAAAAGAATACAACCATGAGTACTCGTAATAGCAACGATCATTGTTCACTATGTATACCACCACAATCATGCGTATATCCTCATAACACATGAATACAACACTTGAAAATTTCGGTCTACATTGACCGGTGTCATAGATAGCACAACCATACCCATATAGTAAATTCAATACTTGGGGATCTCGTTGTACAACAATCAAAATACCACAAGCTTCTTTGAACTACGCCACACTTCCCGTGGCTAGGATGATAGTAAAAGCGAGTAAAGGTAAAAGCTAGGATGATGTCCTTTTCAATGAATCCAGGGTTGTGGCGTCATAAGGTTAAGATGAGTCCTGAAGTGAGGTCCGGGGTTGTGCATCGATTCATGTCCGAGATAATGTAGATTCCAATCCATTCTTGAGGAATTTAGTGATGTTCCTGTTGAGTCCGTGATCTTGGTGTTATCCACAAAATGTTATTTAATTCATGTCAAGTGAGAATGGGAAAAGGGAAATGACAATGGTCGTACTGAAAGGCAAGGTTAGGCTCCCGAATCTCGAAGGTCTCGGTGTCATATCTGATTGGTGGGGTGTTGTTACGATGACCAATGATGAAATCCAACTCATCGGCTTAGAATGTGATGTAATCAAACTTGGTAATGAGGAGGGTGTTGTGAAGAGTTCTCTTGTGGTGGTGTAATATTGCTCAAAGCATCTTGTTGGTTCATTATGTCATGGAAGTATGAGTCGATTATACCTGAGATAGTTTAGAGTCCTTGCGAGGAATGCCACTCTTTGGCGATTTGTTGTTGCTCTTGTTTGGTTTGTGGGGCATCTAAACCCTCACGTGTAGTCTCAATTAATTAGAGATCATCATCTAACGATGAAGAGTAGTAGGTTGTCTAACAGTAAGGGCTCTCGAACTCTCATCAACCTTAGTCTATAAGGTGGTGTAGTGTCCTTAGTGGTATATGGTAATGGTGTATCAAATCACGTACGCTTCTCAAGCGGTAAGTTAAGTATGTGGGTAGAGTCCCTGAGATGTGATGGTATAAATGGGGTTCCATATGATGATGATGAAGTCGATGGTGATAATACTGAAGGAATCACTACCCTCTTTTACGCTATCTTGCGACGTCTAAGCGGTAAAACTGGGAGTATGCACTATGGGACGACCAATAGTGGTATGAGTAGCTGATAATGGTGGTAATACATGAGTGGTGAGTGTTCTAATAGTGAGGGAATGAAGATATACTATCTTTCTTGTAATAAACATCCTAATAGGTCCATAAGTACTAAGCATGTACGTCTTATCAAATGGTATACTCTGTATGGGCTGAAGTAATAGGGACATCCCTGTTCCTAAGATACCTTAATGGTGATAATGATGGTGTAGATGCGACTTTACCCTCCTCAAGGGCTCGGTCTCGGCATCGGATGTTATCCATAGTGAGTATGATGTAAGGTCAACTGGTGAAAGAACGATGTGATGTATGAGTAATGGGCACCCTAGGAGTAGAGGCAACAAAACGTACGCTCTTCCTAGGACCCCCGATCGTCTTGCGACGTCGGAACATAAGAGTTGGATCCTGTGGAAACCGGAATAGTATGGGATGATGAATCTGTAGGTGCACGAGTAACCAAAGGTGGTGCAATAAGTGAAATCTGAGGAGTAGGTGCAACAATGGGAGTAGTAGAAGACATAGTGTCCTCGATGTAAACATCAGAAAGTATAACCATAGGGTGGGAATTGGAAGACATATCTCTGTGGCAACAATGCAAAATGAAATGAATAACCCATGTAATGAATCCTCGTAAATAATAATGTGCACTTATGATGTAATGATGAGACGCTACCGTTGGGGTAGTTATAGTCTAGGGTCCAAGATACAACCTAGTTCGCTATAACCATTGCTCTGGTACCAATCTGTCACACCCTGAATTTACCTGTTAATGGCAGCGGATATGAATACCTTGGTGTGACTTTCATGGCGTCTCATACAATGGATATATTGAACGACCTAAAGTGCCGTTTTGAAAATACACGTTTGATCATAAATAAAATCAGAGTTTACAAAACATAGGTCCCAAATGATGTTGCAAGTTTATATAACAAAACCATAGTAGATCAAACGTTTACATAAGTGCATGAAAATAAGTGATGCAAGTCGACCCCGCGACTCCAAAATAGCCAAATGCATGTCCACACGCTAGCTAATTACCTGAAAATACATTGCTAAAAACGGTCAACATAAAGTTGGTGAGAGATCATAGGTTTAATAAAATGAAGGTATACGATAGCCACAAGTATAAAGTGTATGACATAAGTCACATAAAAATGGTGTACAATAGACTTAAGCTCATGACCCCGAAACTATGACTGAATCTGTGGTGCCCCTCAGAGTGTTTTGCCAGGCACTCTAATAAAAAGACATGAAATGCATCCGCTATCGGTTGTTGGTCAAAGCCAACACGGATGGAGGCGTCACCCTCGATAGATCTATCCACTCACTCTCGCTTACAGGTAAATTAACGGTTCATGATATAGGGGACTTTCATATGGCAACAAGGTAACTTAATCTATGTACAAGGAATTTGATACTAGGGCTCGCATATAAAAATGGTTGCAATGTATTCTCCCCCGTGGGATTTGAAATGAAATAATAAATTGAAAAACGGGGCTATGAAAACTCACCTGGTATGATAGCACAATGATAATGATGAGTAAGATGAAAATGGAACTCGGCCTCTAAACGCGACCTATTATGAATGATATGACTTATGTAAGCAATGATGTAACTCAACTCATGCAAATACTTATGTTAACGATACCACTTGATACTTTTAAAGATACCATTTATTGTCAATATATACGTTTTTGACATATCGTCAAGTTATAAAACATTTCTCGTTTATATATAGTGAAATGGTACTCAATGATCCTTATTTGGTATTATATTGTCAAATATAACAGTTTCGTCGCAAAATAATACTTTATACGACTTGTGAAAATATAACCATTTTGGCCGTGTAAAACTAGTCGCGAAAATTATATACTTTGTATACATATTAGTATTCCGACTTGACGTTCTCAAAAACCTTATAACAATATTTCAATATCGTTACTTTTGACATTGAATCAACCGCGCCTCGATCGATTTGGTAAACGGCTATCAATATTTCAAGTTATGAAAATACTAGTTTTTAACACTCTATTTTCTACTAAAAAGGGTGCTGTCAAAATATATACATATCGTCGAGTCTTTAAAAGTCCATATTTTGTTCGTTATAAGCTCGTTTTCAACGTTCTATATATCCGCGGGTTCGTATAATTATGAACTAACATATTTTTAATGTCTCGGCTCATCTAGATCACGGCTAACGACTCGTTTTGCTCCTGAAAATTCGGCCAACAGCACATTTTTTTCTGAAAATATAGTTTTCGTCGCGTAACTTTAAAAATTCATATCTTCTTCGTTATAATTCGGATTTTAATGATTCTTGCACTCACGGGTTCGTTTTTGAAAGATCTTTCTGAATATGAAGGCCAAAATATTTCAAAAGTTTCTGAGTTTTCCAGATCTGTCGTTTAAAAACAGTCCCTTTTCTATTTTGTTTAAAAATCCATTTTCAAGGTTCTAACTTAATCAAATCACTTCATATCAACTCCACAAGTACTCTTGATCTACCATACACCTTCTCAAAGGGTCATGGGGTCCTAAACATCACTAAATATAGTGGATTTCATGAGGATGTTAGTGAAAGTTATAGATCTAGTGATTAGAGATAGTTTTAAAAAGAAATGGTATCATTAACTTATGTAACTTGCATTTTTAACAAAAGTCACATGAAAATACATGATCATATAGATCAAATGAAAGGAAAACATGAAAAATAAATGTTTTTGAAGTTACTTACAATGTGTGATGAGATTGAAGAGATTTGGATGAAAACCTTGAGGTTTTTATTTCAAAACCTTAACAAGGATCATATAAGGAACTAGTAAATTACTTGTACTCAAAAATTTTATGGTTCTTCCTTCTTGTCTTGCTTGAGCCGTGGGATATGATGGAGGAAAGAGAGAGGATTTTTTTTTTTATCTTGCACTTTGCAAATGAATGATAAGTTTATGTTTGTGAAATAATTATAAAAACATGTATACTAACTCCATTAAATGGGAAGTATGGCTAGGTAAGAAAAGTGGAAGAGAATAACATGGGTGGGGCGTGGGTTTGTGTAAGAAATTGGGCAAAATAAGATATTTTGTGATATATAGTATGAGTTAGTTGATTTAGTGTACACTTCGGGTGTTATCGGGTACCGAGTTGTCTTGAAATAAATATCAACGAAGTGACGTAAAATACGACGAAGTTGCAAAAATTGTAAAAATATATTCCTGACAAGAATCGGGTGTCGGAATAATTATCGGGTTAATTTTTCGTAATATGACGGAGTTATAAGCCCTTAACGAAAAATATAGCAATTGGTGTAATAACACCGGGTAAAATAATAATATAAACTTTATATTATTAAAATTAGTATAAAAAATTATTAGGATCATTGTCTGGAGTACTGGGTATAATTGTTAATAATACTGACTGAGTGGTAACGTTAATTAAATAAATAACCATACGTAAATTTAAATAATGCATAACCGTGCATGAATTAAAATACTGATGATATGCAGACTCCTCTAGTCTATATGATGTGTCCTTACTGACAATGTTATGAATTCACAGCTAAACCGAACTGGTTACGCTGAAATGAATGATGATCATGAATGGTGATTTGTCGAGGTTAGGAAAGTGACCTGAAATTACGGGTTGTGACACTACATCGGTCAGGTACACTGCCTGGTGGGGTTGTAAGCCTCTTGAGATCCCTCGAGAGGTAAAACCTGTTGTAAGGTTGCAAAACCACGCATCAGAAACAGTGGAAACTACGGGTCTCAGAGGTTTCAGTCAGGAGGGAATAGGTTCAGTTCAGCAGGGGGTAACAGGAACAGTGTGGGTAATACTCAGAGCAGAAATCAGATGACTGGGAATGCACAGAAAGGCATTGCAAATACTTCAATCACATGCTACAATTGTGGTGGGAATGGTCACATGGCAAATGCTTGTCCAAAGCCTCGTACTATGGGCAGTGCATATCACAAGGAAGCTCTTCTGATGGCTCTTAAAGATGAAAAGGCAGCAGGAATGGTGACACAAAATGAACAAAGCTTCATGGTAAATGCTGCATCTGATGATGAGATGGAAGATCTTGAGGCAAATGCTGCAGTAATGCTCATGGCAAACATGCAAGAGATGAACATGTCCGAGACAGGCCCGGTCTATGACACCGATGGTCTATCTCAGGTACCTGATCCACAATGTCTTATACATGAAATTGCTTCACCATCTGCATCTTCATCTACAAATGACAATTCTGTTCAACATGATTCATCATTCTCATCTCCATCAGATGATCAAATAAACACTGTTGTATCATTTGATGATGATAAAACCGTCGTTTCATTTGATGATTCGATTGATGATGGAAATTTGGATTATCTTGAACAAAATGATCCTTTGACTGATCAAGATTCAGAGCTTCAGGCCTTGTTAATGACCACCCAATCACAAATTGAAAAATGCAATGAAATCAATAAAAATCTGAAAGAAAAGATTGCGTTGTTAACAAAGGATAATGAGTGCTATAAACTACAACTTTCAGGATATCTAAAACAAGATAAACGTGAAAAAAGGTTTTGAAATTGCTTTCCAACAAGAGTACGTAAAAGTTCAAAATTTAGAAAGTCAAGTTCGTGAGCTAACCGTTGAAAAAGCTGAGCTTCTCTCTCAAAAAGAAAAGGATCAATTTGAATTCAAAAAACAAATTGATGCTTTAACTTCTGAGTTGTTAAAAACTCAATCAGAGCTTTCAACATCTCAGCAAGATCTTCTTGACGAAAAGCAAGCCACTAGGAAACGTGTTGACTCATATCTTGAGGAAATTCTGGATTTGGAAACCAAACTCAAAGAATTTCAAAATGTTGTGTATAAAACGGGTAATTCTATAACACAAATTCAAAAACTAGCTGTGAAACCAAGTCCTAAAGGAGTAAGTTTTGCACTTGGAAGTGACACACCCCGTAATTCACACAAAGCACTCAAAGACAATCCTAAGTTATACAATGCAACATTTTTGTTAGATGATACCTTTCAACGTGTTGTTATGTATTCTATTGATGAAGAAACTGATTTTCTTGCACAAAAGATTGAGGGTCGATCAAATTCACAAAAAGAGTTTTCAAGAGTACATTATGATTATAATGCACGACCTCATTTGAGCAAATCATTTGTCCCTCCTAAGGACCATCCAGAACAAACGTTAACATACACAAACATAAATGCTCCTTCGTCTATAACTTCTGTCCCCACAACTGCTGCACAATTCAAAGATTGTTTGACAGAGGATCTTGTTGATCCACAAATGCCTAAAAAATGTCAGGTTCTTCGATATTTTCAGACATTTATGGACGACATTTCTCGTTTGGAGAATGAAATTGAGTTTAGTTCTCAAATTCCTGTCTCTTCTTTTCTTTCTCCTGTTCAAAAAGAAAAGAAAGAGATTCTTCAAAAGAAAATTCTTCCTCATGTCAGAAATCTGAAGAAATGCGCAACAAAATGGGAAGATGAGTTATACACGGAAGTAGCATCTATGAAAACCATTTTCAAAGCTAAAGATGACAAGGTTCAACGTCAAAAACTTCAAAAGAAATTTTTAGAAAAAGAAAATGATCGACTCTTAGAAAAAGTTCTGTGTTATGACATTGTTTCTGTGATTATGAATTCGCTTTATGAGTCATGCAATGAATTACTTGTGAAAGATCATGCTGTTGATACAAAGATGTTGCAAATAGAAATTAAGAATCTAGTGAAAGAGAATGAGGATCTTCGACAAATCAACAATGATGTGGAAAACAAAGTTTTTAATCTTCAAAAAAGGCTTGATTGGTGTCAAACTCAAAGTGCTGAATTTGAACTAAAATTTCAAAATCTCATAGGGTCTTTATCATTTCAAAACAGTCATGTTCCTGAATTTAATAAGGAAACAAAGGCTTTCTTAAGACTTAAACTGTTTCAAAATGAAAAGGAACTCGATGAAATTCTTCAAAACAGGAATGACACAGTCCGCCTCAACAGAAAATTAGATTCACAAAATCAAGAATTCCAACACATCATTGTTGATCTGAAGAAGAAAATCAAAGTTTTAGAAACAGGCAAAACCAAAGTTCATAAGATTGTACCAATGATGTAAAAAGTAGACGGCGCACCTAAGAATGCATCATCAAAGACAACCACTAATGCTCTTACTTCATCTTCCACAGGATTAGTTGACACATCTAAGGGTAGAAGATCAACGACCACAAAGAGACCAAAGAAGACTAGTATCTGGCTACCTAAGAGTGGAACATCTAAGAATGGAGAAGTAGAAGTTAATGCGTCTAGTGAGAATAAGAAGCATGTTATGTCCAAAATAGAATCTAGCTTGGTTAAGTGTAATTCTACAAAAGATGTAATGAATGCTGAATCTTTAACAGTTATGAATGATATTAATGCTTCTTGTGTGTTTTGTCATACTCGTATCTTATCTGGTAATCATAAAAAATGTGTTGCTAAAACTTTGCTGAAGAGAAAAGCGAAACGAACTAGTGGCCTCCCTAAGCCTAACACTGTTGCCAAATCAATTTTAGGGAATCCACCATTAGCAGTTTCCAAGCAGACCATAGTTGCACCTATAGCAAATCCCAAAAAGAACAAATCACCTAGCACATTCCTTAGGAAGAAAGCAGAAAGTAGTAGGAAATGGCAACGTTGGCTAGAGAAAACAGCAAACTTTAAATGGGTTCCTAAGATACTTAAATCATGTGCTTCTAACCCAACGGGTCCAACCGTTACTCCATCTGTTTCTACTAATTGTGATGCAGGTGGTTCAAATCGTTCTATGGATTGTTGATAGCGGCTGTTCCCGACACATGACCGGCAATCTCAAACTTCTCAAAAACTTCATTGCAAAGTTTATAGGAACGGTCAGGTTCGGGAATGACCACTTCGCCGCAATCATGGGTTATGGCGACTATGTTAACGGGAACATCAAAATAAGTCGTGTGTACTATGTTGAAGGTCTGGGTCACAATTTATTCTCGGTTGGTCAATTCTGCGATGGAGACTTAGAAGTAGCATTTAAGGAGAAAACCCGCTTTATTCGTGATCTTCAGGGAAATGATCTGATGAAAGGAAAACGGGGAACTAGTCTTTACACCATCTCCTTTGAAGGAATGACAGCTTCGACTCCTATATGTTTACTCTCCAAGCCTCATCCCACGAAAGCATGGTTATGGCACAAACGATTGTCTCATCTCAATTTCAAAACCATGACCGACCTGGCAAAGCATAAATTGGTAGATGGTTTACCAAAATTCCGATATGCCAAGGATCATCTGTGTTCTGCCTGCGAACAGGGAAAAAGTCACCGAGCTCACTTTCCACCAAAAACAGAACATAGCACAGACCACGTCTTACAACTGCTTCATATGGATTTGTGTGGTCCAATGCGGGTTCAGTCTGTAAATGGGAAAAGATATATTCTGGTAATAGTGGATGACTACTCAAGATGGACATGGGTTTACTTTCTCCGCACGAAAGATCAAGTTCCGTCTATAGTTATCACGTTTCTCACAAAGATTCAAGTGCAAGTTCGCAACACCGTCAGAATCATTCGTACCGACAACGGCACTGAATTCAAAAACCAAATCCTTCGGGAATTTACAAAGAAACATGGGATTATTCACCAATATTCTATAGCTCGCACTCCTGAACAGAATGGCGTAGTTGAACGACGAAACCGTACACTCGTGGAAGCAGCTAGAACTATGTTGATCAATGCCCAATTGCCAGATTATCTTTGGGCTGAAGCTGTTAACACTGCTTGCTACACTCAGAACCGCGGCATGATCACCAAAAGACATAACAAAACTCCATATGAGCTAATACAAGGAAGAAAACCCAATATCAACTATTTTCATGTCTTTGGAGCATTATGTTACCCAAAGAATGATAAAGATGATCTTGGTAAATTGAAGGCAAAAGCAGATATAGGGATATTTGTTGGATATTGTGAGAACTCCAAGGGATACAGAATTTGGAATCGTCGGACCGGAGACATTCAAGAGACGATACACGTTAATTTCGATGAACTCACAGAGATGGCTTCTGAGCAAGACCGCTTGGAACCCGCACACAACCGTTTGAACTTCCCAGAATCTTCAGCTGAACCATTACCTTTCAACAGGAAAGATCTGGAAGATCTGTTTGCTCCTATGTTTGATGATAGTTTAGTTAACAGTGCGTCAGAGGCTTCCACAAGTTCCGCTGCTCAACAACTCCCAAATCAAGCACCTGATCCATCAGCATCTACCTCTACAGTAGTTGCTGACGATGCACCACAACCTGAACCATCATCATCAATGGATAAAACACCTCAACCAGCAGTTGAAGATTCTTCTCCTATTTCTAACCAAGTTCCAACACCACCAGAATTTAACGGAAATGCCTTTTTCAATCCATTTGCTCCACCCCCAACCATTCCCGAACCAGGAGAATCTTCCTCGAGCAACATGGAACCGTCAAATCTGAATCACAACATTCAACACTACCCATCTACTCATAAATGGACAAGGGATCATCCGTTAGTTAATGTGATTGGCAATCCAGATAACCCAGTTATGACACGACAGAAACGCCACACAGATGGTGAAACCTGCATATACGCTCTCACCGTTTGTCAAGCTGAACCGAAAAATATTAAAGAGGCCATGACTTATGACAATTGGATTGAATCAATGCAAGAGGAGTTGGATCAGTTCAAAAGATTGGAAGTCTGGGAACTCGTTGAAAAACCTGATGGAGTTTATGTCGTGGGCTTAAAATGGATTTGGAAAAATAAGCTGGATGCAGAAGGCACGGTCATTCATAACAAGTCACGGTTGGTTGCTAAAGGGTATAGCCAAGAAGAAGGAATTGACTTCGAGGAATCCTTTGCTCCAGTGGCTAGGCTTGAGGCAGTGAGAATGTTCTTGGCGTACGCGGCTCATAAGAACATCACAGTTTACCAAATGGACGTGAAGACAGCATTCCTGAACGGACAACTTCGTGAAGAGGTGTATGTTTCACAACCAGAGGGCTTCGTCGATCCAGAACATCCTAATCACGTATACAGGCTTAAGAAAGCACTCTACAGCCTTAAACAAGCCCCGAGGGCCTGGTACGACAAACTTTCAGCATTCCTTATTGCTAATCATTTCACTAAAGGCTCTGTAGACCCGACTTTGTTTATACAAAAACACGGGGAGGACATTCTCATTGTAAAAATTTATGTGGATGACATCATTTTTGGGTCTACCCAAAAAAAGTACTCAAATGCTTTTGCAAAACTTATGAAACAAAACTTTGAGATGTCCATGATCGGTGAACTAAACTTTTTTCTAGGATTACAAGTTCACCAATCACCCGTGGTATATTCTTGAGTCAGTCTAAATATGCACAAGAGATATTAAAAAAGCATGGCATGACATCTAGTGACACCTATAACACCCCTATGTCCTCCTCATCCCCGAAGCTAGATGCTGACATACATGGGAAACCCACTGATCATACAAATTATCGTAGTATAATTGGGTCTCTCATGTATCTCACCGCTAGCAGACCGGATGTTGTATTTGCCACATACCTATGTTCACGCTATCAGTCTAACCCAATAGAAAGACATTTATCTGCTGTTAAAAGAATCCTTAGATACATCAAGGGAACCATTAATTTGGGGATCTGGTATCCAAAGGATTCTGGTTTTGCACTAACTGCTTTTTCAGATGCGGATCATGCGGGATGTATTGATACAAGAAAGAGCACATCCGGTGGTGTTCAATTCCTAGGTGATAAGCTGGTGTCCTGGCAGTCAAAGAAGCAAGATTGTACGTCTCTATCATCCACGGAATCAGAATATGTAGCCATGTCTGCCTGTTGTGCTCAAATCATTTGGATGCGATCACAACTGATGGATTATGGTTACATATTCAACAAAATCCCGATGTACTGCGACTCCAAAAGTGCTATTGCTATCTCGTGCAACACAGTGCAACATTCCAAGTCCAAACACATCGCTCTCAGATATTACTTCGTCAAGCAGCATGTGGAGCAGGGTACCGTTGAGTTGTATTTTGTGGGAACGGAACACCAATTGGCGGATCTTTTCACGAAGGCTTTACCTCATGATCGTTTTGTGAAACTGGTTAACCAAATTGGAATGAGATGCTTGACTCCTAAAGAATTAGCGAACTTTCTCAAGAACAACTAATCGAGTCATGCTCTCTCACAATCTTGTATATATATTAAAAAAAAAAAAAAAAAAAAAAAAAAAAACTACTACTAAGGTGTGCAAAAGTAAATTTTCTTCAAAATATGATTTCAATCTTTCAAATTCTTTCAGATATTTCAAACATTGATCATATTTTGAGGGGGAGATATCTTTGCACACCGTTCACCTTTCTTCGTCATCTTATCATTCTTCATGACATTTATCTATTTCATCAAGACTATCAAGGGTTTAAAAGAATAATAAGTTGGACATAAAGGACTTAAAAGTGTTAACTTATAACATTTAGGTTAGTTTTGGACTTTAAAATGAATAGGTTAACAAGTTTAAGGACCAAAGGTGCCATATGTTGAAAGTGTTTTTGGATTATAAAAGGGAAATTCTAACTTAGTCAAAACACACACAGAACACTCTCATTTTCGTCTTCCTCTCTCTCCAACCTCCATAGCCCGCCTATTTCATCGAACGAACCAAGAATCACTAGTTCTTTAATCTTGATCTATTGTAAGCATTCATTAGGACTCAATATTGATTGTTTGATTGTTTTTGAGTATTATTTTCTTATTATAACTGTTAGCATCTCAATAAGAGTCAATCAAATTGGGCGTTTCTTGAATTATTGATCTGAGAACCTATTGAGTGAAATAAAGTATGCTTAACAGGTTATTATGTGTTGTGAATAAGGGTTTATCAATTGTAATAAACATTATGTGAGCATGTTCTTGACTTAGGGTTCGGTTTAATAGTCGAACGAGTGATAATTGGACTACTTTGACTATGTGGATTATTGCTTAATGTGTATATGTTTTCTGAGGAGATTGAAGGACTCAAGAAGATCATGTTATCTCCGAGTTAGGAGATAACATCCAATTACGTCGAACGATTCGTTTTTAGTCGAACGACTCAAACTAGTCGAACGACTAAACCTAGTCGAACGAGTAAATTAGTCGAACGACTAATTTAATCGAACGACTGATTTAGTCGAACGACAAGTTTAGTCGAACGACTTATCTAATCGAACGACCAATTTAGTCGAACGAATAGTTTAATCGAACGACCTAACTAGTCGAACGAGCAAACTAGTCGAACGACCAAATTAGTCGAACGACCAAATTTAGTCGAACGACTACACTAATCGAACGACAGAATTACTTGATCGAGTATCCTTAATCGAACCACTTAGTCGAACCATATCATGATTAGTCGAACGAGGACAGATTAGTCGAACCAGGTCATAACAATCGAACCAGACTTCACAGTTGAACCAATGATTGAATGTGCAGACTTAGAGTTTAATTGTGCAATTGTAGCTATTCCTGTGTTTAGCCATAGCTGTGTTAAAGTTGAATCTGTATGTGGCTGCTTATCTTGTGCTTCAATTGATTGTGAATTGCTTGTTGTCCAATAAAGGTGTTATGTAACTGTATGAGTATAACCTTGTGTTGTATGTGACTTATGTGTTGTCATTACTGGTTCAGTAACCGAGATGCTATGATCTGTCATGTATATTGTTGGATATATGTTTTATGCTATATGTTCTATCTGGTATTGAATGTACTATAGGATAGAGTCATTGTATCATGGTCACTTATCTAACACATATATATGGTGTTCTTGGTATTGCTATTGGTGTTTGCATTGAAACAGATAAACAATGTCTCGCACCATGTCACAAGCATCTATCAACAGACAACCAGAAGGAAAGAAAAGACAGATTGGTTACTGCAATTCAAGGATTGAGTTTCAGAAGCTTAGGTGCCATGAAACGTGTCTCATCATCAGGGATATTCTGGAATGACACTTCATTAGTCCAACTTTGTCAAAAACCGCCAGTGTTCCTGAAGTCTACTTGTATGAGTTTTGGGAATCACTAATCATAAGCAAAGACGAAGAGACTATGACAGTTACACTCGACAACACAACAATCACTTTCAAGGTTGAATCACTTAGAGCTGAACTAAACCTTCCAAGAGCAGTCTCAGGAGATTTTTCAGAATTCCAGGAGGATCCCACTCTTGAAGAAATGATCAGAACACTAAAGCTTATTGGTTATGATGAACAAGATGTTGAGATAACTTCAAGCTACAAAGTGGAGAGAAAATATTTCCCTCAACCTTGGCTAACTTTGTACTCAATTCTCATCAATTGCATCACTGGAAAAGCAACTAGGTTAGAACATCCGAGAATGGAACACCTACAATTCTTTTGTGGGGTAATCAATCTGAAACACCTAGACTTTGCAAATCTTATCTGGAAGGATATGGTCTTTCTTGGCACCAAGTTTAGTCAGAGTACAGATCTACCACCCATTCCATTTCCAATATTCACGAAACTTCTCATCTCACGCTTTATACAAAGACACCCTGAACTCAAACGACCTTCGACTGAAAAGATGCATACTGAGAAACGAGACCGTATTCTCACCAAAGTTCTAAGCTATTCTTCAATCCAAGGGGCAAGAATTCCACCATACCTGTTGAGTGAAGAACTTAAGAACACAGAAGCGTACAAGAAGTATGATGAAGCAGTTAAGGCTAAAATGGTGGGTGGCAAACCAAAAGATACACAATCACCAAAGGGAAAAGACATCCCAGCCAGAGCCAAGACTGTTCGATCAAAGAAATCAAAAATTCCTGAGAAAAAGAAAGTGGTTTCTAAACCAACTTCAGAGATGCTGTTAAGGGATGAATCTGATAATGAAGAACAAGAAGAAGAAGAAAGGTTGAATCTAGAAAAAGGAAAAGGTGCTGAGAAATTCAAGTCTGCTTTAGCCACTTCAGATAAGACTCTAAAACCGGGAAGGGGCAAATCTATCAAGTTCACATCAACACGATTTTCTCCAATCCGAGAACCCCTCACTGAAGAAGAAGAAGAGAAAAGAGCATTAAAGAAGGCCAGAAAAGAAAGTTTAAAGAAACAGGCTGAGGAAGAAAAGAGACAAGGAAAACTTAGAAGAGGAGAATCTGCATCACATATTATTGAACAACCAGAAGAATCAGAGGGCTTTAAATCGACAACTCTTAGAAGTTCTGAGGAAGGAAGTGATGATTCTGATGCACACGATCTATCGGCTACTGGTTCTGAAGATGAAGATTCTGACAGAGATGGTAAAGATGAGGAAGATGAGAAAAATGATGAAGATGATATTAATAATGAAGATGATGATGATGATGAAGATGAAAATGATGAAGAAGATGATGATAATGAAGATGATGACAATGATGGAAATGGTAAAGAAAGTGAGAAGGATTCACAGGAACAACACGGCGATACAAACGTACCTCCACCAACACCACCATCATCTGTGGCTCAGTCTACAGTAGAGTACAATGAGATAAAACAAAAGGTTCAAGCACTTGAAGATGAGATGAAACAGAAAGTAGAAGAACTCAAAGAAAAGATGACAACAAGATCTGAAGCTGAAAATAAAGCACACAAAGAAATATATCAAAAGATCAGTGAAGCTGAAGATAAAGCAGCCAAGAATGTTGAAGAAATCAATACTCAGATAACTACTGAAGTAGAAAAGCTTCTTGAAGAATCCATTCCCAGATTGATCAAACAATATGTCCAGAAGGACTTGGAGAAGATAGTCTCAAAGATGGTTAAAACCACTCCAATCACACTCAGAACAGTGCCACAACATACATCCAGATTAGAAAGCAAAAGGATGATGTTGCAAGAACTAAAAGATGATCCCAAGGAAGCAAAGCTTCGAGAGGCACTTAAGGAATCCATCAAAGCAGAAGAAGAGGAAGTTGTAGTACTAACTGAAACGTGCAAACCCACCAAATCAACCAAAAGACGACATGAAGATGATCCAGATGCTCACGGAAAGAAAAGGACAAAGCCATCATCATCAACAGGTCGGACTTCCACCACACCCTCTTCTGGCACAACAAAGAAAGGCAGCCAAACAACATTTATTCCTTCTCGTGGAGGCAGAGCATTTGAAGCTACAGAATTCTTTGATGATCCAAGCTCTGACCATGAAACTCCAATTGCTCCTATTCTAATCCAAGAAGTAGTTGCTCCTTCTGCTACTATTAAAGATGTTCCATTACCTGAGTGGGTCGATCCATCAGCTCCCAAGTATGATTGGTTTGATCAAATGGTTGACGATTATTCTGTTGATGAAAATGCTGAACCAGTGGAAGGATCAGTTGTAGACTTCGCTAAATGATTGAAAAAGGTGATGAAAGTCCAGCAACTAGGTCTGAAAGACATCATCAGAGTTCGCAAAAGTAGATTCATAGAATTTTCAACTGTTTCAACATCGGAGCTGGAATTCGAGTACAACGTTGAACAAGTAGCCAGAGCCCTAAACGATAACATCAACTGGACGCAAGAACAATTATCTGTAGAACCGTTACCTCCTCGAAACTACACGCAACCCTTACCTCTTGTCGGACCACCTCACAACCTCAAGTTACCCATATCACACTTCTTCAACAAAGATTTAGATTACCTCATGTACGGTAACACAAACCCTGAGAAGAGATATGCCACCTCACTTACCAAATACCCGGCAGCCAGGTATGCCTTAGAGGGGTTTGAAGAACAAATCAACAATCTTTGGAGAAGAAAGATACAGAAGTATAATGAAGATGCTGTGTTTGGGATCCATCATTGGCCAAATCTGCGGAGGTTGTACTACAAATATATGATGGCCATGAGAAGGACAGGGGACGAGGTATGGAGCAGTCATAGGATTATGTCTATCGTCAGTGCTGAAACAGAGTTTATGTATGGGTATAACTTTCTAACAAAGATCATTGTAAGACGAAGCAATGATAATGAGTATGTGTTCACCGAAGCTGACTATCCTCTCCTTAACCCCAATGATATCGAGGACATGTATCTATTGAAGATTCAGGGAAAACTTGAACACCTCCCTGGACGGCTTTAGTACGATATCATCAACTCCCTTCTCATCTTCATTCGCAACATTGTGATTAGACAACGTGTTGAAGACGTTCATCTGGGAGTTGAAAGTTATCAAACCATGCTAAATCTCACCAAGCCAGACTTCGTACCTGAAAGTCTTCGTGATCAGCAGCCATACACCTTCGGGTACAAACCATTTGGAGTATATTATCATAGAAGGAGAGCTGGTACAAGATTTATGGGTTTCGAAGATCTTCGCAAGTTCAGTGACCCAACCATCCAACAAGTCAAATCTGAACTTGAGAAGATCTTAAAGGACGAGAAGTTGGCTAAAGAGTTGAAGTAGGGCGGGAAAGAGAAAAGACAAGCAAGGAAGTTTGTGAAAAGGATAGATAAGAAGATTAAGTTTCGGGAGCAGATGCGTCGGTTGGAAAGTTATGTTGGAGGTCGGGCGAAAATTCCTAACATTCTCACGTTTCGCCGTCCTGAGTAATGAACACTGGTACTAATTCATTGTTTGTTCAATTAATCATCATCTCATCTATATTTCATCATTGACAACGGCTTGTGCACACATAACAGTGTACAACCCGCTCTTGTAAAGAAAGGACCCTGAGGTACGCTTCAGTGCCTCAATCCTGAAAAAGGAGCGAAAGCTTCTTACTTATGAGCAGAATTAAAACCAGAATGTTTTCTAAAGTTTTTCAAATATTCTGCTCATAAGGACAAGTACTCCTTGTTAAGGGGGAGTATTTGAAAAATCTTTGTTCCAAATATACAAACGTTCTTGACATTCTTCCACAAACACCTCAAAAAGAGCATATTTTAATCAAAAGTTTTTCAAAAACAACATTATTATGCTATTTTTGAGGGGGAGAATGAAAATGTGATTAAAATATGGTGGAAGCAATGATGATATCTCATGAGTATAAGACTCAAGAATTGACCCTCGAATTGACGATAACAACAGTCAGTAGTCGAAAGGACATATCTTGGACGGGTAATAATTTCAAGCCAGTTTATCTGGTGATGTAAGCGTGTCTCGCAATGGATATGTCTAAGTAGAATGTACCAATTTCGAGCGATAATCTTTGAATCTGATCTGGACGGGTAATAATTTCAAGCCAGTTTAACTGGTGATGTAAGCGTGTCTCGCAACGATCAGGTTCATTGAAAGTCAATCAATTCAAAAGTGCCAACTCTTCCCGACATGTGCAGATTTTACTTTAACGAATATGAGCACATGTTAAGGGGGAGTTCTTCTGAAAATAACAAAACTCTCAAAGTGTTAACAAAATGTGTTTTACAATCATAAACACTTTGAGAGATTTTCAAAATGTTTGGTTTTTATGGCATCATTAGGATAGTCATGGAGTTATAAGGTGACTAAGGTTAGGAAAAACCGTCCTATGATCCGCCAGAGCCGGAGGGATCTACCCAAGGACAATACCAATAGTTTAGAACTAGAAAGTCCTAGGTATGATAAAAAAAGGAGAAAATGAATGAACGGAGAAAGAAGGGGTTGAAGAATTAAAAAGAAAAGCAAAGAAAAGGGTGAAAAGAAATAGCCCTCCATTTGTTCAACCTTAGGGCAGACACCGGGTTCAATTCATAATCTACTGGTTGATGAGCATCACCGGTATTGAAGACTAAAGACGTCATGGACCCAGTGACGCACTAATAAACCTTCTAAGCCACTCAAGTGTCTCTCAAAAGACATTTGTTTCATTCTCACGGAGAAACCTTCATCATCTATCGACTTCTCACTACGAGATGGTTGGTATTGAAAAGGAGGCATTCTGCTCCACGCCTCCGACGACCAAACAAATGTGCACTAATTGAGTCTAGAGCCATGAGATTCATAAAAAGATCTCTTAGGTACACTTAGTATTACTCTGCTGTTCTACATCATGGGCAGCAGATGTAAAATTAAGAAAGTGTCCTTCGCAGATCTTAGCAATCTGCCGAGAACATTCATGAGAAAAGTCACAATTGTGATTATCAATGATTGAATGGAAATCCTGCCAGAGCAACATCAAACAACTCTGACAGCAGGTCACTTCGGTAACTCCTTGTGGGTTACGCTTAGTGTTTGCTCCAAACGGTCTACAGTCGTGGGGTGATCTCCAGCGACTCACTGAATCGTGGGTGCACTTCGGTGTGTCCGTGTTATCCCTTTCGGGGGAATCCGGTTCAGAACGGTCTGGGTTAGGATTTGAGAAAGTCTTCACACTATGCTGTTGATGATCTCAAGTCTAAGCCTGTAAGTACCGGTTGGTTCGTGCTGTTGCTGCTGCGGAGCTTGGAGACCTGGAGTTCAGCCACCATCAAGACTCCATCATGCTCATATCCCAAAGAGAAGTTCTCACAAAGACTCAGTAATATCAAAAGGATCAGAATTGTTGAAGAAAAGTCTAAAGATTCAAATACTACAACCTTTCTCAAAGTTAAAGATTGAAGAAGTGAGAACAAGATGAAGAACCAAAGTCAAAAGATATATGAGCATGGTGGAGAAGACGTGAAGACACCGGAAGCAAAGATCGTTGGAACACGGCAGATTACTACCATATCGTATCACATCACTATCATGAACAAAGAACAAAGATTTTGAAGACGTCAAAGCCATAAGAAGCAAAGACGACGTCAAGCAACCTTGATGACCAATACTTAGGGGGAGATTGTTGGGAAACAGTTTTGTATTATTCAAGTATTGATCATATTGTATTAAGGTTGCTTAGGCCTTTAGGTTTGTTATTAGGCCCAGCCCGTGTAGAAGGCCCATGGGCTGTGTCGTTTATTTAGTTTATTTTGTTTTATTA
Organism: Artemisia tridentata subsp. tridentata; assembly: GCA_021014915.2. Classification (NCBI taxonomy): domain Eukaryota; kingdom Viridiplantae; phylum Streptophyta; class Magnoliopsida; order Asterales; family Asteraceae; genus Artemisia; species Artemisia tridentata. The sequence continues at coordinate 424,233,953 of CP139509.1, forward strand.
AGTATTGTTAATGTAATTAGGGCAACAAGCCCTCTACCATGTAAAACTATAAATACCCCTTCCCTCCTTAGGGAAAGGGTTGTTGGTTGATGAATTAAGAAGTTTTATCATTAAGTGTGTGTAATCATCTCCCTTCCATCTCTTTCTCTCTCTAGCTTTCTCTCTCTAGATCTAGTAGGTAATTAGTGGTAGCTTAATTCATAAAAGTATAAAACATCATTGGCCAAAAAGCCCACGAGTTTACTGTTGGGCCGAAGCCCTTGTGCATTTTTGAAAGTTTGACTTTTTGACCAAACGGACGTATTGAATGTGTAAAATGATTTTAGTAACGTGTCGATATATACGTTATAACTAAAAATGTGTTTTGGGTCAAAAATGGTAAATGGGCTTATTTAAGAAGTTTCGGCCCAATTTACAAAGAAAAATGATAAATTTGATTTTTAGAATATTTTCCGACTCACCGTAATTAATAATGTTTAACGACGCGATAAATATAACGATAACTATTTTTGGACTTGTTTTGAGACGTTTAGTCTCCGAAAGGGTAAAAATTGACATTTTTACTAAATTGATATTGAGATTGACTTTATTGACTTTTTGACAAAAATATTGACTTTACGTCAAAACCAAATGTTATTACTTAAAAGTTAAGATAACGAACAATATAACTACGAATATATATTCACGACACTTGACATATGTCACTAAAAGTATATTGCACTTATAACTAGTTAGCGAAGTATTTGAGTAAAAGTTGCAACATTTGAGATAAAATGGAAACATTGCATAAACGAATGGGTCATGCCCAAAATTTTCAAATATCCAACACTTAGCAAATTTTTGAGAAAATCCACAACTTAAGTAAACTTTATGAAATTACTTAACAAACTTGTTTTCCTTATAATAAATGTTGCAACAAAAATAATAAACGGTGTTTCTAAACATAATGATTTTCACTGACTATATTTTATTAACCAATCTTCAAAACATATTTAATTAATCTTCATAATTAAATATATGAGAAATAAATTTATAAAGTATATATGTGTGTGTATATATATATATATATATATATATATATATATATATATATATATATATATATATATATATATATATATATATATATATATATATATTTATATATATATAACGGTTGCACGTTAAGTTGCGAATGCTAGCACGGATGTTCCGTTACGTATTCCCACCATGCACTTTCACCATGAGCTACCCCCAAAGAGTTATAAAAATAAATCGTTTCGAAATATACTTTACCACACAGCAAGCAAGAAATACACGAGCACAGGTCAAACGTAAAACTTTTCAAATAAAATAAAGACACTTGAGACACGAACGTTTTGCTAAGACTTACCGTACTATTTTAGGGTGCTGATCGGCGCGGTTGCATTATTTTGATTGATTGCTGAATTGCTGTATTTGAAAGGTGAGTTTATAGCCCCACATTTTATACGATTTTTGATTTATAAGCTTGGGGTGAGAAACATGCAAAATTGTTTTCATGGACCAGAAATGAAATTGCTTTTAAGATCACACTAGTATGCAGAAACCTAAGTTTGCTGAATCCCATTTTGTGCCAACTATCATCTGTCGTTAATTCCTGTTGGGAAGCCATTTGTTATAAATAGATCTATTGGGAGTGACATCCCCGTTTTGTTGGCTCGGCATAGTCAAGGCGAACGTATACCAAGTCGGGTTTTTGGCCGAGTGTCTAGGGATTAACACTCGCGGGCAACCTTTATTATTTTGCTAACGCTAGTCGTGCTGCATTGTCTTAGTTTCGGTAGGATGAGGCTTAGTGTTTGCATAACGGATAGTGTGTATCTGCTGAATTGTTTTTATGATATTGCTATTGGTCCATATGTGCTATTTACTTAAACCTATGAACTCACCAGCGTTAGCTGACTTTTAGCATGTTTTTCTCAGGAAACTGAGGTGCGTTTAGCTGGGAGCAGTGCATGGCGTCGGTCACAATAAATGATGGAAATGTTTTTAATGCGTTTACTCTGACAACTGGACCTTTTGTTTAAATGGGTTTCATTTTCATCTGAAATGGTTTTTATGTATTCCTACATGACTTGACTTATGTAATATATTTTAAAACGGATTTTCAATCCGTTCACTATATCTTTTGTGATGATTATCCATTTCGTAGCACCCAAAGTGTATGCTTCCACGAATATTGTGATTTTGGGGGTGTTACAGTCAAACTTTCAGAATTTGCGATAAACCCTAGTGCCCAGAATTGCGATAACTTCCACAATAGCGAGAACCAAGGGTTTATCGAAATTACTTATACAAGCAATTACGATAAAAATTTTCCGATGACTTTTTCGGCCAAAATTTTCTACCAGTATTATCCGACCACTTATCGGACCCAGTTTTTGACCACTTTTCCGACCAGTATTAATCAGTATATCGACTACAAATTTCATGGGAATACAAACTAGTCAGAACAAAAAATGATAAAGATGTATACAGGACTGAAAATGGACCATGTTTTGATACACTAAAACTGTTGACCACCATGATACATATAAGATATATAAACAATTTGACCAGTGCAAAAATAATGGTAAAACCCAATTTGACCAATGCAAAAATAATGGTAAAACCAGTTTCAAGACAGTACAGATCCCCAAAAAGATACAAATTTTGACAAGATAACATCACACAAATCAACCAAAACTAATACCTTGGCTCTGATACCAATTGATAGATCGTGTTTTGGTGATAATATTGTGAATCAGGAGGTCGGGGATGATGAAAATACATCATCTCCATGGTAAGAGTTTTAGAGAGAGAGAGAGAGTAGAGTGAGAGAGATCAAGGCCTGTTTTATTCAATATGATGGTGAAATGAAAAACACAATAACAAGGCTCACCCTCCTAGTGAAGTCTAGGAGGGTATATATAGGCTAACAAACACAAGACTTTTCATAATTGACGCTACTAGTCCAAGTGTTTGTGCCTTACAATATAGCTAATGTAATCCCGAATATGTTGTCACATTTTCGTGTTAGAAGCATTCCTAACATCATCCCCATTGCCGCCCCCCCCCCCCTTGGTCTTAAATAAATTGGTTAGACAAAATGCACAAGCTCATTTAATGAGCCACCAACATCCACAAAACATGGAACTAGTTATTCAACTTGGAGGCTTGACCTCCAAGTTGTCCCCTTGACCCCCCCCCCCCCTCTCCTAGTCACCTTGACTCTTATACTTTGACCAAGAGTAGATATCTAGATCATTACCACTACTTACTTCTCATAATACATCAAGTAAACAAAAAATATCATCATCCTCTCCATTCTTGTGTATAATCGGCCAAGACCAAGAAGAAGAAAAAACCATAGAAAATTCAATATCAAGTATTTTTATAGTTCTATTAGTGCTTCTATTTAAGGTTTTGAAATAAAAACCTTGAAGTAATTAAGTTATCTACCTCAAAAACTCTTCATCATCAAGTAAGTGTTCTTAATAAATCTTTTTTTTTCTCTACTCTTACATACTCCTACTTGATCTATTTTTATGTTCTAGTAACAAAACATGCAAGTATACTTATGTTACATACCACTCATTACTTGTCTTTATCAATAAAAATGAACTTAAAGTATCCTATTGGTGTTCTTATGAACTCTATCATTTTTTGTGAGGATTAGGAACCCATGACACCCTAGGAAGGTGTATGGTAGGTTTAGAATAGCTTTGGTGTTGATATGAAGGGATTAGTACAAGCCTTGAACTAGTAAAAATCATTTTTGACAAAATATAATTAAGGGCTGTCCATTTTTGCAAAGTCTGGAAATTTCAGTGGTTCATGGGTCATTTTGGCTTACATATTTAGAAAATACACTCAAAAATGAAGCCATGGCCGCTGGAATGAGTAAAAACGAGCTTAGGACGAGAAAGATACGTTAATTGCAAGTTTAACGACGAAAACTATATTTTCTAAAAATAGTAAGCTGTCACACAATTTTCAATAGTTAAAACGAAGTGTTAAACACGAACTAGATGATCTGACATATAAAAAATCTATTAGATCGCTGTAATATGAAGCCGAGGACATAAAGAACGTAGAAAACTAGCTTTTAATGACCGAGATACAAGCGATAGAAAACCGACGTTCACAATACATTTTCATCAGCTTTTACTTAAAAATATTTTCTAAGTGTGAAACTGTCTTGGCGGGTAACCAAGTTGAGAGCCGTTTTTCTCATTGATCGAGTCAGTTTTGAGACATTAACACCTTGAGGTAAAATCAAGTACTCCCGGCCTATTTTTCAAATTGACCAGCCATTCGTCAATCGGACTTGTAACGAGTAAAATACGACCTTTCCAATATACCTGAAAATAGCACAAAAACAGCAAATTTAGCCCGACTATCTAACTTGACTATTATTTTTCTTTATGATCGGGACTCGTATGGACGAAATTTCAGTGTTACGAATTTTAGATATTGTTACAAGCTTTCTAAAACCGCTGAGCTTATTTCCTAACACTCAATGTTCCCCGTTTTGTGACTAGCTTTGCGTGGCTACTTAATCATTTTTATAAGCGGGTGAAGAATATTACTTTACGACGGAAAACTCTATATATATATATATATATATATATATATATATATATATATATATATATATATATATATATATATATATATATATATATATATATATATATATATATATATTTTTTGTTGATAAATCACCAAACGACGATCGTGGGATGTCGTTACAACATATATACGCGTAAAGTGTTTTATAACTTAACAAGACGTCAAAAATATATTTTTCGACGATAAACATTATTTCAAAAATATACGAGTGGTATCGATAACATACGTATTTGCATGTGTAACATCATTTCATGACTTACATTAGATTGCATCATTCATATTAGGTAGCGGTTAGAGACCGAGCCTCATTCTAGTACTGTCACTATTTCATCATAATCATTGTATCAGTTGAGTTTTCATAGCCCCGTTTTCAATTTATAATTTCATTTCTAAACTTGCGAGGGAGATTACATTGCACATCATTTTATTACAAGCCCAAGTATGTTAAATTCATTTACATTGCTTTAAGTTACTTCATTACCATGTTAAAGTCCCCAGTTTATCATGAACCGTTAATTATGAGTAAGCGAGGGTGAGTGAATAGATCTATTGAGGGTGACTCCTCCGTTCGGGTTGGTAGCACCAACAAGTCTACGAACGCATTTCATTTGAATCGTATTAGAGTGTCTGGTAAAACACTCGGTTGGGACGTTCATTTTCAGTCTAGCTTCGGGGTCATGAGCTTAAGAGCCAATGTATCATATTTATTGTGACATTCTTGTCATTTCACTTTATACTTGTGGTTATCGTACAGAACATTTACATAAACCTATGATTCTCACCAACATTTTTGTTGACCGTTTTAGCAATGTATTTGGTAATTAAGGCATTCACATCTTGGCTTGCATGAGGACTTATCATAGAGTGGCGATGACGACGCGTCTCACTTGTATTTTTATGCACTTAAACTATCGTTTGGTTTGTAACAAACTTATTTCTGCAACTTTGACAAATCTTTTGGGACCTATCTTTTGTAAAATTTGAATGTTTTAAGTAATCAAACGAAGCACTTTTAAAATGACATTTTAGGTCGTTCAATATAACTGTAACTGTGATGCTATGGCAGTCGCGCCCCAGCTATTCCATTCCTCTGCAAATCAGGTATTTGGGGGTGTGACAAAGGTAAACTACTACTACAATACTAAACTACCATAATAAAGATGATCACTAATCTCTACCGACGGTCTCCTATTTCCTCATCATCATCATCCATCTCCTCATCATCCTGATGAGGTACATCAATAGGGTTTGGGTCCATCTCTGGACTAGGTGGTGCAAGTGGGTGATCAACTGGTGCATCTGGTAACTGACCAGAAGGGACTGATGTAGTCATAATACCCTCATGGAGTATCGGGACAAGTATAAAAATTTTCTAGCCAGATTTTTATAAAATAGTTTCAGGTGAAATGAAATAGGAGTGGAAATATTCAAACATATGATTATGCAAAGCATATATACATAAAAGTTTAAGTAAAGCACTTACGAGCGAAGTGGCACGGAGGGCTGATGGCTATCGATTTTGAAAAACATTTTGACTCACACGAAAAATGTTTATAGTCGAGTATGATCTCGTTCTCTATAAACCGTGGCTCTGATACCATTCTCTAACACCCCCAACTCGATATATGGCAGCGGGACTGAGCTTGGGGTGCTACTCAAGGGGTAAGACAGTCACAATCACAGAAAATGATCTCATACCGAGACGTTTCTAATAAAACATAGCATTCGATTACAAAGTTTAATGTTCAGAGTCAAAAAGACTCATAACACAAATAGTAGCGGAAAATTTAAGATAGTTGCAGCGGAATAAAATGTAGTTTGCAGCGGAAATAAAGACACAGTTTAAAAGATATTTTAAATAAAAAGATAGTAAGGGCAAGAAGCATAGCCCAAAGATAGCCATCCTCAACCTTCAGTCACTCCTCGTGCACACTTCATACATCAATTACCTGAGATAAACATGCTAAAAAGTCAACAAAAATGTTGAGTGTAATCCATAGGTTTAGTAAACAATAGTTGAGCACAAGATTTTAAGTTTGGAACATATAAGCAACAAATGCAAATATCGGGTAAAAGTCACATAATTCTCTGGATTGCTAAGCTCATGACATACAATGCGTTAACCGGCACCAGTAACCATGGCGTAAGTCGACAGTAACTGTGGAATTTCATAATCATAATAGTTGCCCCCAAAGCCAGGTATCTTGCCAAATACCTAGTTAACTCAACTATAGCACACTCGTGTTGCCTACCTGGTCAACAGGGATGGGATGGTCAAATCCTATAGGCCTATATACTATAATCGCGCTCACCCACAGGTGATTAATGGTTCATGATCGAGGTACTTAGCATTTATCGCGTCATTCAGGAATAGCATACCAATAAACAATCGTGCTCAGAAAAATAGTAAGTAGCATGTATCTCCCCCACGGGATTTATAAACATTTAAAAAGTATTAAAAGTGGGGCTATGAATCACACCTTAGTAGCAGAGAAATGAGATATCACAATCTGATCAAGTGGGACAGTACGGCAAGTGAACCTCAGCACAACCTAATATATGAATGATATGTCTCAGCAACAACCTTATGTGATTTCCAAAACAATACTCGTATTTGAAAATGAAATGTTTTATTTCAATGGCGTTTCGAGTTTAAATAAAGTTTAAAACTCGTGTGGATACGAGACGTTAAAATAATAAAAGTCGGCAAACACGAACGGATATGAAGAAAGAATAGCGAAAAGAGAAAAGAGGAATTAAAAGGAAGAAAAGAATAATAAAGAAAAACAATCAGAAATTATACAAATATCGACAAGGTTTATAAATTATTAGTGTATTTGTAAATGATTAAATTATAAAAGATGTTCCCGAAATTTGGGCATGATGCGCCCGTTTATAAGACATTTCCAAGTCGTTATGACTTTTGATTACAAGTTTTATTACTAAGGTTTAAAAGTTTAAATATATCTAATACTCTTATTCGAGTATATATAATAGTTATTAAACTTATTGATTATATCGATATTATGTTTTACTAAAAATAATTAGCCGAAACAATATATTGAATAACGAAAAATAAATAAATACAAACAAATAACAAATAATATATTAAAATAATATAAAGACTCAAGGGTATTGGGCTTCGGCCCAATACTCGACTCATACACATTGGGCTTACATTGGGCCTTCGGGTCCAAGTTATTAGTATTTAATCCTATATATGTATATATAGACCATTAGACAATTGTCGTGACTCATTGAGTCACGGCTCAAGTCTATTCGAGCCAAAGGCTTTGGTTTTTGGCTAATAGCCAAACCAATTTAAATGTTATCTCAAAATTATATATTGCCGTTTTGAATCCAACTGTTACTATCTTACACAACAAGACATGTCGTGACTCATTTGAGTCACGGCTCGAGTTCTTCCCGAGCTATAAGCTTTTGGTTTATTCATAACAAGTTTTAAATCATATTCATATGTCAAGTTTTATTGTGGGCTATGCCGTTTTAAGTCAAATTTGAATGTGCTACACCACAACACAAACATAAACCAGTACAACATATACTAAGCTATGCCGTGACTCATTGAGTCACGGCTTGTGCTAGTTTGAGCCAATGGCTTCAAATGGTTACCAACACAACATAAATACAATTACCATTTCGAATTAGTATTAAATCCAACACAATGAGAATATATGGGCTGTGTCGTGACTCATTTGAGTCACGGCTCGATCCATCCCGAGTTTTTAGACTCTCGGTCAAACAACAATATAACCACAAGGCTTTGCCGTGACTCAATGGAGTCACGGCTCGAATCTTATCACGAGCCAAAGGCTCTTGACCACAACCACATTCAACACAAATAATCAAACCCAAATCCACAACCAGATCCAGTTCCTATCCTAGTTAAACCCAATCAATCACCACTGTCTCAACATCAATTCACAAATCCAATCCACAGCTTCTATAATACAACAAACTCTAATCTGTCCCCCTATTTACATTGTAACACCCCAACCCGACAAGGGTAAAGATGTCACGCTAATGGTTTCATATCAGATCAAAACAAAGCATACATTACAGTAATACAAGGAATCTCAAAGGTTACAAATGAAATACTGAAATTACAAGATTACAAATGCGAATACAAATTCTAACAATATAATAGCTTCTAATCATCTATAGGCCAAAATAACTATCAAGTCTTCTAAGTCCAAAAGTCTCTTCACTCATACCCAGCTTCCAACTAAAACCTGCCGCGGGAAAAGAAACGCGGCTGAGATTAAAAAGCCCAGTGAACAAATATATAATAAACGGAAACAAAAGTAAACGGAAATAAACAGATGTAGCATAATGAATAAGATAAGAGTAAAGGTACAAGAGTAAAGGTTTAGGATAGTAATCCACCACGAGCCCACATATATCACATAACATAAGCCTGCATAATCTAGAGGGGATACCTCTTAGTAACCAGATAATATGAGGGGTGTCCTCATGTATCAAATGGAGTGATCAGCTCCCACATTTTGTGAAAGACGTTGATTGCACCCATCATCAGTCACCACATAGCACATATCATATCACATATCACAACGTACCTAGGATGCATCCATTCGCCCCCCCACAAATCACATTGGCCATAATAATAATAATATCATATTGAGCTCATATCACATATCACAATGGGGGACGGTGTAACCAAATCACTAGGGCTACACACTAGTCATGCCAGTGGTGCATCACAGACATGGCCATGTTACCTTCATGGCTAGGGAACACATTTGGCTCGGGTATCAAACTGGGGTCACAGGTCAGAGGTTCATATCAAAGCAAAGGTTCACATGGTCATAATCATAGTCCAAATGTAAAGGTTCATATCATAGGGATCATATCAAAAGGTTCACATGCCAAAGGTTCAAATGTCAAAGGTTCATAGCAAAGGTCACGGTCACATCAAATCAGGGTTCAAGAGACTGAAGGCACCTTATTAAAAAGGGCAGAATATCTGTACCTTATACCGCAAATGAAAACACAACAGAAAGTATCAAGGTCGGAAGCAAACTCCATCTCCAGCGAATCTACACGAATTCATGACTGACTTATTAAAACCTATTTAATATAGATTACTTATTTTAGTCGGCTTTCCATTTTTAGTAACTTTCCTCTTGAGTAACTTTCCGAATTAAGTAGATTTCTCGAATTAATAATTTTCATAAATTAGGGTCACAAATGACAATTTAATAAACTTAAGGGTTTAATATGATCAATATCATAGTTTAGGTTTAACGTGGTAACTTATCAAAGATTAGGGTTTAACTTGTAAATTAATCTCATAAATGGCCCATTTAGGGTTTAGTCGCTTTAATGAACACTTAACCCGCATATCGGTTTAATTAACCTTGAACGAAACACACACCCACTATACACCTCTTGGTAATGAACTTACGCACATTTCAGTAGTGGTTTAACTAGAAGCCAAATAACACAAGCACCTTCAATCCTATTGAGACGCACCTACTCACTTAGCCCACGTTTACCCACTCAAAAACACCACTTTTAACTTCCTTTCAATTCATTAGTTTATTACACGTAACACATGTGTGTCTCCCGCCCCATGCTTCCTTTGTCACACGTACACACAAAAACAACCCAACCAATTATGTTGACTCACACACATTCCACCCCTTTATAATTCCACTCACATGATATATATATATATATATATATATATATATATATATATATATATATATATATATATATGATATATATATATATATATTAATGACTTACATTATCCTTTTTGACCAGGACATGAAATGAAGAAATCTCAAAACACTTAACCTCTACTTCTTTTCCAGATTAAATCCCACATGCACCCACCCATTCTTTCTTAACAGCCCTATGATATCTCACCCTTGACACACACACAAACTCACCTTAATGAGCACCAACATCGCACAAACACGCACATGATCAGCTCTTACATTCACATATTTAATAAACATTTCTCTTCTTTATTTTGCTTAGGTTTCTTACTTATTTCATTACACATGAACATAATTAAGAACAGAATAGTGAGGTATGAAAATTTTCCATAAACATGCATGAATTCACGAGGCCAAACATTTACTCTTATTACTGACCTGCTCCTTCACTTTCTTTATTGGTTAAACCACACACAAAACGCATGCATACATGCCCTTTTCGTACGACCCACATACACAACACAACTTGCTTCCCATTCTCATAACGCGATTGTTTGACAGGTTATTAAGGTGCATTTTAGTTAATATGTAGGGTGTGTGTTTCAAAAGTATTTTAGATCGACACGGGCTTGAATACGCGGCATAACCCAGCCTTAAGCCTCAACACGATTGAGCACATATCGCGACACAAAATTTTAGCCACACCCACGACTCACATCTCGGCCTACACCCGACACACAATTACAGCCCAACACTACCAGGTTTAACGAGCCAAAACTTAACACCACATTACATGAAATCACACATGACCAACCCTAGATCTTACGTATTCAATGAACATGTCCCATCTTTTATTTCTTTAAGTTTATTCCCAGGTTTTATTCGAATATTAGATATCCACATTGGAGTTTAATGACCAGTTCAGTTGCGTATATAAAGGCCAGAATCGTATAGCCAAAACGAACATAGGGGTCGACATAAAAGTTTCATAATTCATCTCTTTCATGCTGCGTATTACATGTTTTACGTTTATATTTGAGATCATCTTTAAGTGTGTCGAATGGATAGAAAACAAAGAGGTAGAGATACCTTCAAGGTTGTAAAACGGTGAGACCAGAGGGACAGAAAGAACCTCGAACCAAAACATCTTCGAACCCTAAACAGAAACACGATCACACCACCTTCTTCCCTCGCTCCTGTAGCACCCTTCGACTAGACTTCCAATTAGCAGCCAACAATGGTGTGGGCTGTGTTTAGGGTTTTATGTTTGAGAGAATAAGTACCAATGAATGAAAACGTGTGTATGGATCGGTTATAACACAACCGTGTGAAGGTGTTCTCCATAACAAATCATAAACAATCTCCTTTGTACCTTCTGTGGTCGATCATGAATGAAGAAAAGAAAGCATGCAGCAGCCGATTTTTTTGTGTAGGTTATAATTAGGGTTTGTGTGTGAGATGGAATGTGATATACGAATGCAAAGGAGGGGGATGAATGAGCCGGATTTTTGTGATAAGAACAAAAGGAGCGTGACTTTTCTTTTCTTTTGGAAATGATTTTGATGGCCCAAAATTATGGGAGATGAATGGCTGATTGAATCATGATTTTAGGGATCACGTTTTGACTTTTGTGGCAGAATACCCTTAAAGTGATATATGCATGTGCATGAAGATCAAGTCTTCATATAATTTAGCCATCCCCACACGTACTAAACATGCACCCTTCAATATTTGTTGTTTACAAGTTCAATTTGTTTAACTCATGTAGTGTACATTTTTAATTAATTTTTGGCCTATGGAGCTTATTAAACGTGCCACATGTTAATCATAGAGTCTTGGTATTACCTCGTATTTTACTTTAGGTTATAGGTTCATCTTGTGTGATCTCGAGTCATAACACGTTATATAACTTAAATTTTAATTTATAACGTATCTTATAAGTTCTTAAAATTTCAAAATTAGAGGGTATTTTGGTCATCTCGGATTGTGGTAAATTTGGGTTTTTACACCCATCCTACTGCCCATTCTAATCCATTTTCAATACAACCAAAACCAAATAAAATCCAATAAATCCAAACACAAACCACAATTAAATATTACAACCAAATCGAAGGAAGAATAAAAATAATGATACAACCAGATCGAATAAAGTAAAATGAATATGAACTGGAAATATAAACAACCAAATCGAATATGAATAATAATAAAAAAATATATAAATAAATAGAAAGCTAAAATTAAACTGGTCGTTACTTCCTAAATCCGGTATTGCCATGACTCAAAGAGTCACAGTTAAGCTTCATACGAGCACAAGGCCCCTCGGCTTAAACCACCAGGGTCAACTCGGTATAACTCGGTACAAAACAACCCCACAACTCAGCTACACAATAAATCATAAATTAGAACGTACGAAATAATAAAAATATAATCGACTCACCCGAGTCAACGCGAGTTGACTCGGTGAGTCACCCTGACTCGGACTGACTCAAGGTTTTTATGGCATGATAAAAACAGATCCACACGATTTATAATCAGAACGAATGATTTAAACACGTTTTATTAAATAATAATAGTATTCGAAACTAGGGTTTCGATTAAATATAAAAAGAATAAGAAATAGGGCGCGTGAAATACCTTATAGAAGATTGGGGTTGGGGGGAAGCTACGGCAAAAGGGGGCGGTGGACAGTGGTGGCGGTGGTGGCGTTTGGTGGTGCTATACTCCTCGGATGACACTGATATTCTCCAAAAATGATCAGCACAAGCTGATCTATTGATTGGTGTAAGCGTTTTAGTTCGCCAAAAATTTTTCTGGCACGGTGGTCGCCGGCTGTGGATGGTGGTTGCCGGAGTTCGGCCGGAGAAGGGGGAGAGAGACGAGAGAAGTTATTAGAAGTGTGTGTGTGTGTGTTTTGAATATAATAAGAAAATTTGGGCCTTTTATTCCCCTGGAGGGATTAAACCTGTGCAATTGAAACTCAAGGGGCGTGGGTTGATTATAGTGCGGAGGGTATAAACTGTCAAAAAGGTAATACTTTTGCTTTATTCCTTGTGAGGCCCATTAGACGTATCAGACGGACTCAAATAATTATGAAACTTGCGCCATTGTTCCCGAAATAACATTTTTAATAAAAACGAGTATAAATATGCATAACTTTCCAAAAATCAATTTATTTGGCAAATTCGATTTGTTTCGCATTTTCTAGGTTGTGCTGACGTAATAAGGGACTAAGGTTCACATTTCTCAAGATATCTCACGTTTCGTAAGCTCAAATAAATTCAGAACAGTTCAACTACTAAGGTGATGCAAAAATAAATATTTTGGCTAGTAAAAATGGTTTGGAAAATTGTCGGGTGTTACACTAATAATGAACCATGAATTTGATTTGATGATGCAGTAGTTTTAATGAATGTTTGTGCATTTTGTGTAATGTATTTTAGATATGTGCCAAATAATTTGCATATAAGATAATTAGGCTATGTGAACTGAGATGTAGTCTTTCTTTTACTTGCTAACTAGTCTGATTTATGGTATTTACTTTAAGTATGGTCAAGCAAAAAGATGGAGGAAAAAACAATAGATACAACCGACCGGATTTCAATGCTTCCAGACTTTATTATTCACCACATATTGTCGTATCTCCGTAGGGATACAAAATCGCTTGTTCGAATGAGTGTTTTGTCCAAGCAATGGTTTGCTTTAACCGCTTCTTTCCCCCTTTTGTATTTCAATCTAGGGGCATGGTCTAACTTCTTTTTACAAGAAATGGTAACGTTTTATAGATATATTGAATATGATGTGTCTAGATTCTGCGACCAAAACATCAGTGCACACACACTCGACATCTATGCAGAGTACTTATATCTTGAACAAATAGAACTTTTTGGACGATGTCTTGAATCACTTATCAAAAAAGGCTTGCAAAAGTTGGTGATTAGAATTGTATCTTTGGATACGAATTTGCCAATGTTTCATTTGCCTAACACACTCTTATCTGCGTCTTTGTTAACATCTTTAACGTTGCATATGTGTGAGTTTTCTTCGTCCTTGATGGATGATGATGTAAAGTTATAGTCATTGACGTTGTCGTCACATATAGAGCTCCCAATAGATGAAGGTGTGTTCGAGTATCTTGTTAGTGCAAATATTACAATATTTAAACTAAACGGTTTCTTCGGTTTTAATAATGACAAACATGTAACTTGTAATGCATAACGCAAAATGTGAAAGTTACTTGTAAACACAAATCATCAATGCATACTTACATCAACACCTCTCGACGTCTCAAGTATGCTTCAACAAAGTCGTAGATTTCCATCCCGACATAAATCACTCAAGGTATGGACAAACAAATCTACTACTTGACAAATGATCAAATGATTATATTTTTCTCTAAACTTCACATTTTTAATGTGACAAAATATTTTTTCAAAAATACATTTTACAAATTATTTTTGAATTAAAAAGAAATGTTTTATTTTGAAAAATAAGTTTAAAAATCCCAACAGCCATTTTCCCCCCAAAACAGCTCCAAACATTCCCAAATAAATCTTCCCCACTAAAAACAAACGGAGGAGCGTCTACGGTACCACTAAAGTACCGACGGTACCACTAATTTAGTGGTACCGTCTGACAATTAGTGGTGCCGTCACTCTGTAACGGCTAGTTTTCTCCTTGCCTCTAAATAGTGGACCATTTTACACTTTCAACTTGATTTTTCCAGTCAGTTTTCTCTGGTCTAATCCCTCCTCACTTAGATCACTTTCTTTGATCATTTAGAGGGTCTTAGTTTGTTTAAGAGTGATCCTCTCATCCCACCAAGAGATCACCTTCATTCCTCTTCTAGTGCAAGAGAAGAACACATAGTATCACAAAGATACAAAGTGTTGTAGTTGTAGTTAGAGCACTTGTAACACTTGTTACATATTTGTTGTATCTTGTATACATCAAGTTTATTTTTCTTTTGAGAGGTTGTGAGAGAAGATCATTGTGATCTTATAGAGATATTGAATATCTCTTGTAGCTTGTGAGCTAGTGTATTGATCAAGTTGATCAAGGGTAGATAGGGTAGATTGAGTCAAGTGAGGGTTGATCATTGTGATCTTGGAGATCTCTTGAAGCTTGTGGGCTTATGTGATTGATCAAGTAGATCAAGGGTAAATCGGGTAGATCGAGTCAAGTGGGAGTAGATCATTGTGATCTTGTTGAGATCTTGGAGATCTCTTGAAGCTTGTGGGCTTGTGTATTGATCAAGTGGATCAAGGGTAGATCGGGTAGATCGAGTCAAGTGGGAGTAGATCATTGTGATCTTGTTGAGATCTTGGAGATCTCTTGTAGATTGTGGGCTTGTGTATTGATCAAGTGGATCAAGGGTAGATTGGGTAGATCATGAGTAGATGATGCGTGGTTTTGCAACCTTACAATAGGTTTTACCTCTCGAGGGATCTCAAGAGGCTTACAACCCCACCAGGCAGTGTACCTGACCGATGTAGTATAGTGTAGTGGTAAGTACGGGGGATTGATCGTTCTCCACAGGGAATAGTGTTCGTTAGGTATGAAAAATTACTCTAATAGGTTTAAGGGTGAGAGAAGATTCTTTTTATGTTTTTATATTTTTATGAAAGCAAGTAAAATCTTGGGTTTGAAAGAGTGGGCGGAATTAGTTGCTAGTCAACTAACCCAAATTACTACGAATGCAAATAAAATAAAATAACAAAAATGAAAATGTTGGTGAAAACTTATGTGGAGGGAAATGTGTTTACTTAGATTTCCTTACTCCCTAACTATCTTTTACCGGTTGATTAGTGTGTATTAGTTGCGTGGATGACGGGTGTATTCCTTAATACCATTCGTGGGGTGGCGTACGTACTTCCCCAACTCTACAAGCTCCTACTTCACTCCTATGTCGAGCCGGCTAGGAAGCTCCTAACATGGGATCACTAGAATTCGCTTGTGCATTAAATACAACCATAAAAACCTTTAGTACGCATTGGTTCATGTTTCTTAAGACGTTCAAGCAAGTTACCGAATAGGAAGTTAGCCAGTTTTCTTAAGCCTAACATAGATAAACAATCATCCAATACAACTAATAACACACTAATAACCAATAATCAATAGCTAGGTTTCATTAGATCTAAGCAAACACAAGATAAATCTAGCCTAACATGTTAAACAAAAGACAAGAATAAGATAGAATCAAACAACACATAGACATATTGAATGATTAATTGATAACTTATCTTCAATGTAACATGGAAGATCTCAAGGCAAAAAGCCTTGAAAGAGCTGCCAAATTCGTCCTAGGGTTTTCACACACAAAGTTCCCCAATAAGTTTCACACTAATGACAAAGAATTGCAAAACTATATATAGATTTTTAGATCTGACGGCGTCACGTTATGGAGTGTGACGCCGTCACCCTCGCCGCTTTTAGGGTTCCCGGATGACCTTCTTGACGCCGTCCCTCTTTAGCACTCCAAAATCCGTTCTGGCCTATCAAGGATTGACGCCCTTAGACTATGAACGTGACGCCGTCCCTCTTTAAATTATAACGTGGCGACCTTGATAAAATTAAAGGGTGACGCCGTCAGAATTCCCATGCAATTTTCACTGGCTTATCATGAGTAAATTTCACATCCACCACTTTTGCCAAGCCATGACGCCGTCTGGAGAGGATCCTGACGCCGTCAAAGGTAACTTCCAGCCGATTTTTGAGACTTTGTCGTTTTCTTCACTTTTATGCTCCAAAAACGTTCAAAATGCCTCCTTTTCCAGATTTCTTCTCAAAAGTACCTAAAAT
Source organism: Artemisia tridentata subsp. tridentata (assembly GCA_021014915.2). Classification (NCBI taxonomy): domain Eukaryota; kingdom Viridiplantae; phylum Streptophyta; class Magnoliopsida; order Asterales; family Asteraceae; genus Artemisia; species Artemisia tridentata. Next base: position 424,251,094 of record CP139509.1, read on the forward strand.
GACAAAAGGAACGATTTAGGGCAATATTTGATCAAATAAATACGATTTAGGGCTTAAATGACCCCTTAAAAGTGGTACACTTTTCGCTTCATCAGTAGATCTGGTAGATCGTGGTAGATTGGTACTAGCTAAGATTAGTACTCGACATTTAGCTTAGTGTTGGAAATAAGGATAAGCGACGTTGTACGGTTTTCTCCGCCTGAAGGGAGCTTGTTGATTAGTGAAGTAACTCTCGAGTTGGGTACTCGGGGAGTGGAGTAGGGCGAAGAGGAGCTTCGTGACCGAACCACTATAAATCATCGTGTCCGGTTTGCGCCTTCTTGCTTATCTCTTTACTTTTATTTTATTCTTTATCGCTTTATATTCATATTTGCATTGCATTTATGTTTATGTGGTTTGTTGCTTATAAGATGTTGATTATGCTTGTGTCATGGTTTGATTGTGTTTGTGTTGTAGTTACTTTATACCATCTATAGATGTTGTATGATCTTTGTTGACACTTTTCATATTACATCACACTTGATCGGGTGTTTGAAACAAAAAGTTTTTAAGTTTTTAATGGAAACGTATTCACCCCCCCCCCCTCTACGGTTTCCACAATTGGTATCAGAGCCACGTCTCTCAAATTTTTAAAACAAATGGTTTTCAAAATTGAGTACTGTTGGTCCACGAATTGTATGTGGATCTCTAAGTAGCCTTGAATACTTAGTAGATGGTTGGGATAAATCCAAACCAGTCTAAGTGAGAAACCCTTAACGATTGTTAATGTTAATGCGAAAACTTAACATGAACAATGAAGAACACACACAGAGTTAACACTAACTTCGTATACTTCTATTAATCATAATTGTGAAACTCGTACAACTCTCTTATCAAACTAACAATCTTAGGGATCCTTTTATACACCAAGGAAACCCTAATGCTAACCGACTAAGAAGATATTCACGAATCTTCTATAAAGATACTTACACGTTTTGTATCTTTTCCTAACATATCTCTAACAAACTTTCCTTATATCACGACCAGACTTAACATAATAAGTCAACCAGACTTAATACAGACTACCAGACTTAACATGTATTACCAGACCTAATTACAAAGACAGACCTAACTCTGACATATTACCAGACCTAAGTTTGTCTTCTCTTGAATCGTATGATAATTCCCAACAATCCTCCCCTAACTTGATCTTCATGCTCCATGAACTTCAAGTTCTTCTGATTTAGCTTTCTGAGGATTGAATCTTGAACACTTTGAATTGTCTTTAGGTCTTGAACCTTTCTAGTAGCTTGAATCTTGATAAGCTCTTCTGATATGGTCTTTGCAGCAACATTGACTATATGTACATCAAATTCATTTAAGTTTCAGACTATTCTCATCACTTCCAGATGTGTTACCATCTGTGAGAGGTGAATCATTGAAAATGTAATGGATTTGAAATCTCTTTACCAATAGCCATTATCACTGGAGTAGCCAATGTTTTGGTGTGTAAGACCATGGTACATTAATAACCATATGATTTTTAGCAAATCATCAGCTTATCAACGGATTTGTTAAGTCTTTACCAAAATCCATTTGCTTCTGGACTAGCCAATTCTTTGATGGAAAAGCACCTCATCATGGTGAATTGATTACCATTTATGGTTTTCCACAGCCTTTACCACAAGCCATAACCTTGTGGGCTAGCCAACTCTTCACTTATCTTAGATATGGTGAGTTGAATACCATACAATTTTTGGCAAATTGTCAGCCATAAACGGATTAGAACAATCTTTACCTGTAGCCATTTGCTCAGGATTAGCCAGTCCTTGTGTTGATGAGACAAGGTGGACTGATAACCTTTTGTTGTGTTAGTGCTATGCACCTCCACCAAGTGAGAAGTTCCAATAGTCTCACTTGACAACTTATGAAAATTCTTTCAAACATCCTCAAGCTACATCCCTTAATGATTGCAATTTTATTAAATCCAATATCTGCTCATATACTTCATCCTTCTTCACAGCAGACAACTTTCTGTTTATCATATCTTTGCAAACACTTGATGACAGAGGATATTCCACTTCTGCAAGCATATAAATATCACCATCTTTTACAGACAAACAATGTACCTTGCAGTTATAGAAGTAAGTCCAGCTGGTAATCTTCTGCTGTTCAGGGAGTTTCCACACTATATTTTACTCAGTTGGTGGCTCAAACATTACTTTCAAATTTCCCCAAAAGACTCTTGTAACATCATCTTCAGGAGGATTATCTCCAAATTTGATATTCACCACCTTGTATAGTTCCTTTAAATCCTCCCTGCTTATATCATGTAAAATAGCAGCAAAATTCATATACATTACATTAAAGTAATCTTCCCTAATAATCATATATGAAGCTCTTTCTCCAGTCATAACAATTTTATAGTTTACTATCTTAGCAGGTTTCTTTGAGCTTTCAATTGTTCCTATAGTGGCTCCTTCAGATGAAGGTTCTTCCTCAGATTCCTCTTCTTCAATCACTTTCTTGTATTTACTTTTTCTTTCCAAACTTTTTCTTCTTTGAAACACAATTGGCTTTACTACTTCAGCTTGCACTTCTCCTGATGACTTCTCAACTTCAGGTTGTATTTCAACCATTTTATCAGGTTTAATAACAAGTTTAGTCTCTTTAACCTTCCTACCCTGAAAACAATATTTCTGCACATCATCATAATCAACAGCTTTATAACCTTGATCTCTCTCAATTGCTTTGAGATATGTAATTTGAATCTCCGCATATGACTTCCCTTTCATCATTTCCAAAGATAGATGCATTTGATTCTTTAGATACATCTTCATATCATGTTTCTTTTCTGCAATAGTCATCTTCTTGGGAATCTTTGATTTCTTCTGAAACTTGAACTTTTCTAAGAATCCACCCAATGTATCATCATTGTCTCTTGCATTTATGAAGTCAGCTAACTGTTTGGCTTGTTCATCAGCAGTTAAACCTTCAACAGCTAGAAGCTCCTCATATTTTGCTCTCACTTCATCATCAACATTGAGCAGCTTTGTAAATTCATCAGATTCTTCAGCCAATTATCTTGCATAAACTGCATCTTGCCTCTTTTGTCTTTCTTCTTCAGCAATATCTTGTGCCTTAATCCTCTCAATTTCAGCCTCAGATGCTAGTTCTTCTCTTGTTTTTCTTTTAGACTTCTTTGGCTTTGAAGTTTCATCCACAACCTGCTTTCCTTCTCTTTGTGCAGAATGTTGCTCTTCATTACCAGACTCTAAAGAACCAGACTTTCCTTCACCAGTATTAATTTCATTATCAGACTTTTCATCAGACACTGTGCCATACTTTGCAGTCTCTTCCTCAGCAGATAAAATTAACCTTCTTTTCTTCCTATCTTGTTTAATCTTGCCCATGGATTGAGCCAAAGTTTCTGCTACTTCCAGTGTCTCTGGACTGATGGTGGTGACAGGTTCTTGAACTGGTGTTTGAAAAATGTTTTCTTGTTCTTGTTCCAAATTCCTCCCCTGTTTGGAAGAATTTTCAGCTTCTCCCTCCTCATCATCAAAAGGAACACCCTTTTTCTTCATTGCCATTCCCATTTTCTTTACTTTTTGCACCAAAGTCACATAAGCTCTTCTGAGTGCCTCATTAGACTTCTCCAAAATAGCTATCTTCTTTTGCAGTTGAGGAACTAAAATGAGAAGAGTTTCCACAGTTATTGGTGCATGTTCCTCCTCCCTTGCAGGACTTGGAACATTTGGTTGTGAAGGTGAAGATTGTGGGGTAGGTGTAGGTATTCTTTCAGCAGATGGTGAGGGTGTAGCAGACCTAGATGATGCTTGGGCTTGTTCCTCATCAGGTTGCACTTGTGCAGCTCCAGATGTACCTGCATTGTTAGTACCAAGCATAGCAGCAAGCAAAGGTCTATGTGCCCCTTGAAAACCCCTTTTTATATTTGCAAAAAGTTTTGGAGTAAAGGCCACACTGATGTAAGGCACTTTATCCACAGTTTCATAGTTCAAGACCATTTGCAAAAATCGTGGATACATTAAAAATTTAGGGTCCTTAGCATTTTTCACCATTCCTTCAAAAATTAGTTTTGAAAAACTAAATTTCCGTCCAAGTGATAAACAGACCAATGCAGAAGCAATTCTGCTTCCAAATTGATCCCATCCACCACTCTTGGGACTTAAGCTTTGAAGTAAATGATGTAGTAAAAACCTCCACTGTGGTGTAAAATGACTTTTCCAAAAGGTAAAACTTCCATCAGTGGGGTACCCAATGTTATCCAATCCCTCCAAAATATCATTACCAGGCAAATCAAATTCTCCTAAAGCATCATCCAATTGGAGACTTCCCCTAATGGAGGCTTCAGTAATGATAAAACCATTATTGTCAATAATTGCCCTTAAACATGGTGTCCCATCATCAAGAGTCTTAGAGGTAACCGACCCCCAAAACAGCTTAACAAGGGACTGATAAATAGTAGGATTATGAAGTAAAGAATAACAAATGTAAGAACCTTTTAAGAAATCCACAATCTCCTCGAAAACTGCACTTTGATCTGGTTTCTTCTAGAAACCAACTTGATTATGCTTGTCAACAAACTTGAGGTTAGCCATGGATAAGTTAATGAATTGGGTCTGGTTGATTGGAAGGGTAGGGTTTGAAAATATTTGCGTATAAACAGAGTCGTGAGTCTAAAATAAAGATGATTTAAAATGGGAAGCAAATAAAGAATAAAAGGAGATAAAATATATCAAATTTTAGCCTTATATACTTCGTAAATATCTCTTTTTATCGAAAATAGTGCAACGGTAATATTTTAGATAAGTCTTTATTACTCTGACCAGATCTAACGGTCATAAATTTAACACTACCCGACTTAAATTAGTCAACCAGGCCGAATCATAAACTTACCAGACCTAACCAAAAGAGTGGACTTACACACTGATTTTAGCGAATGCAAGGCTTTACATCATCATCATTCCAATCTTTTCTGCAAAAATTAGTTCAACAACAAGAAAGGGAGACAAAAACCAATATTTGCAAGAAAAGGTCAGCACACAAGCTACCAGATTTAACACTTAAGATTACCCAATTTTAAAAACTTGTACATTTGCCTCCCCTTAAATGTACATTACCTCCCCTTAAGTGTAAACCTCCCTTTTTTTTTTAACACTTAAGCTAACAAATGTAAACTAAATAATAAACATGGTCAACTTTCCATAAATTACAATTAATTACTCTTTGCCTACAAGAATTAACCCATACACCAACCGAGCATTTAATAGCATTAAACCTTGATTTTCCCTATAAAACCACCCATTGTATTATCACAAAACCATCACAAACCAAAAGAAAAACCTTATTAGTATAATGGATCCTTCCCACTCAGAAATCATAGAGATTTCATCCGATTCTTCTTGGGATCCAAATGGCTCATCTTCTGATTCATCATCAGGAGGATGGGGTGGATATTTTCCATCAGGTTTCTCCTCAATAACAAAAAACAAAACAGCAAGGGAGACAATACTGAAACATTGGTTAGCAGCATATGATCTCACTGAGAAAGAGCCAGAGGACTCTTCTTCAGAGGATGAAGCAGAGGAGACTTCAGAAGATATAACTTCTTCAGAGGATTCTTTTATTGATTATGAAGCAGAGACCTCCAAGACTGTGAAATCCAAGAGCACCAAGGTTGTGCCTCGTCCAACACCAAACAAGCAGGTTCTAGGACTCCTAAGTCCAAAGGTCAGAGACCTTATGGGTGAGAAGAGGACCAAGAAGACCATGCCTGATGTGAAGGATAAAGGCAAAGGGAAGAAGAAGATGTAGGTGTTGGTGTTTGGCTTGCTAGGGTTTAGGCTTTTGTCGTTTGATGTGCTATGTTGGTGGTTTCCTTGTTTGTAACTTTGTTTATAATGAATAAAACTTTCAAGGTTCTTTAGTCAAAAACTGCAAAACAAAGTTATGCACAATATACCAAAAACAAACGTACTATGGAAAGTTGGAAACAAATTAACTACTGAAAATAAGAATAACCATTTAGAACAGCAAGACTGAAAACATTCTAAGAATAAACAAATATACAAACTATACAAAGTTAAGAAAGAGAAATCAGTTTTTCTTAACAACCCAGGCCTGAGTGGGCTTGAGTCCTCTTTGTGGAGCAACATACTTGAAGGTTTTGTATGAATCTGCTCCAGTGAAACTATGTTTGGACTTATAGGTATACTCATTTTTAAATGGATTCCAAGCCCAGCATTCTGAGAGGTTATCAGCAGAACCCCCATTTGAATTTGTTTGATTTACAACTGGTCTTCTCACAGGTGAAAGTGATTTATAAAAATTATTTCTTTGAAAGTTTGCATTCACCTGTGGCTTTTGAAATGGTTGTCTGGGTCTCACAGGATTAACATAACCAGTAGTCACATTAGGCCTCATAAAATTACCATTTTGCCTATTCACATTAAAGTTCCTAAAGCCAGACCTAAAATTTTGTCTACCAGTATTAACATAAGAGTTAGGTCGGGTAGAGTAAAACTGTTGGGCTGGTCTGGGATTAAACTGGTTGGCATGATTAATCCTGTTAGCATTATTCCAAACTGGTTTATTTGTACCATGACCAATATTAGCATTCATTTTCTTTTGCTCAGCCTCTCTCTTCATTCTCTTTTCATGGAAGTCACAATCTCTTATTAAATGACTCAAACTTCCACACACAAAACATCTTTTAGGAGCATAAGTGTAACTACTCCTACTTTCTCTGTGAACACTATTGCTTCTAGGTGACTCATTAATATTAACAGATTCCCTAGGAGTTTTTATGTGCTGGGCACAACTAGGTTTGACTGTCTCAGGCTTTGGTTTAGTCACTACAGGTTCAGTTACAACAGGTTCACACTTCTTAACAACCTTAGGTTCAGAATTCTCTTTTACCTCACATTTTGACTCAGACTTAGAGTGATCAGAGGAACCATCAATAGATCCTTCAGAGTCATTGGATTGACAAGAAGAATACTTACTGGTTTTGTCCTCTGAGGTGGTTGACTCAGGTGTTTGAGGACCTTTCTTACCATACACAAAAAGTGAATCATCCAACTCTTCTTTTTCAAGAGGAGTATAGTCATCACTCAATGGTGGTGGTACTCCCTTAAAGTCACCAGTCTTAACAAACCTATTATACAATGGTTTGCCCGCATAATCATCTTCTCTAGTCTTAAGGATTTCCTTTTTCTCATCTTCCTCATATCCTAAGCCACATTTTTTATTAGACTTTATTTGAGAATCCCAACATTTGAACAGGTTATTATTTGAATTGTTCCACTGATCTACCCGTTTTCTCAACTCATCCCTCTCCTTTTGAATTCTAAGGCCCATTTGTCTATACCTTTTAAGCTTTTCATCTTGTTCATATATTTTATTAGCTTGAAAGTATAGTTTTTCATTTAAAGCAGTATGTTGGTTTTGAAGGGTGACCTTTTGTGCCTCTAGTGTTTTTACAGCATTTTTATGTGCTAAAAGATTTACTTCTAGGTCACCTATTTGTCCTAACTAATCATCACATAAAGCCTTCATATGATTATATGAATCAGTGCATAATTTAGAGCATAATGATACCTCATTACCAATGGCCATGAGAGCATGATCAGACTCCTCATTCACTCTTAGATGCTCACCTCAGTTGACTCCTGCAGCTTCCATTGTCAGCAAGCTCATCTGATTCTTTTCCAACTTCCCTTCTTCATCTCTTTTCCCATTAGCAGGCTTCTTCTCTGGACAATCTCTTAAAAAATGTCCATGCTTGTGACAGTTGTAGCATTCAACTGTCCTCTTTGTGTATCCCACTGGTGATTTGTTGTTGAAGTTGATGGTCCTTCCATATTGCTTCTAAAATCGTTTGACCCTTAAAGCAACCATGGCAATGTGCCATTTTATGTCCATCTCCTCAACTTCAGCATCATTAATCTGTTCTAAATCTTCACTAATAAAGCATTCATCTTCCATTTGGTTGGCAAAGAAAGAATGGATCACCTCATCAGTAAAATTTGAAGCAGATCTTTCACTTGAAGGAGTCTCATAGATACCAGACCTAACACTACCAGGTTTAACCTTGTAAGTACTGCTTTTGTTCTGTGACACAAAAGCAACGTTTGATGAACTGGTAGATGCTTGAGTGTTGTTACTGATGTCCCTTTCAAACATCCTAAGATTATTGTAAAGGTCATCAGGTGTCATTGAATCTACTTCCTCCTTTATTCTCATCGCCACAGATACATTACCCCATTCTGATGGTAAAGATCTAAGGAACTTGTGGTTTGCATCCTCATTCGAAACTGCTGCACCATGAACTTCCAGCTGGGTTAACAGATGTTGAAATCTGTCATAGCCCTTCTCTAATCCTTCAGTCTTTGAAACACTGAATGTCTCAAATTGCTATTTAAGAATAGCCTTTTGCATCTTCTTGGAGTTTGCATTGCCTCCAAATCGTTTCTTGATAGCCTCCCACATCTCTTTAGCATCAACCATGCCATGGAACCTTTGCAGATGCTCCTTAGGAATAGCCATAAGAATCAAGGTTCTGGCCTTCTTTTCCTTCTCCACAGCCCTAATCTCCTCAGCAGATACTGGTGGCATTATTCTCAGCTGCCCATCAGTCCCTTGTGAAATTCTTTTCTTAGAGTTTCCCCTTTGAATAACCTTCCATACATCACTATCAATGTACTCCAGATAATGTTCCATCTCCATGGCCCATATATCATATTCTTCTCTTTTCAGTAATGGAAGTTTTATGTTTGAGATTGTGGTTGTGGAAGGGATGGGTTGTTGTTGTGTTTGGGAGTTACTGGATTCAGGTTTTCCTTCATCTTCATGGTTTGAATTTTCATCTTCACTGTTATGGATTGAAAAAGATTCAGTGTTGATAGGCTTTTCGGTCTCAGACAATGTGTAGGGTGAATTGAGTGAGAATAGGTTTTTGAGGTTAAGTGTTCTTCGAACTCAGAGTCTCTCGCCGGCTCTGATACCACTTGTTGGTCCACAAATTGTATGTGGATCTCAAAGTAGCCTTGAATACTTAGTAGATGGTTGGGATAAATCCAAACCAGTCTAAGTGAGAAACCCTTAACGATTGTTAATGTTAATGCGGAAACTTAACAAGAACAATGAAGAACACACACAGAGTTAACACTAACTTTGTATACTTCTATTAATCACAATTGTGAAACTCGTACAACTCTCTTATCAAACTAACAATCTTAGGGATCCTTTTATACACCAAGGAAACCCTAATGCTAACCGACTAAGAAGATATTCACGAATCTTCTATAAAGATACTTACACGTTTTGTATCTTTTCCTAACATATCTCTAACAAACTTTCCTTATATCACGACTAGACTTAACATAATAAGTCAACCAGACTTAATACAGACTACCAGACTTAACATGTATTACCAGACCTAATTACAAAGACAGACCTAACTCTGACATATTACCAGACCTAAGTTTGTCTTCTCTTGAATCGTATGATAATTCCCAACAAGTACGATCCATGTATCAAATTACCTATGAAGGTGATAAAATATGAAAAGTATTTAGTTGCTTAATACTTACAAGTTTTGTTGTTAAGTATACTTTGTCGTACTAGCTTGGAGGTTTTCTTAAACCACTAAAAGAACAGAGTTTGTAAGTGTCCGGTCATGTCTATAGAACGAGTCGTAAAGTGATGCGGTTGGTTTTGTTCAAAACTGTAATAACAGGTCACGGTACCGTTAAATATAACGGACGATACCATTAAATATGGACGGTACCGCTAAATTTAACGGTACCTTCGTCTATTTTTCAGAATTGGGTAATTTTCAAAAATTCGTATAAAATCAACCGTAAGTCCGTAGGAGTCGTGCCACCTATCGTTTTAAACGTAATTGAGTCTACTTTCATTTAAAAATACTTTTAGAAAATGATTATAAAGTAAAATTTACAAGAGTCTTTGATTCGTAACAGAGAGTCCTTTCCGGTCATGCCGATTGCACAAATTTTTTTGTCAAATTACAAAGAGAACATCACACATTGATGTATTCATATTTTCAAAGTGTTAAACTTGATCAAATTTTGAAATGGGTTAGAAAATAATTTATTGTCAAATAAAATCAAGCTAAGTGTACATTGTTATACTTAATACATAACATGACGATAAGTAGTTTTGTGTGTTATGCTAAATGACTATTTGTTTTTCTTTGTGTCTTAGTATTGTTAGTTAATATTTTTGTATGCTTATTGTTATCTTCAGTTGAGCTAATTTTACCTATAAGCATAAGTGTCTTTCATTCCTTGTTGCTATTTGTTTATTATAGTTTTCCGGTTTATGCGTTTATAAGGCTCATGTTAAATCTCTTGCACTATATTGAGCAATTAGTTTGCATTGCATATAGGCATAGACCATTTTTCTTGCATATGTTGCAAGTTTTTAAAAATGGTTTAGTAACCTTCTTAGGAATAGAAACTAAGTTGGTTGATCATGTGTGTCGAAAGATATTGTCTTACACAATTATTTTTTCAAAGGTTTAAGTGTAAAAGGTATATCACCTCAAAATACTTAACACTCTCATAAAATCCGTAACATGATCTTTAAAACATTACATCATTTTGTCTTGCTTGACCATGGGTTGTCTAAACAAGATAAAAGATCATTTTAATACATTAGTATTTAAGTAAAAGAAAATGTATTAAATTTGCATTGATTTAACACACATACAAAATGTTTTAAACATTTAATATTTTATGTATGTTGTATAAAAATAGTTAAGATAATTATTTTTATACTAATGAGGTGTCGAAAAACTAAGAATATTATACTTAATAATATAAATAGTTTTACGCAAATAAAAATAAATGACAATATCGAAGTAGTAACTTAATATGTCATTAACCTCACACATACAACTAGTATTAGAATAAATGGAACACATTCCCTTAATTTTTATTTTCTTGTTAAAAGGAGTGATCGTGAGGGTCAAGAAAGATTTCGAGTACATATCAATTCATTATTCAAATTATGATTGATATCATTATCGAATCTAATTGACAAGTTTTCAAGTATGGACATGAAATTGGAGTCATTATTTGTCTAGCTTCAAGATAACATCAAAATATGATGAAATATATTATCTTGAATCTACATACTCAATCACACTCGATTGTTATGAAAATAATGACGTCCTCTCAAGACGAAAATAATATGCATCGGATCATAACTCACACTTGTGTTGAAGATGCCATATTGAGTCTTCTTGTCCAATGGTTGTGTTCCAAACTTTAAACTAATATGTTTAAAAGATGTATAAAATACACAACTAAGTAGGATTGACAACTTGGATGTTTCATCCGAAATATACAAGTAATTTACATTGCAATGCAATTGGTAAATGTGTCATTTCCGAAAAACCAAACACGAGCAAACAAACAACATATGTAAACTTTGCTCATGAACGACTCAACACTCAAAGTCACATGTCTAGTAAAAGTGTCACACATAATATGTTATTAACTATTATGTAAGTCATCAATATTTGAGAATATCACATGTATTTCTCTTATCAAAAGATTGACAAAGGATAACTTATATCCTATGCATCTTATTCCCTTTGTAACATGAATGATTATGTTACAAGAGAGTACATTGCATCTTGTTAACAAATATAGGATATTAGATTTGAATAATAATGCAAAACAACATGTGTCATTGCATAAACAAGTAATATTGGTCATACACTAAAATACTTGTTTTACTAAGCATTCGTAAGAGTGATAAGTTTCCTCTTAGAAAAGCATATTTGTTGAAATATACAGTATGTCTCATTTTAAATATAATACTCACAAGATCTATTGAGGTAAGTAACCTTTACTAGATTCCTTTCTCAAGATATGCAAAGGAGCATTCTTGAAACACACACGATGTAGTAGATTCTACATTGTATCACATTAGAGTGTCTCTTGGTTCTAGGAAACCAAATCATGTTAAAATAACATATAACAACTCAACAAACAAAGATGTTGTCCAAGAGATCATAAAATGCACCATCTCCATCAAATAACCTCTAAATCTCAAACACGAAATTAAAACATTTCGCTTTCCTTTGTTAGGAGTTGTGTGAGACATGTCATTTTCTTAACTGACTTTCAAAGTATGGTCAGTTGAGTCATATTAGGCCATGTATTAGCGAAATAAGCTAATATCATCTTTGCTATACTTCGATAGGTAAATATAGGAATGTGAATTTTACTAACATGAGAATGACTATTGGAGAACCTATCGCACTAGAAATTCAATTTGACCTAACGGTTGAATTGCTTCCAGGAGAGAAGTTGGGTTCGTGGTATAACCCATGAAAATAGTCGTGTTTAGCCTGAATTGAGCACCACTAGTGATAGTCTCATACTCATTCTCTAACTTGAAAATTTTTCATTCCTACATTTGACTAGAGATAGTTTACATCGGTGAACTTTATCTCCCGTTAGGATTTCATTTTGAACAAGCAGTAATTAGGATCTTCTTTAGCAAACCTAGATTGCTTGCATCCCACATATGTGTTTCAAAATGATAACATGTTCTCGTAAGATATTATTAAATGTCTTCATGATCTTAAATACTAAATGATTATCATGTTTTGCATGATGTTTGCATTTATTCCTTATGTGCATTCTACATGATTTGCTTGTAAATTTTGCACCCACACTATGTCCTTTTAACACATTAGGAATTAGGTATGCCTATCACTATGAACCCTCAGAAGTCATATAGTCATACACTAGTGTCAAAACCTATTAGTTAAAGTAGTCGCGAAGTTTTCCTAATTCCCTGGTCATCACTTCGCCTTCCTCCAAGTAATACACCCTTTTGTAATGGGAAGGTTAGATACAAACCTAGTAGAACTCGGAGTAGGGTTGACAACTTAAATATTTCATCCGAAATATTCAAGTAAGTTTAACTTGCGATCGCAATTGTTAAATGTCATATCCGAAACATCATATTCAAGCCTTTTAACAACATATGTTAAAACGCTCATCCAAAAGCTAAATGCTAACATCAAACTTCGGATGACAAAGGACTCATGAGTTACTATATAAGTGATTAGTAGTTCCTTTCATCCTAGTGTGTATATACACTTTTTAAGATCCCAAACCCTGCTGCGAATCAGCACCATAGGTTTTGCTTTACGTCTTTCAAAACCCCGTGAAACACTCGCGTGCGAAGCACGTCGAAATCCATAAATCAATCAAACCTCTCAAACAAGAATCCTCTATCCATCTTCGTCTAGGTCTAGGAATGATGGAACATATTCTATAAATCTTATGACTATTTAAATATTTCACTGGAAATATTAAAGTCATCCCTCGTACCCCTATTATGACTACTTGAATATTTCACTAGAAATATTGTAGTCATCTCGTGCGTCTCGTCTCTTGACTTTTTAAATATTTCACTGGAAATATTGAGTCATTCTTCACATCCCTCTTATGACTACTTGAATATTTCACTGGAAATATTGTAGTCATCTCGTGCGTCTCGTCTCATGACTCTTTAAATATTTCACTGGAAATATTGAGTCATTCTTTAAATCCCTCTCATGACTACTTAAATATTTCACTGGAAATATTGAAGTCATCCCTTACGTCTCGTCCCTTTACTTTTTAAATATTTCATTGGAAATATTAAGTCATTCTTCACATCGCTCTTATGACTACTTGAATATTTCACTGGAAATATTGAAGTCATATCTTGTGTCTCGTCTCATGACTTTTTAAATATTTCACCGGAAATATTAACTCATTCTTCACATCCCTCTATGACTACTTAAATATTTCACTAGAAATATTGAAGTCATATCTTGTGTCTCGTCTCATGACTTTTAAAATATTTCACTGGAAATATTAAGTCATCCTTCACATCGCTCTAATGACTACCTATGTATTTTCTCGGAAATATAAAAGTCATCTCTTCTCGTCTAGTACCGTTCATCTCGTAAAAAGAATTTATTAGGTATAAATTCTCTCCTCTTGTTGAAAAGTCTCACTAAATCAGCGAGATTTATTCGTAAAATCCTCTTAAATTCCAATGACAACTTAAATATTTCATCAGAAATATTTAAAGTATATTTAATTTGCGAAATGCAATTAACTGTCATCTCTCGTTCTCGATCAACGTTCATCGAATCCTGTTGGATTCATTCATAAAAGAATTTATTTGGTATAAATTCCTTTAATCTAAGGTCTAGAAAAATCACAACATATATGAAATTTCTTTGTCAAAAATCTAATTCTGGGTCAAAACTGACCTCAGCAGGTAACGGTACCCTTAAATAAGGGATGGTACTGCTAAATTGAACGGTACCGTTGGACCGTTGTCTGCTAAGACAGTTTATCTTGTCTTCAATTCTCACCGTTTCAAAAACACTATCAAAACCCACTCGATGTAGTCTTGAACTAGAACCATCTCCTATCAGAATAGATTTTGTCTATCCTCTGATTCCTTAGCTTTTTCCCCTTTAACTTCAGCATGCTACTGAACACACCATATGTTTGGTTACTTCCGTATCCATTATCTTCTCAACTTATCAACCTTAGTTCTACACTACCAATGCTTCTGCATCCCACTCATCTTCCACACACTTCAAGCAAAGAACCGCTAGGATAAGTTGAGATAACCCTTCTTCATCAATATAGATAACCCTACTAGAACCTTATCACTAACCTCACAACCTTGAAGATTTTATCTTTCTAACCCTTAGGATATCTCCATGTGATCACATGCCTCATCATATGAATGTTCTATGAATATTCACAATGATTGAGAAGAGATGCGTGACTTCAAAGGTGAAGTTTATTGTATGCTATCCACCACTTGACATGACGTTACTAAGCTCATCGCTTCCGTCAATGTCTGTTTTCCTCTTTATTATTATTATTATTATTATTATTATTATTATTATTATTATTATTATTATTATTATTATTATTATTATTATTATTATTATTATTTTACATCTTGTCCGGATGGTCATAGATTAAGGGGGAGCGAAAACACTCATATAGTCTTTCAACAAACACTCTCAAGAACACACAAATGTAGTTCTTATTCCCTAGAAAACTTCCCTTTAGCTGCCCAGAACTAGGCTGCACAGGAAAATTCGTGACTTCCAGGTCACAGTACCGTTAAATAGGCCACGATACCGTTAAATTTAACAGTACCGTGTGGTATTTAGTGGTATCGTGCCTTTGTTTAACAAATTTTCACTGTTTCCTCTAGATCCCTGCATCCCTAACCTCAAACCTGCAAAATTTTGCAAACTCACATACACCCTAAGATTCCCTCACTACACCATAGGACACTACCACCAACTTTAAGTCGAATCCCACAACTCTTGCCTATATAAGGCCTCACCATTGCAAGCTTATCTTGCATCTCATCTTCACACTCAACCCTTATAACTAAACTTCACTCTTGACTGTGATATTTAGTTTCAAAACCTTCAACCCTTATATCAATCCTACTCAAACCTTTTAGCTACACTTCACTCTTGATAGTGATAGTTAGTTCAACAACCTTCAATCCTCATAATCACACGAAACCCTTCATGCACCAAATTATCTCTAACACACAACTAGGATCATCCAAACTAGAAATCTAGAACTTCGTTACCTCAACCCTGTTAGAGATATCCACCCCCAATCCTGTTAGGATCACATGCACAATTTCTCTTTTTCTCTTTTGAAATATATCATGCATCTCATTTTCAGTGCAAACGATATATTAATCTAAACCATCCTAACACCAATCATCTTAGGCAGATGATTATGTTGTTCAAAAGGTTTGTTAGAACTTGCCTTCCTAATGACAACTTGGAAGAAGTCATTTTGTGTGTCAGTCAACGAACGAATCTCGTTCTTGTTAGTGTGATTGATTGAACAATTACACCTTAGGTTGTCGGTCGGGTTATGACACTCAAGTGTCTTTGAATTGCAATATGCATTCATCTTTTTGTGTCGCTCAACTTTCTTGGGCTTTCTTTTTGGTCTTTATCCTTTTGGCATACTTTCAGGTTGTGATACTCACGTTTTAACATAGCTTAACCCTTGCATGTCTTGCTATGTGTATTATATCCCTATAATGTTGCTCCTATTCTTTTATATATTATGTTTCATGAAGCTAAACCTTGATGTAGGAAAAGTATTTGTAAGAATTTGATCCATGGATCCGCTAGATACTAAGGTAAATAAACAAGGAGATTCAATTACCATAGGGGAGCATTGAGCTAGGGGGAGCTCGGGAGCATTTGAATACATAGCACAGAGTCTTTCCAATAGTGGTGATAGAAGACTTCACTGGGATGATGCAAGCTCGCCTTTTTGGGCAGAAAGAATAGTAGTGTAATAAGGGGGAGTAAGGAGTGAATTCAAGTGAGAGCTCGAGGCAACTACCTTTTTTCTTAGACAAAAGGGGGAGAAGGGAGTGTAAACAGGTAACTTTAATATTTTACTGTATGTTACGGTTTACATATTTGTCATCATCAAAAAGGGGGAGATTGTTAGTGCAAATATTACGATATTTAAACTAAACGGTTTCTTCGGTTTTAATAATGACAAACATGTAACTTGTAATGCATAACCCAAAATGTGAAAGTTACTTGTAAACACAAATCATCAATGCATACTTACATCAACACCTCTCGACGTCTCAAGTATGCTTCAACAAAGTCGTAGATTTCCATCCCGACGTAAATCACTCAAGGTATGGACAAACAAATCTACTACTTGACAAATGATCAAAGGATTATATTTTTCTCTAAACTTCACATTTTTAATGTGACAAAACATTTTTTCAAAAATACATTTTACAAATTATTTTTGAATTAAAAAGAAATGTTTTATTTTGAAAAATAAGTTTAAAAATTCCAACAGCCATTCCCCCCCCCAAAACAGCTCCAAACATTCCCAAATAAACCTTCCCCACTAAAAACAAACGGAGGAGCGTCCACGGTACCACTAAAGTACCGACGGTACCACTAAATTTAGTGGTGCCGTCTGACAATTAGTGGTGTCGTCCCTCTGTAACGGCTAGTTTTCTCCTTGCCTATAAATAGTGGACCATTTTACACTTCCAACTTGATTTTTCCAGTCAGTTTTCTCTGGTCTAATCCCTCCTCACTTAGATCACTTTCTTTGATCATTTAGAGAGTCTTAGTTTGTTTAAGAGTGATCCTCTCATCCCACCAAGAGATCACCTTCATTCCTCTTCTAGTGCAAGAGAAGAACACATAGTATCACAAAGATACAAAGTGTTGTAGCTGTAGTTAGAGCACTTGTAACACTTGTTACATACTTGTTGTATCTTGTATACATCAAGTTCATTTTTCTTTTGAGAGGTTGTGAGAGAAGATCATTGTGATCTTATGGAGATATTGAATATCTCTTGTAGCTTGTGAGCTAGTGTGTTGATCAAGTTGATCAAGGGTAGATAGGGTAGATTGAGTCAAGTGAGGGTTGATCATTGTGATCTTGTCGAGATCTTGGAGATCTCTTGTAGCTTGTGGGCTTGTGTGATTGATTAAGTAGATCAAGGGTAGATCGGGTAGATCGAGTCAAGTGGGAGTAGGTCATTGTGATCTTGTTGAGATCTTGGAGATCTCTTGAAGGTTGTGGGCTTGTGTATTGATCAAGTGGATCAAGGGTAGATCGGGTAGATCGAGTCAAGTGGGAGTAGATCATTGTGATCTTGTTGAGATCTTGGAGATCTCTTGTAGATTGTGGGCTTGTGTATTGATCAAGTGGATCAAGGGTAGATCGGGTAGATCGTGAGTAGATCGGGTAGATCGTGGTAGATTGGTACTAGCTAAGATTAGTACTCGACATTTAGCTTAGTGTCGGAAATAAGGATAAGCGACGTTGTACGGTTTTCTCCGCCTGAAGGGAGCTTGTTGATTAGTGAAGTAACTCTCGAGTTGGGTACTCGGGGAGTGGAGTAGGGCGAAGAGGAGCTTCGTGACCGAACCACTATAAATCATCGTGTCTGGTTTGCGCCCTCTTACTTATCTCTTTACTTTTATTTTATTCTTTATCGCCTTATATTCATATTTTCATTGCATTTATGTTTATGTGGTTTGTTGCTTATAAGATGTTGATTATGCTTGTGTCATGGTTTGATTGTGTTTGTGTTTTAGTTTACTTTATACCATCTATAGATGTTGTATGATCTTTTTTGACACTTTTCATATTACATCACACTTGACCAGGTGTTTGATACAAAAAGTTTTTAAGTTTTTAATGGAAACGTATTCACCCCCCCCCCTCTACGGTTTCCACATATCTGACCAAAGGTTGCCCTCTACTTGAAGAAATTTATCTTGGATTTTGCTACGGCTTCACTGCGTTTTGTGTTAATAGGCATTATAATCTTCAAAAATTTACGATTTTCTCGAACATTAGACTTCAGAGAATAGATGTTGATGCTCCAAATCTAAGTTATTTTTCTTTAAAGAATGATACAGATAAAGAACCATCTATGTTTATGGCTTCATGCAAAAAGCTAACAACATTTTGTTATGGAGGGTTTCCATTAAAAAGACCCAATGACTTCTTATCTAACTCCGCATCCCTCGAGAATGTGTTTTTAAATCTTTCATCTCTTGTCAACAACCTAAAGTTGTCACATCATTTCTTGAAGAGATTAGAACTACAATCGGACTGTGATTTGGAAGAAATTGATTTAAATGCACCTAACTTATTTATGTTCAAGTATTATGACGTAACCTTCAGACACAATGTCGTAGCTATGTCAATGAGACATTCATCCCTGGCGAAAGGATATATGAAATGTCACACAGACAAGGATTTTGACATTCTTTCATTCCGAAAGCTGAGGCAATTTCTGGAAAAAATGGCATTTTCAAAGTTTTAGAGTTGGTTATTTGTTGGGTATCTTCTCGTATTCATTTATTTACTCATTTATTTATTTATGGGTAAAAATAAGAATTTATTTATTTTACCAGCAATTTATGTGTATTTACTTGCTCCCAAACAATGATATAAAATAATCCGTGACAGAGGCTCATAGATGTTGAGGAGTTAAAGCTGATCCAGACCCCACCTTATGAAATCGAACATGTTGAGGTGAGACACCTGAGTTTAATAAGGGAATCATCATTTTATGTAGCTCTTGTGGATGTTGTGCTTTGGTGTTGTCGACCTCGATCTCTAACTTTAGAACTGGATTTGTATACATACACAAGTCATATTGAAAAGGTAAGATTTATATGTGTTTACGTTGGTGAAACATTAATTATCCGTTAGTTTATGCAAAAATCAAGTACAATGTTTAATCTTTTCTCTCCAGTATACATCTCAGAAACTACTTCAACAAGAAGATGAGTGCCAAACTTATATTAAATTTGTGCTGAGTACCTTTTCCGAACAATACTTTAGTGACTTGAATTCATTGTTGAAAGCACTATCTCTTCTTCAATCAAGATGCAAAATCACTTTTATAAAGGCGAAGAAAGCTAAAAAGGTGACCAAGAGTAAGCCTAAGATTCCTGCTCTGCATCCACCTTACTTTGAGGTATAATTCTGTGTTTATAATGCTAATCTATTTTATAAATATATGTGATTTGATGTTATAATGCTAATCTATTGTATAAATATATGTTTTAATTGTTATAACACTAAATTGATGCGTTGCTGTTAGTTAATTTTGTTAATATCTATTTAATTGATCTAAAATGATGTTATAACGTGATAATTTACTGTGTTAATTCATTATATCAGTATAATTTAGTTAATCTATCTGTTATGTTAACTGGTTGTGTTAATTTGTCATATTGTTAATATAATGCTGTTAGATCTATTTGAAGGATGTATAGATGTTAGTTTGTGATTCTATTGGTATTAATAGATGTAATAATTGAGTTAAAAATTGTGAATAGAGATGATTAAGGAGGCGATTATGTCACTGAAAGAGAAGACCGGATCTAGTCAGTATGCGATTACAAAATTTATCGAGGAGAAGCAAAATAATCTTCCAGCAAATTTTAAGAAAGTTTTGTTGACTCTGTTGAAGAAGTTAGTTGCTGGTGGTAAGTTGGTTAAGGTTAAGGCGTCTTACAAGATACCTGACGTCAAGTCTGCATCAGCTGCTGCTCCCGCTAAGGCAAAGAAGAAAGTTGCTGCTAAGCCAAAGGCGAAGACTGCTGCAAAGAAAGTACCTGCTAAGAAGGCTGTTGATAAGCCCAAGGCTGCACCAAAGGCAAAAGCTGTAGCTAAGCAAAAGGCGGTTGTTAAAGCTAAACCAGCTGTGAAAGCCAAGCCTGCTGCCAAGGCAAAGACTGTTTTCAAGCCTGTGGCTAAGCCGAAAGATGCTGCTGTGAAGTCCAAGGCCAAGCCAAAGACGCCAAAAAAGCCTGCTAAGGTTGGAAGGATGTCGGCAAGGACTACACCAGGGCAGATGAAGGCATCTGCGGCTAAGTCTATTGCTGCAAAGAAGGCACCTACGGCTAAGGCTATTGCAGCAAAGAAGGGGAAGAAGTGATGGGAATGTTGTTATACTTCAGTGACTTGAATTCATTGTTGAAGGTACACTATTTATCCTTGTCATATTTGTCAACTAATACCATTTGCATGTGTTTAAGTTTAACACATTCATCTGTCCTTTTTTCCATTATCCAAACAGATGTCCAGGAAAGAAGCAGGATAATGGATTATGAAAATTGCGAGATCTTGTGATTATTTGGATTAAGGAATGTATCTTTTGATGACAGAAAATCCGATCAGTGTTTTAGATAATTGTCCCAGGAGTGTTCCCTGGTTATGGATCCTGTATGCCTTTAACTTTTTATTGGTACAACTGTTCAGGCTGATGTGGTTTGATATTATATAGTGATGCAGTAGATTTGAAACGTTGATACAGTATGTATAATGTTCATGTTGATGTTGTTTTGATATTATATAGTAATGCAGTAGATATATAACAAAAAACAGAAGATATATAACAGATTATCTTTTGAAATAGTGTATGGCGTTTAAATGGTAATGTAATATGGTACCATGTCGTAATGAAACCTAATGAAACGTTACAAAAATACTATGGATAAATTAATGAAACCTATACTTATTCAAATTAGGATGTTTGTGTTTAAACGTCGTAATGTTATGTACTTGTTCAATCATAATGTTAAATTTAGTGCATTACCTTCTAAAATCTTAATGCATTAAATTTAAATTTAATGCTTATTCAAATTTTATAAAAGTTATTAGCATTATTTGAGGTTGGACTATACAACAATGGCCCAATGGTTAACATCACAATAGACCTTTTTATGGACTGGACTATTCAAACAATGAATGGCCCAACACTTATATACGTTATAACCGCTCAATGCCTATCCCACACACTTAAATTCTATTGCATCCAAAACCCTAGATCTGATGAAGACAAACACTAAATTCACCCACTAAAATGACACGATTAAACTCTACCTCATAAAAATGATGGTTAAGATCAAATTTAAACCTCCTTGTAAGTTCATAAAAACAATGGTTAAGATCAAATTTAAACGATGGTTACGATAATTTTATTTTATTGATAATGATTTTATTTAACAAATATAATAAAGTAATAGACTAATTCTTTTATACTTTTCAAAAATAGATTTGTTTGTAAAATATAAGCATATTTTTGAAAAGTATAAAAGAATTATGTATATGATGCTATAGGTTTGATAAAATTATGTGTAGTATAGGTTAAGTGAAAAATAGGTTAAGTGCTTAAAATATATTTGTTTGTAAAATATAAGCCTATTTTTGGTTATAAGTGTTTATCTGTGTATGATGCAGTAAATGGGATAGAAGTGATGCAATATAGGTTAACGTCATTAAAAAAGTGTTTATCTGTGTGATTTAATGTATGATGCAGTAAATGTGATAGAAATGATGCAAGTAACGTTAACATCATCAAAAAGTGTTTATCTGTGTGATTTAATGTATGATGCAGTATAGTATAGGTTAAGTGTAGTATAGGTTAAGTGCGTAAAATAGATTTGATTGTAAATTATAAACCTATTTTTTGCTTAAAAAATGATGCAGTATAAGGTCTAAAAAGTATTAGTCTGTGATTTTTAGATTAGGTTTCTATTGTGAAACTTATAATGTGATTCAGTAGATGGAAAAGATTGTGTGTGTATATGTTTGAATGTGTGATGCAGTTGGTTTTATAAAGTGATGCAGTAATGTCATATATATAGGAATGATGGCTGTTTTGGGAGATGTATATTGTTGTTGTTGTTGTTAATCTGCCTAAGTGTGCCAAATGTGTTATTGGAAAATCAAACTTCACAGAATTTTACAAAACAATTTTCAAGTGCGAGCGTTGGAAACCTTTGTTTTTGTTTTTGCAATCGATCCAAGTGTTGTATCACCATGGTGGCAATCGGCTATTCTATGGGAATCTTTGGGGGGAAACGGATCAAGGGGTAGATCCGGGCATCCTTGAACCATAGATGGTCGCTTTACTTAACCCTATAGAGTTGGGCTTAGATATCGGGCCTCAGATTATTCATCCTGCTTGTGATTAAGACACGGCGGAGGTAGTCTGTACTCCCGATCAGGTTCAAACTACATGGGCAACTGTTTTGACAGCTTGTGATCTTGCGAAGACTTAGTGCATCGGCGGTACACACAATCTAGTAAATTTTTTTGCAAAATTTTGTGAACTTTAATTTTCCACTAACAGTTAGTGTATGGATATGATAAAGTATTTGGAGGTTCTTTTCCGATCTTAAGGCTCAAGCTGTCATGTATTATGATGTATGTGCTCCATTAGGTACCTAGCTTGAAAAACTAGTTGGAGCCTTTTGATTCTAAAATTGGGGAAGACTCCTTCCTTGTAATGAGGATTGAGAACTCTGTTTCGACCTATGATATGTGTGCCAACCTGTCCCTTATTCATACTTACTTATACACTTGTTACTTAATATGTACATCATTAAAAAAGTGTTTATCTGTGTGATTTAATGTATGATGTAGTAAATGTGATAGAAATGATGCAGTATAGTATAGGTTAAGTGTAGTGTAGGTTACATGTAGAATATAAGTGTAGAATACGTTAAGTGCATAAAATAGATTTGATTGTAAAATATAAGCCTATTTTTTGGTTATAAAATGATGCATTATAGGGTCTAAAAATATTTGTGTGTGATTTTTAGATTAGGTTTCTATGTGTGTATGAATAACTTGATTACATCAAAATGTACAGTGACACTGTCTTTCTTAATTTTTTACTGGTTATGAAACTTATAATGTGATTAAGTTGATGGAAAAAATTGTGTGTGTATATGTTTGAATGTGTGATGCAGTTGGTTTGATAAAGTGATGCAGTAATGTCATATATATAGGAATGATGGCTGTTTTGGGAGTTGTATATTGTGGTTGTTGTTGTTAATCTGCCTAAGTGTGCCAAATGTGTTATTGGAAAATCAAACTTCATACAATTTTACAAAACAATTTTCAAGTGCAAGCGTTGAAAACCTTTGTTTTTGTCTTTGCAATCGATCCAAGTGTTGTATCACCATGGTGGTAATCGGCTATTCTACGGAAATATTTGGGGGGAAATGGATCAAGGGGTATATCCGGGCATCCTTGAACCATAGATTGTCGGTTTACTTAACCCTATAGAGTTGGGCTTAGATATCGGGCCTCAGATTATTCATCCTGCTTGTGATTAAGACACGGCGGAGGTAGTCTGTACTCCCGATCAGGTTCAAACTACATGGGCAACTGTTTTAACATCTTGTGATCTTGCGAAGACTTAGTGCATCGGTGGTACACACAATCTTTTAAATTCTTTTGCAAAATTTTGTGAATTTTAATTTTCCACTAACAGTTAGTGTATGGATATGATAAAGTATTTTGAAAGTTTAATCTATCATATGTGTGTCAACCTGTCCCTTAGTCATACTTACTTATACACTTGTTACTTAATATGTACATCATTTAAAATGTGTTTATTTGTGTGATTTAATGTATGATGCAGTAAATGTGATAGAAATGATGCAGTATAGTATAGGTTAAGTGTAGAATATAAGTGTAGAATAGGTTAAGTGCGTAAAATAGATTTGATTGTAAAATATAAGCCTATTTTTTGGTTATAAAATGATGCAGTATAAGGTCTAAAAAGTATTTGTGTGTGATTTTTAGATTAGGTTTCTATATGTGTATGAATAACTTGATTACATCAAAATGTACAGTGACATTGTGTTGGGAATTAAACCAACAGTTAATACTATCAAGCATATAGTTAGTACTGTCAAGCATGAAGTTACAACTGTTGAAGATTACACCAACAATACTAAGTCAGTTAGTACTGTTAGCACATATGGTTAGTACTAGTTATAAGCTAAAGACAAAAGATGAAAGACGTGTGAATATATATATAGAATAGATATTATGAATATCTTATTAAGTTAGAATTATACGTATATTAGTTTTACTTGTACAGGACTCCTTGCGCTATAAAAGGAGATCCTAGGTTAAAGGTTAGGTACGATTATTGATAGAGCTTCAAGTTTTTTGTAACCCTAGTGATAAACAAAAGATCACTCGTATTGCTAATAATATTGAAGCTATTTGTTTGGTTAAACATTGTGTTCATACTTTCACTGTTACAATCATAAAATCACATACATCACCATACACATAATCTTCTAAGTGCTTTGTAGTAAATTCCGCGTGCTACTTAGCATATACTCAAAGTATCTTCAACACAAGGAGTGTGTTTAGATCCGGTCAAGTGGTATCAGAGCCAGGTTTCTGATACTTTGAATTAGAAGATCCAGAAGTACTTATTCTCTTTCAACCAAAAAGATGGACATGGAAACACCTCAAGCCTCAATCCTTGCCAAACTCCCAATGCTAAAACAAAACGAATATGATCTCTGGAGGCTCAGAATTGAGCAATACTTCATGGTTCAAGATTATGCACTATGAGATATCATTATCGATGGTGATTCGTTTAAACCAACAACTTCTGAGGAAACACTTGCTGATGGTTCCAAAACCACAAAGCTTAACACTGAACCAATCACAAATGATGAGAGGGTTAAGAAGAAGAATGACCTCAAAGCCAAGAGTTTGTTACTCATGGCAATCTCCAATGATCAGGTGTTGAACTTCAGTCATTATGAGACTGCGAAGACACTTTTTGCAGCTATTTTTGAAAGGTTTGGTGGCAATGAAGCCACTAAGAAGGCATTGAGAACATTACTGAAGCAGAGCTATGAGAATTTTAGTGCCACAAGCACTGAAACCCTTGATCAAATCTTTAACAGGCTACAGAGAATTGTGAGTCAACTTGCTGGTTTGAAGATTGTGATTCCACAAGAAGACCTAAACTTAAAGTTTCTCAATAGTTTGTCTTCTGAATGGAACACTTATGTTGTGGTTTGAAGCAACAAGCATGAATTAGAGAAGATGACACTCAATGAATTGTACAACAATCTTAAGATTGTTGAACAAAAGGTGAAGAAAGGAGGAAGCACCAGTTCTATGTCTGGAAGTATGGCATTTTTGTCATCTCCCAGCAATAGCAGTACTAAGAATGATCCAGATGTTTGTACTGCTAGCCCTACAGTTAGTACTGCTAGTGTAAAAACTAGTACTGCTAGCTTGAGTGATGAGACTATCTATGCCTTTGTATCTAAGCAATCCAGTGGGTCTTAAATCTACAATGAAGACCTTCTTCAAATTGATGAAGATGACTTGGATGCCATGGACTTAAAGTGGCAAATGGCTTTGTTAAGCATTAGGGCAAAGAGGTACTTTCAAAGGACTGGAAAGAAGCTTACTCTCAATGGAGGAGATGTTGCTGGCTATGACAAGTCCAAGGTAGAGTGTTATAATTGTCATAAGATGGGACATTTTGCCAGAGAGTGTAGAAGCCCAAGACAACAGGATAACAAGGCTAAAGGGTATAGAAGTCAGCAGGGTAATAGGAGAACAGTAAATATGGAAGAAACTTCTTCCAAAGCAATGGTAGCTGTTAATGGAGCTGGCTTTGATTGGAGCTTCATGGAAGAAGAGGAGGAACCAGCCAACTTGAGATTGATGGCCTTCTCTGACTCAGAGGTACATGAAGTTAAAAAGTGTTCTAATTCTTGTCAAGCTTTAAATGATTATGAGTCTCTTAAGAAACAGTATGATAATCTTAGGACATAATTTAATGAAGTAAACTTTAGTCTTTCTAATCATAAAAGATGAATAGCTGTTTTGGAAGAACAACTTGTTTTTTATAGAAAGAATGAATCAAACTTTAATGATGATATAGCTGTTCTAAAAAGAGATTTTCAACTGAGAGATGATAAGGTGAGTGGGCTTATATATGAACTAGAGAAGCTTAAGAAAGAAAAAGAAAACATACAGTTAAG
Source organism: Artemisia tridentata subsp. tridentata (assembly GCA_021014915.2). NCBI lineage: Eukaryota > Viridiplantae > Streptophyta > Magnoliopsida > Asterales > Asteraceae > Artemisia > Artemisia tridentata. The sequence goes on from CP139509.1 coordinate 424,277,543, forward strand.
TGTTGACACTCTTGAACATACATCAAAAGGAGTTCAGAAAATAATAGAGAGTCAAGTACTTAATAAAGCTAAATCTGGTTTAGGATATAAATCTGTTGCACCCCCCAATAGAGGAATGTTTGTACCACCAGGAATTGACTTAGCTCATACAGGTTTAGAAGAGTTTAAGGATATTGAGTTTCCTGGATATGGTCCTAAAACAAAAGAGAGTCCTACTAAATTTGTTAAGGCTGAGGATTCTTTTGTGAGTGCAAGTGATACATCACTTTCTGAGGATAAGGTATCCTCTGGTAGGGACTCAGATGCACCAACCATAGAGGATTGGACATCTGAAGATGAGGATGATTAGGTTAAGGTTAGACCTGATGTTGTTAAGGTAGAAGTGAAACATGTTCCTAAAGTGGTCAAAAATGAAAACACAAAACCAGTTAGGAAAAATGTTAGATATGCTGAGATGTATAGGTCTACACATAGATCTTCAGTTCCTAGGGGCAATCAAAGGAACTGGAATAACTTAAAATCTCAACAACTTGGTGATGAGTTTGTTATACAGAACAAAGTGTGTTTTGTGTGTGGTAATTTTGATCATTTGGCTGCATATTGTGATTCAAACCCATGGAAAAAGAGGGTTTTTGGGAATTCAAGGGTGAATGGGAATACCAATGCTAGGGTAAATCAAAACAGTCCTACTAGATTGACTAACCCTAATGTGAATCAAAAGATGTCACCCAGAGCAGTCATGTTGAAGTCTGGCATCAAATCAGTTTCTACTGCTAGACAAAACAAGTGGTTTAATAACAAACAAACTGTTCCAAGTGCAAAACCATTTTCAAATCATGCACAAACAGTTAAAAGGCCCTTTTACAAGAAAATAGCTTTGAATAATCAAAAATGGGTGCCTAAAGTTAAACCAGCAGTTCCAACTGCTAGGCCAGCAGTTCCTACTGCTAGGCCAATAATTCCTACTGCTAGGCACATGAATGTTAAGGGTCAATGGGGCAATGCTGTGAAGGCCTCAGCACGTTGGGTATGGAAATCTACCAAACCCAATGGTACATTAATGACTTTCAATAGATATAATTATATTGATGCACGAGGCAGATCCAAGTCAGTGATGGCTTGGGTCCCCAAAAGGAACTAAATCCTTTATTTTGTGTGCAGGAACATCCTACAAATGATGGAGAAGATAGAGGATACTCAGATAGTGGATGTTCAAGGCACATGACTGGTAACATGTCATACCTTTCAGAATTTACACCTCTGGATGGAGGACCTGTTATCTTTGGTGGTGGTGTTGGTGGAAAGATTACTGGTAAAGGTATTATTAAAACTAGTAATCTTGACTTTGAAAATGTGTATTTTGTACCAGAACTTAAGTACAACCTTTTTAGTGTATCACAAATTTGTGATAAACAGAACAAGGTATTATTCACTGATACTGATTGTCTTATTCTTTCTCCTGACTTTAAGCTACCTGATGAAAGTCAAGTATTGCTTAAAATCCCCAGAAAGGGTAACACATACAGTGTTGAGATGAATAAACTTGTTCCCAAAGAATGTCTTACTTGCCTTGTTGCAAAAGCCACATTGGATGAGTCAATGTTGTGGCATAGAAGGCTTGGTCATATCAATTTCAAAACCATTAATAAGATTGCTAAATATGGTTTAGTAAGAGGTTTACCTAATAAAATTTTTCAAAATGACCAAACATGTGTTTCTTGCCTTAAGGGTAAGCAACACAGAGCCTCTTGTAAACCCAAGGTTCATAACTCTAACTCTAAAGCTTTATACATGCTTCATATGGACTTGTTTGGTCCAACCCCTGTGAATAGCTTGAATCATAAAAGATATTGTCTGGTTATTACTGATTATTATTCCAGGTTTACATGGGTTTTCTTTTTGAGAACTAAGGATGAGACTAGTGAGATCCTTAAGTCATTTATAATTGAGGTAGAAAACCTAGCTGATAAGAAAGTTAAGATAATCAGATGTGATAATGGAACAGAATTTAAAAACAGGGTTATGGATGAGTTTTGCAAAGAAAAGGGTATTAAAAGAGAATTTAGTGTAGCTAGAACCCCACAGCAAAATGGAGTAGCTGAAAGAAAGAATAGGACTTTAATAGAGGCTGCTAGGACAATGTTGGCTGACTCTAAGTTACCTATTTCATTTTGGGCTGAAGCAGTTAGTACTGCTTGCTATGTTCAGAATAGTGTTTTAGTAGTGCAACCTCATAATAAGACTGCTTATGAGCTTTTCAGAGGTAGAACCCCTGCCTTAAGTTTTATGAGACCTTTTGGTTGCCATATCACTATCCTTAATACAAAAGACCAATTAGGAAAGTTTGATGGGAAATCTGATGAAGGTTTCTTTGTTGGTTATTCTTTGCATAGTAAGGCTTTCAGGGTGTATAATAAGAGCACTAGGCATGTAGAGGAAAATCTGCACATTGAGTTTCAAGAGAATATACCAAATGTTGCAGGTGGTGGTCCAGATTGGTTGTTTGATCTTGATATGCTTTCAGATTCTATGAATTATGTGCCTGTTACAGGTACAAATACTAACCATGATGCAGGTTCAGAAGAAGATGATGAAGATCATATCTTGATACCAATTTTGGAAGATAGTCCATTGTGTGTTTCTTCTTCTGAGGATGATGCTAAAGAGAAGAATTCTTGTGAAAACAATGGAAAAGATGATAAAGAAACAGAAGTTCCTGAAAGCAGTACAAATGGAGTTAGTACTGCTGAGCCAGAAGATTCTACTGCTGGACAAAGTAATCCTACTGCTGGTTCAAGTTCTACTACTACTCCACAAATGGATTCTTTTGATATGTTTGGAGCTGGTCTGCACAACATGCCAATGAATTATGAAGTTCCTTCTACTCCGCAAACAACTGTTCACAAGAATCATCCATTTACTAATGTGATTGGAGATGTACAATCTGGTGTGAAGACTAGAAGACAAACACAAGATCCAGATCATCATGGTTTTCTAAGTGTTGTGTATGAAGAAAAACACCATGAAGATGAAAATGAATGTTTGTTTGTGTGCTTCCTATCACAGATTGAACCAAAGAATGTGCTCAAGGCATTGGAGGACTCAAGTTGGGTTGAAGCAATGCAAGAAGAACTGCTTCAATTCAAGATTCAGAAAGTTTGGGTTCTGGTTGATTTGCCAAAGGGCATGAGAGTGATTGGTACTAAGTGGGTGTTCAGGAACAAGAAGGATGAAAGAGGTATAGTGATAAAGAACAAAGCAAGACTTGTAGCTCAAGGCTATACTCAGGAAGAGGGAATTGATTATGAGGAGGTCTTTGCTCCTGTTGCCAGGATTGAAGCAATAAGGCTTTTTCTAGCTTATGCTTCATTTATGGGTTTCATGGTCTACCAGATGGATGTGAAGAGTGCCTTTCTATATGGTACAATTGATGAGGAGGTATATGTTTCTCAACCTCCAGGTTTCATAGACCTAGATCATCCTGACAAAGTATACAAGGTGGTGAAAGCTCTCTATGGCTTACATCAAGCTCCAAGAGCTTGGTATGGAACTCTGGCTACTTATCTATTGAAGAATGGGTTCCATAGGGGAAAGATTGATTAGACTCTTTTTATCAAGAAGAACAAGGGTGATATCCTATTGGTTCAAGTATATGTAGATGATATCATCTTTGGTTCTACCAAGAAGGAGATGTGTAGAGAGTTTGAAAAGTTGATGAAAGATCAGTTTCAGATGAGCTCTATGGGAGAGCTTACTTTCTTTTTGGGACTACAAGTACAGTAGAAACCAGATGGAATATTTATCTCTCAAGATAAATATGTAGCTGAAATATTGAGGAAGTTCCAATTTTCAGATGTTAAAGCTGCTAGTACACCTATTGATAAGGAGACACATTTGCTTTTGAAAGATCAAAGTGGTGAAGCTGTGGATGTACACACATATAGGTCTATGATTGGTTCTTTGATGTATCTCACATCATCCAGGCTGATATTATGTTTGCAGTATGTGCTTGTGCAAGATTTCAAGTAAATCCCAAGGTGTCTCATTTGACTGCAGTGAAGAGGATATTTAGGTATCTCAAAGGACAACCAAACTTAGGTCTGTGGTATCCTAAAGACTCTCCATTTGATTTGGTAGCATATTCAGACAGTGATTATGCTGGTGCTAGTATGGATAGAAAGTCTACAACTGGTGGTTGTCAGTTTCTGGGATGCAGACTAATCTCATGGCAGTGAAAAAAGCAAACTATGGTGGCTACTTCTACAACAGAAGCTGAATATGTGGCTGCTGCTAGTTGTTGTGCTCAAGTTCTTTGGATTCAGAATCAGTTACTTGATTATGGGTACAATTTCTTAAACACAATTATTTTCATAGACAATAGCAGTACAATGTGTATCATTAAAAATCCAGTTCAACATTCAAAAACTAAACACATTGAAATTAGACATCACTTTATCAGAGATTGTAATGAAAAGAAGTTAGTCCAAGTTGTCAAAATTCATACTGATGACAACTTTGCTGACTTATTAACAAAAGGTTTTGATGTGACAAGGTTTCAGTACTTGGTAACAGGTATTGGAATGCTTAATCCTGGAAAGATTCAATGTCTAAGTGTTTTTGTGATCAAAAGGATTTTGTACTGCTAGTTGTGCTAGTTGTGTCTGATGAAAACTGCTATGTATAGTTTGTACTGTTTGTTTAATTTTGGTACTGCTTATATAAATCTGTTAGTCAATTTTGATAACTGTCAAAAAGGAAATACTTTGTATTGTGTTTTCTTTGGTTTTGGACTCACACTTGCAGGTTGAATAAGCAAATGGATTGAAGTATGTGAATTAAGTTTGGAAAGTATGGTGTTTTGGGATTCAAAGTGTGTGATCTTTGCACACAATAAATGGTAATTGGTTCACCATGTCTAACCCACATCAAGAACCAACTAGTCCAGAGCAAACGGTTTCTGGTAAAGACTAATCAAATCCGTTTATGGTTGATAGTTTACCAAAAACTATATGGTTCTCAACTCACCATATCTCACAGTGAAGAGTTGGCTAGTCCAAAGCAAACAGCTATTGGTAAAGACACATCAAATCCGTTGATAGCTGATTAGTTTGCTAAAAACTATAAGTGGACCAAAATGTTTTTAAGTCCACATTGAGTTTATACTGCTGTTGAAAATTTTTACTAAACAGATTGTACTGATAGTTCAAACTAGCTTTGAAATGTGTTTATGCTCTATGATTCACCTCTTATTGGGAATTACAAATTTGAGAATTACAAAACCCACAAGCAAGAATGAAGAAAGAAGAAACAATGAGGACCTAATATGTAATAGTTAGCTAAGCTTTATTAGTAAGCTAGGATTTTCTTGTAACCTCCCTCTATTATAAAAAGAGGGTAGGCGTCTAGGTTACAGGTAACTCAATTGATAGATAGTCTCTCCAATGAGAGTCTAGAAACGCATAGAGCGTGTAGTAGTAGTAGTAGTAGTAGTAGTAGTAGTAGTAGTAGTAGTAGTAGTAGTAGTAGTAGTAGTAGTTTATTTATGTTTAATAAAGAAAACCTTTTTAGTAATGTTGATTGTGTTCTTATTCCGTTGTGCATATCAATATTACTGATCCTAGATGGGCTTGATCTTGGTTCTACAATTGGTATCAGAGCGGGTTGCTCTCGATATCTAGGATCTACAAGGTTGTTACTGTTAGAGATGGAGCAGATTCGAAGAAAAATAGCAGATCTGAAAAAGTTTTATTGTCGATTGCAGCAGATGTTGAATAATACTGAGGTAATCTTATTTTTTGTGGTATCGATTAGGACTGATCTGATTGTTACTAAGATAATTTAAGAATACATCGTACTCAAATTAAATGATTTGTTGCTGCGTATAAATTGGTCTATTTGTCGTGTACTGTTGCTGAATCTATTGATCAAAGACAATACTGATTGGTGGGTCCGATGATTTTAATTGATCGGTGACGGACAAGTGGGGCCGATTGGTTTGTCGTACTGTGTTTAATGAATTGTGGTACGGTGGAAAATTGATGCATTTGGGGTTTGTCGTGTATTGTATTAATGAAGATCAGTGGTTTGTCGCTTATTATTGTTTCTGAAGCAGCTACTGGTGAGTTATTTTTGAATTCGTACAGACCAATGTGATTAATTCTGGTTGGTATTCATTAAGTATGGTCAGTGTTGAGTTAATACTGGTCAGTGATTTATTAATTCTGGTGGCTGTTGGTGATTAATTCTGGTCACTCTTCGTTAATTCTGCTCATGGTTTTGGTTAATACTACTGCGTTTTTGGTTAGTACTGCTCTGCTGGAGCAGTTGTGGATCGCGGACAGAAAATTATTTTTATGTCTTGGTTTGGTGATTATTTGAAGAAGAAAAATGAATATTGCTTATTTGATGTTGTAGTTGAGTTTCACAGATGCGTGTTTGTTATGGCATGGGTAGCGGAAGACGGAAGAATGGTGTTGTGTTATGTCCAAGGCAAAGGAATACGAAAGAAGAAAATGGCGAAGGCTGCAATTCAAAGAAGATTATGGGATCCCGGATTACGCCAATGTTGCAGGAGGACGGACTGCCCGAACAACTCAAGAAGTCCAAACGTATGGCATAAAGATTATGTCATATAATCTATCTTTATTTGCGTGTCTTTGTTTAGGATTGTTTTCATGTTTATTTAGGAAAGTCAATTAAGAATGTTTTAAGACAACACCTTGAGGGCAAGGTGGTTTTGAAGGAGTAGGTGTAAAACCCAGAAATTTTGAACATGTAAAATACCCAAATTACCTTGATCTCAAATTCACAAATGACGTTTAAAATATTATGACATCTAATCCCGGTTATACCCTAAGTATTTAACGTTGATAATGGAACGAATAAAATGAATGTACGCATTTAGCAAATTAATAACACGCCTAATAAAAAAATGTCTTAACCGAAATTTAAGCCTTGTATGTTACGTATTTTGTAACAATGATATCTTTATAAAAAAAAATAAAGAGAAGATATTAATTTAAGATAGCCCAAATCAATTCCACCAATGATGCAATTTACCAAATGTGAAAATTCCTCACAAGTTAAGTATGGACCCATTCGCTTTAAAGCCACGCATGCACACACACATCCTCTTATTGATGCCATATTTCTCTCGAAATACAAACCCTAAAAACACAAACCACACAGATATTGGCGGCTGCTATCTACTTTGTTCCTTCCTGTTCGAGTCAAAAGCAAGCAGAATGGACTCTTTGGTGGCGGCAGTTCTGATCTCCCTTCAGTCGAATGTATAGTAGTTCGAGGAGGAGTGCAAAGGTGTCAGCAAGATTGGTGTTTTGATTGTGGTGTAGCTGTGATTCGACACAAGGGGTTAACCCTTGGGTCTTCTTGTTCTCCTCTATCCATCTATTCGACCAGGAGGTACCCACATCGTCTTGGTGTTCTTTTAATTCTAGATATATGAAACGTATACGTATAACTATGGAAACTAAATCCTTGTGCGTTTAATATGAGAATAAGTATTGAAGTACATAAGTCATGATATAATGAAACGTATAAGACATGGACCTTTCTGTTTCGTTAATTATGGGTTTGTGACTGGATAAAAGAGTAAGTTTTACGGATCATTTTATCTCGTTGAGTTGTCACGTTTTGTGTAATCTGTTCTGGATTGTGACTGTTCGAGGTCGTATTAGCAGCCATGTCGACTATATAGACTTAAACAAACTCTAAAAAAAATCTGTCTTATATGATCTTAAATAAGATGTGTAAAATCTGAAAACTCTAGACTAATTAACGTGTGAGTCCTATGATTTTTTTTGAGAAGACCTGGTTGCGTTTCGGTTCGTAAATATCATGGGTGAGAAAAATTGTTTCGAGTAATGGTCATGTGAGTTTAAAAAAAAAACGGAACTAATCTGTGGCCTTAAAGGAAATTGATGTACCTTCAGCTTTGTGCTTTATTGCATGCATGCGTGATATTGTTTGGATTATATGGGATGTATGCTAGAGTGAGTGTGTGTATGTAACGAGAGAGGTGCATGCATGTGGGTGAGTTGGAGCGGTCAAAACGTGTTATAAACTGAATTTAAAAAGAAGGTCGAGAGTACTAAACATGTGTGTCTTGTTTAGATCAAGGTTAAGATTTAATTAGTTACTATAATCACATGCATGGTTTTAGATGTAAATCGGGTCTTGTAAATCTTGGGTTAACGTTTAGTTGTTTTGGTGTCGGTTTCAAGTCACCTTTTTAAACATAAAATCATATATGTATAAGTCATATTAGAAATATGGGTAGACTATAAAAATGAATCATGGTCAAATTATATGAGAAACATGATATATATGAACATGCACTTAGAAGTTGATATAAAACCATATAGATGTGTATATGAAACGGATCTAAAGAAGGTTTTAACCGTGTGCATGAATGTTGTGTGAAATTTGGTTCGAGTGCATGTTTAAAACAAGGAATGTATACATGTGTATTAATCAGATTAAAGAATTAAATGTTGGAGATTATGTTGCCTCGTTGAATAGGACGTTGGTTTGAAGAGCTTAAATGACGAGTCGCATATTTGTATGATATTGGGTGGTTAAGAGGTGTGAATATAGGTGTGTATTCGAGAGTGTGTATGTACAACGTGAAGCATTTATGTGTGGCTGTGTGTTAGTTTTCAAATTTAATTAATCCGAAACGTGTCTAAAGAGTGCATTAAATCGACGAACACCTAAGTGGTCAGTTATTTACATTACTTACGTTTCAAACCCTAAACTTGGATAATTTACACATTTAACCCTAAACTTTGATAATTGTCATATTTAACCCAGAACTATGGTACTGTCATAATAAGCCTTTAACTTAGCTTATGATCATTTGTAAACCCTAAGTGTGATTAATTATGAACTATAAACTAAAGATACGAAAGTTACTAAATATGGAAGTACTAATTATGGAAAGTTTCTATAAATGGCAAGAAAACCTAATATGTCAATCTGAACAACAATAAGTACTGAATCAGAAATAACTTGTGAAATGATTTCTAAATAATAAAACGATCATTAATTCGTGTAGATTCGATGAAGAAGGAGTACCATCCGATCCACGTGTTTTCTGATATGATTTCATTCGCGGTTTGAGGTACAGATATTCTGCCCTTTTTAATAAGGTGCCTTCAGTCTCTTGAACCCTGATTTGATGTGACCCTGACCTTTGCTATGAACCTTTGACATTTGAACCTTTGGCATGTGAACCTTTTGATATGATCCCTGTGATATGAACCTTTACATTTGGACTATGATTATGACCATGTGAACCTTTGCTTTGATATGAACCTGTGACCTTTGACCCCAGTTTGATACCCGAGCCAAATGTGTTTCCTAGCCATGAAGGTAACATGGCCGTGTCTGTGATGCACCACTGACATGACTCGTGTGTGGTTCGAGTGATTAGCCACACCGTCCCCATTGTGATTTGTGAAATGCATGCGATTATTATTATTATGGCCAATGTGATATGTGGGGGGCGTATGGATGCATCCTAGATTTGTATTGTGATTGTGATATTGTGATATGTGATATGTGGTGACTGATGATGGGTGCAATCCACGTCTTTCACAAAATATGGGAGCTGATCACTCCATTGTGGTACATGAGGACACCCCTCATATTATCCGATTACTAAAGAGGTATCCCCTCTAGATTTGCTACAGGATTTTATATGTGATGTGATATGTGGGCTCGTGGTGGATTACTGTCCTAAACCTTTACTCTTTATACCTTTACTTATATCTTATTCATTATGCTACTTCTGTTCATTTCCGTTTACTTTCGTTTCCGTTTATTATATATCTGTTCACTGGGCTTTTTAAGCTCAGCCGCGTTTCTTTTCCCGCGGCAGGTTTTAGTTGGAAGCTGGGTAAGAGTGAAGAGACTTTTGGACTTAGAAGACCTTGATAGTTATTCTGAAGTAGAAGTCATTAGAAGGATTGCATTTGCAGACTTAGTATTTAGCTTTTGTTTCCTTTGTATCCTTGTGTATTCAGTATTTCATTTGTAACCTTTGAGAATCTTGGTATTACTATTGAATGTATGCTTTGTTTGATCTGATATGAAGCCATTAATGTGATACTTCTACCCTTGCTGGGTTGGGGTGTTACAATTATGGTATCAGAGCCAGGTTGCGATTCGTAATACAATTACCCTTGGCCTGTGTAAGTTAGGACCACTAAGTTTTCCCTGTAGGCGCTCGTAAGACAACCTTTGAAATTGCTTTAAGATTTCCCTATAGGAACGTAAGTTTTGACCAGTGAGGAATGGGTAGACTATAAGGCATTTGTTTAAGTATCATTGCTTCCGCATCACTCTGATTCGTGCCTTGCTTTTGGTTAGATCCTATTGATACCACTTTTGGAAAGTAAAAGCTTATGCTAAGATTTGAACCTGATTAAATCTTGAAGGCATTGAGAATTTCATAAAAATTGCCTGACACTATTTGATCCTTATTTTTGGATTTTGACTCTGATCTATGATCCTTTCGTTAATCATTTTGACGCCTCTTCGGGGCACTCTGAGAACCTCCATGGCGATGGCGTACTGGATATGTTTTGTTAATTATCTTTTGCTTTTGATAAGTATCTATGAATCTTCCGACACTATTTGATTTCGTTTCACCCATCTCTGTCCCTATGAGAAGTCTTGTGGTGTGTAACCACGAGTATAAGAATGTTTTCCCCACTTTTGAATGACAAAGATTTGATTTGTGATCCGTCCTTCTTTGGATAATTAACTTCGATTTTATTCTGACAAGGAATTGGTTGATTGAGCATTCAAATATTGACAACTACCCTTCTATGTCTCACCTTTGGCGTTTGAAACAATTTTGAACTCCCTACTATGATTACCGATTGTTAACCCTTTGCTATCACTATTACTCTGGAGACTCGTGTGTTACTTTCGCGGTTATGAAGTTTTCCTAGAACCCATTTCGTACACCAATGAATGAATCGTATCTTGAACGTTATTTGGCACCCTAAATTTCTTGAATATGATTCCTGGTTGAACCACCAAGTTTTCCACCGGAGTGTGAAGTAAGATTTGACATGATATCGAGATATTGTCTAGTCACCAGGCAAAGATTTCCTACGGATGTGTCCGGAATTACACCAGTTGATTTGAGCTATAGGGAAGAGCAGCAACCGAAGACCAGAATGTAAGTCTGCTTGAGTATATCTGCTGGGCGTGTTTTAGTTTCGTTCGCGATAAAGAAGGATGGTGACGGGAGATAGCTGCACCGTATTACTGTTAGGAGCCAATATTCCTCCACCCTAAAACGACTATGGGTTTGTTTAATTTCAGAGCGCGAAGTTTCCTTTTGATGAATTGATTTTATTATTGGAATCGCCTTCAGTATTCATAAAAGACTGCTATGACGATTAGTGACGCTAATAGTATTGGCTAAAGCTCTGACTGTTTTGCGAATTTGATAAATGATGTTTTCTCGTGAGTACTTGGGCGAATGGTCATTGTATGACTTAATAGTACGTTCGGAGACGAGGAAGAGCATGAAAAATCATCTTTGCACTTCGTTAGAAAATTCATCGATCATTTGTGCATTCTAAGAGATTGATATTTGTAGAGACAACGATGTTCTTAATCGAGGATATCTCTTTAAATCCCGCAAGTTTTGAAAACTATCACCATGTGGTCAAGACCAATAACAGAATGGAGAACTGAAACCTTTTGAGCTTTGCAGAAGAATTCTGGAAGATGTTTGCAATTTGTGATACCATTGAGAAATCTCGTGAACCGAGAGAAACAGCTTAGTTGATTGAGAATGGAATTTTGGGAAAGCTGAAATAGAAAGTAGTTTCCATACCTTCAGCGGAACGAATTTTGGGGCATTCCAGTAAGAGACTCGGTTTTTACTCCCTTACAGCACGGAAGGTTTTGCGTATGCATCAAGACAACTAGAAGCGCATCAGAAGAATTACTTGATCTAGAGTTGACAACAACGGTGGCTACCCTAAAGAGTGAAGACATTCTTTATAAGGCAGAAGTGTTGGCGATGCAGAAGAAGAAAATCTAGTCAAGACGGCGAACCCGGAGCTGATGAAGACGTGCAGTCTCACTTCCCTATTCATCTTGGTTGTACTAAGATGAATTGAGAGCGGAAGCAGACTGGATGATGAAGGAATTTAAAGAGCATGCCAGAAATTCACATTACTCCATCTCATTCCCAAAAGAACTGCAGGAGGCTCGACGAACCAGACACAAGTTCCCGATTTTGGTTTCACCTTCCGATTGGTGGACAAACGAAGACAGATTAACCGGACTTGAAGAGATTGGATGAACGGATTTTTGAAACAGACCTTTATGTTTGGAAGAATTGATTCCATGAAGGCCGAAGTTCTTGGCAACTAACTTCCAGTTTCGTTGACCCTCTTAAGTTTCGTTATATAGTAATAAGATCCTCTAATGATTTAAGTTCCCTAGAAGCATTTCATTTCCGTGTTCATTTTTCGTATGTTCGATGATGGTGTTTTGAGAGATTTTGGCGAGTTGTGGAAGATATGATGCTTGTGACGGCGTACCTTACTTTTGCTAGACAATCTGAGATCTCGATACTCTTGCGAACAGTTTTGTTTTCCCTCTTGACTATGACATTTGATTTTGTTGACCTCTGAGACTGTAGAAGTACTAGGTGGATTAAGATAGGTGGTTTTGCTCACGACTTGAGATAAAGTATGACCATCATGAGGGCATATTTATATGATGCCAGTATTATGACGTCTGGCCAACGTGATAATACTAAAATCATATAACGTGCACTCATTGTGGCCATAGGATATCTTGGGGAGTACCTAAGAAGTTTAGAATTTGATCTCCGTTGGATTATCCGTGATTAGCGAGACCTTAGGTTCATTCTACCTATGCGTATACTCTGCCTTTGCTCATTAGATATCTAGACGAATTTGGACTCTCGTTTTGCATTCTGTTGACCTCAGTTATAAACCTTGAACTATTTGTAGAACTCTCTACTGTTGATACAGTTAATTTGACTTGAAATTTTGTTCGTATTCCATATGAGTTTTCCAGAAGATTCACCTATCATCCATTTTATGTTGCATGGCCTTTTGATCAGAATCAACCAAATTTGTCTCCTTCTGAGGAATTTGAACCCACCTTGTTTTGATTAAGTCATGAGAAACTATTTGTTTTGAAGATCCTTTTGGAAGAACCTCTCCGGACGTGAGAATGTTTGTGACGATCTTTTGCGATTTGCTACGATTTCGTCTAACTTTGCGACTTCAATTTTCGAGGACGAAAATTTTCTTTTAGAGGGGAAGAATTGTAAAACCCATAAATTTTGAACATGTAAAATACCCAAATTACCTTGATCTCAAATTCACAAATGACGTTTAAAATATTATGACATCTAATCCCGGTTATACCCTAAGTATTTAACGTTGATAATGGAACGAATAAAATGAATGTACGCATTTAGCAAATTAATAACACGCCTAATAAAAAAAATGTCTTAACCGAAATTTAAGCATTGTATGTTACGTATTTTGTAACAATGATATCTTTATAAAAAAAATAAAGAGAAGATATTAATTTAAGATAGCCCAAATCAATTCCACCAATGATGCAATTTACCAAATGTGAAAATTCCTCACACGTTAAGTATGGACCCATTCGCTTTAAAGCCACGCATGCACACACACAACCTCTTATTGATGCCATATTTCTATCGAAATACAAACCCTAAAAACACAAACCACACAGATATTGGCGGCTGCTATCTACTTTGTTCCTTCCTGTTCGAGTCAAAAGCAAGCAGAATGGACTCTTTGGTGGCGGCAGTTCTGATCTCCCTTCAGTCGAATGTATAGTAGTTCGAGGAGGAGTGCAAAGGTGTCAGCAAGATTGGTGTTTTGATTGTGGTGTAGCTGTGATTCGACACAAGGGGTTAACCCTTGGGTCTTCTTGTTCTCCTCTATCCATCTATTCGACCAGGAGGTACCCACATCGTCTTGGTGTTCTTTTAATTCTAGATATATGAAACGTATACGTATAACTATGGAAACTAAATCCTTGTGCGTTTAATATGAGAATAAGTATTGAAGTACATAAGTCATGATATAATGAAACGTATAAGACATGGACCTTTCTGTTTCGTTAATTATGGGTTTGTGACCGGATAAAAGAGTAAGTTTTACGGATCATTTTATCTCGTTGAGTTGTCACGTTTTGTGTAATCTGTTCTGGATTGTGACTGTTCGAGGTCGTATTAGCAGCCATGTCGACTATATAGACTTAAACAAACTCTAAAAAAAAATCTGTCTTATATGATCTTAAATAAGATGTGTAAAATCTGAAAACTCTAGACTAATTAACGTGTGAGTCCTATGATTTTTTTTTGAGAAGACCTGGTTGCGTTTCGGTTCGTAAATATCATGGGTGAGAAAAATTGTTTCGAGTAATGGTCATGTGAGTTTAAAAAAAAACAGAACTAATCTGTGGCCTTAAAGGAAATTGATGTAACTTCAGCTTTGTGCTTTATTGCATGCATGCGTGATATTGTTTGGATTATATGGGATGTATGCTAGAGTGAGTGTGTGTATGTAACGAGAGAGGTGCATGCATGTGGGTGAGTTGGAGCGGTCAAAACGTGTTATAAACTGAATTTAAAAAGAAGGTCGAGAGTACTAAACATGTGTGTCTTGTTTAGATCAAGGTTAAGATTTAATGAGTTACTATAATCACATGCATGGTTTTAGATGTAAATCGGGTCTTGTAAATCTTGGGTTAACGTTTAGTTGTTTTGGTGTCGGTTTCGAGTCACCTTTTTAAACATAAAATCATATATGTATAAGTTATATTAGAAATATGGGTAGACTATAAAAATGAATCATGGTCAAATTATATGAGAAACATGATATATATGAACATGCACTTAGAAGTTGATATAAAACCATATAGATGTGTATATGAAACGGATCTAAAGAAGGTTTTAACCGTGTGCATGAATGTTGTGTGAAATTTGGGTCGAGTGCATGTTTAAAACAAGGAATGTATACATGTGTATTAATCAGATTAAAGAATTAAATGTTGGAGATTATGTTGCCTCGTTGAATAGGACGTTGGTTTGAAGAGCTTAAATGACGAGTCGCATATTTGTATGATATTGGGTGGTTAAGAGGTGTGAATATAGGTGTGTATTCGAGAGTGTGTATGTACAACGTGAAGCATTTATGTGTGGCTGTGTGTTAGTTTTCAAATTTAATTAATCCGAAACGTGTCTAAAGAGTGCATTAAATCGACGAACACCTAAGTGGTCAGTTATTTACATTACTTACGTTTCAAACCCTAAACTTGGATAATTTACACATTTAACCCTAAACTTTGATAATTGTCATATTTAACCCAGAACTATGGTACTGTCATAATAAGCCTTTAACTTAGCTTATGATCATTTGTAAACCCTGATTTGATGTGACCCTGACCTTTGCTATGAACCTTTGTCATTTGAACCTTTGGCATGTGAACCTTTTGATATGAACCCTGTGATATGAACCTTGACATTTGGACTGTGATTATGACCATGTGAACCTTTGCTTTGATATGAACCTGTGACCTTTGACCCCAGTTTGATACACGAGCCAAATGTGTTTCCTAGCCATGAAGGTAACATGGCCGTGTCTGTGATGCACCACTGACATGACTCGTGTGTGGTTCGAGTGATTAGCCACACCGTCCCCATTGTGATTTGTGATATGCATGCGAATATTATTATTATGGCCAATGTGATATGTGGGGGGCGTATGGATGCATCCTAGATTTGTATTGTGATTGTGATATTGTGATATGTGATATGTGGTGACTGATGATGGGTGCAATCCACGTCTTTCACAAAATGTGGGAGCTGATCACTCCATTGTGGTACATGAGGACACCCCTCATATTATCCGGTTACTAAAGAGGTATCCCCTCTAGATTTGCTACAGGATTTTATATGTGATGTGATATGTGGGCTCGTGGTGGATTACTGTCCTAAACCTTTACTCTTTATACCTTTACTTATATCTTATTCATTATGCTACTTCTGTTCATTTCCGTTTACTTTCGTTTCCGTTTATTATATATCTGTTCACTGGGCTTTTTAAGCTCAGCCGCGTTTCTTTTCCCGCGGCAGGTTTTAGTTGGAAGCTGGGTAAGAGTGAAGAGACTTTTGGACTTAGAAGACCTTGATAGTTATTCTGAAGTAGAAGTCATTAGAAGGATTGCATTTGCAGACTTAGTATTTAGCTTTTGTTTCCTTTGTATCCTTGTGTATTCAGTATTTCATTTGTAACCTTTGAGAATCTTGGTATTACTATTGAATGTATGCTTTGTTTGATCTGATATGAAGCCATTAATGTGATACTTCTACCCTTGCTGGGTTGGGGTGTTACAGTAGGGAATGATACGCCTGGGCCCGAGCCCATGGCCTATTTAGGTTTTAGGGTTTTACCCTACTTTGTCTTATAAATACTCTTGTAATCATTTATTATATTCATTCAATCAAAGTTTAAGATAAAAAAATCCCTAGTTCTTCTCTCTATTTTCTTAAGGAGCTCGCACACGCTAAAAGTGGTGCCTTATCCTGATACAACCCCTAACTGGGTCGTATCAATTGGTGCTTTCATTGAGAGCTCTCGTTAAGAGGGTTTTTGATTAGGGTTCCAATTAAAAAAAAAAAAAAAAAAAAAAAAAAAAAAAGCTACTGTTCATGATACTATTCACGATACTGTTCATCGATCACTATTCATACCCATTGTTCGTTGGAGTTGCTGTTCACGGAGTACTGTTCATCGAAAAAAATTACTATTCATCGGAGTACTATTCATCAGGGGTACTATTCATGAAAAAAAATTATTTTTTTGAGTTATTAATCGATTGAGTATTATTCATGGCATCAGGCGGCAGCGATCAGGACGCGGAATACGCACTCTCTAAGCTCTTGCAAATGGGTACGGTGGCCGAATATGAGAGTGAGTTTGTGATACTTGCAAATCGAGTAACGGGGATCTCTGAATATTTACTTACATCGTTTTATATCTCCGGACTTAAATTGACGTTACAAATAGAACTGTTAAGGTTGAGGGCAAGGCCTACAACTTTAGGAGAAGCTTTTTCCTTAGTCCATATAGTCGAGTCTCGTTTTGAGGCAATTGAAGAGAAGGAAAAAGAGCATATAATTGAAAAGAAATTAGATACCATTCCATCATTACAAAGTGAATTCGCTTCACCTGAGATTAAAAGGTCGTTAGATGCTGATGAAAATATTGGTGTTGATGTGGTTAATAACGCAATAGATGGTGTTTTTGATATTGGTGAGAGTAATGTGGAAAGCATGGAAATTCGTAGTGAGTTTAGCAAATTTTCAGAAATTAAAGAAAGTGTGGAATATGTTGTTGTGGGTGGTGGTGAAGCGTGTAGGGTTGACGAAGATGAGTCGAATATAGTGATATCGCTACTTAAGGATGGAGGTGGTGAATTTGATAGTCGTTTGGATGAAATAAATTTGAATTTAAGCGAGGATTTAGCGGACTCTCAATCTGCATATTCTTCGTATCACCTTGAGGGCAAGGTGATTTTTGAAGGAGTGGGGAATGTTATGGCATAGGTAGCGGAAGACGGAAGAATGGTGTTGTGTTATGTCCACGGCAAAGGAATACGAAAGAAGAAAAAGGCGAAGGCTGCAATTCAAAGAAGATTATGGGATCCCGGATTACGCCAATGTTGCAGGAGGACGGACTGCCCAAACGACTCAAGAAGTCCAAACGTATGGCATAAAGATTATGTCATATAATCTATCTTTATTTGCGTGTCTTTGTTTAGGATTGTTTTCATGTTTATTTAGGAAAGTCAATTAAGAATGTTTTAAGACAACACCTTGAGGGCAAGGTGGTTTTGAAGGAGTGGGGAATGATACGCCTGGGCCCGAGCCCATGGCCTATTTAGGTTTTAGGGTTTTACCCTACTTTGTCTTATAAATACTCTTGTAATCATTTATTATATTCATTCAATCAAAGTTTAAGATAAACAAATCCCTAGTTCTTCTCTCTATTTTATTAAGGAGCTCGCACACGCTAAAAGTGGTGCCTTATCCCGATACAACCCCTAACCGGGTCGTATCAGTGTTCTTATCATATCTCAAATGATGGACTACATTTGGAGATAACTTGTTTGGGTGTTAATGTGGTGACAAAGACTTGATGAATCTAGCAAAGTGTGTGATCTATTTGTACCTGCAATGCGCTTAATGCTCACATTTGCTATCACTTAAAGGAGTTACATTGTAGTACTTAGTGTCTCATATAGTTGAGGATTTATCAAGAGGTCCTGGTAGCCTACTTCTAGGGATAAGTTTGGAGTCACGTGGATAGTGCAAGATATAAGACGCAAGTTTGGGAAATTCAACTTCTTCATCAAGTTCGTTATACTCGGTTTTCTTCATCAGTAATCAGTTCATAAAGCCTACAGAGTTCGTGATTCAAGAGATGGTTATTGGTTTCAGGGGAAGCTTGTTTAACAATCTACATGCACCACTTAAGGGGAAGTGATTCGATTCAAGTTGCATTGAAGACCCCTATTCGATGATTACAAAAAGGGGAAGAAGATTGGTTTGCAGCTTATTATATGTGGTGACATGTTCAAGAAGACCTCAAGGAAGCCTTGAAGAGATAGTTTTGTAATATCAAATAGGGGAAGATTGTTGGGAAATATAATTTGATGATTACAAAACTATAGGGACCTAATGTTAAATTAATTAGCTTTCTTTGTAAGCTAGGTTTTCTTGTGTAAACCCTATTTATAAAGGGTGTAGGCGGCAGTATGTGAGCATCATAGAAACAGTCGAACTCTTCAATGAGAGTCAATTAGCAACGTGTGTTTGTACACGTTTGTTAGTAGTAGTAGTAGTTTTATTTATTATCAATAAAAGATGGCGCCATGAATAAAAACCTTGTTCAATAATAATGATTGTTTTATGTTTATCCGCTGCATGTTTAATCATTGTTATTATTCCTAGATGGGCTAAACGATCTTTTACACCTCTCTCAGAAGGAAACACATCTGGAAGTGATGAGAGCAGCTTTAAAACTAAACAGAATTGATGGAAACTTGTACAAATTGTCATATTGGAGGCTGAGCTCAAGCATCAAATGTTCAAGTTCAAGTGATGGTGAAAATTCTTCCAAACAGGGGAGGAATTCAAGTTTATCAGTTGATTTAAGATGATTATGTAACTCAGGGGAGGATATCAGTTCAAAATTTGAAATTAATTGTTGGAGTGCTTGCTGTTATAGTTTCTTCAAAGTTTAAAAGTAAAGACAAATTCTGAAGTGATTCAAGATTGAAGATAAGTGTTTGAAAGAATTCCCTCATCATCTATATTGGAGTTTAATTCGAAAAAATTAATGATTTGCACAGAAATTATAAGTTTAGGGGAGGATTATTGGAAATTAAACCAACAGTTAGTACTGTCAAGCATATAGTTAGTTCTGTCAAGCATGAAGTTACAGCTGCTGAAGATTACACCAATAGTACTAAGTCAGTTAGTACTGTTAGCACAGATGGTTAGTACTGGTTATAAGCTGAAGACAAAAGATGAAAGACGTGTGAAGATATATATAGAATAGATATTGTGTATATCTTATTAAGTTAGAATTATATGTATATTAGTTTTACTTGTACAGGACTCCTTGTGCTATAAAAGGAGATCCTAGGTTAAAGGTTAGGTACGATTATTGATAGAGCTTCAAAGTTTTTGTAACCCTAGTGATAAACAAAAGATCACTCATATTGATAATAATATTGAAGCTAATTGTTTGGTTAAATATTGTGTTCATACTTTCACTGTTACATTTATACAATCACATACATCACCATACACATAGTCTTCTAAGTGCTTTGTAGTAAATTCCACGTGCTACCTAGCATATAATCAAAGTATCTTCAACACAAGGAGTGTGTTTAGATCCGGTCACATTGTCTTTTTTTAATTTTTTACTAGTTGTGAAACGTATAATGTGATTCAGTTGATGGAAAAAATTATGTGTGTATATGTTTGAATGTGTGATGCAGTTGGTTTGATAAAGTGATGCAGTAATGTCATATATATAGGAATGATGGTTGTTTTGGGAGTTGTATATTGTGGTTGTTGTTGTTAATCTACCTAAGTGTGCCAAATGTGTTATTGGAAAATCAAACTTCACATAATTTTACAAAACAATTTTCAAGTGCGAGCGTTGGAAACCTTTGTTTTTGTCTTTATAATCAATCCAAGTGTTGTATCACCATGGTGGTAATCGGCTATTCTATGGGAATCTTTGGGGGGAAACGGATCAAGGGGTAGATCTGGGCATCGTTGAACCATAGATGGTCGCTTTACTTAACCCTGTAGAGTTAGGCTTAGATATCGGGCATCAGATTATTCATCCTGCTTGTGATTAACACATGGCGGAGGTATTCTGTATTCCCGATCAGGTTCAAACTACATGGGCAACTGTTTGGACAGATTGTGATCTTGCGAAGACTTAGTGCCTCGGCGGTACACACAATCTTGTAAATTCTTTTGCAAAATTTTGTGAACTTTAATTTTACACTACCAGTTAGTGTATGGATATGATAAAGTATTTGATGGTTCTTTTCCGGTCTTAAGGCTCACGCTGTCATGCATTATGATTTATGTTGTCCATTAGGTACCTAGCTCGAAAACCTAGTGGGAGCCTTTTGATTCTCTAATTGGGGAAGACTCCTTCCTTGTAATGAGGATTGAGAACTCTGTTTCGACCCATGATATGTGTGTCAACCTGTCCTTTAGTCTTACTTATACACTTGTTACTTAATATGTACATCATTAAAAAAGTGTTTATCTGTGTTATTTAATATATAATGCATTAAATGTCATAGAAATGATGCACGTAACGTTACTTAATATGTGTATCATCAAAAAGTGTTTATCTGTGTGATTTAATGTATGATATAGTATAGTATATGTTAAGTGTAGTATAGGTTAAGTGTAGAATATAAGTGTAGAATAGGTTAAGTGCGTAAAATAAATTTGATTGAAAAAATTCTTGATTGAGTTGTAGACCACATCAAATTCTTGATTTAGTTGCAGACCACATCAAATTCTTGGAATTCAAATGTTTGACTTATATTTTGATTGTGAGTTGCAGTTTATGTAAAAAATTGTTTGTGTGTATGTTTGAATGTGTGTTTTAATAAGTGATGCAATTGGTTTTATAAAGTGATGCAGTAATGTCATATATATAGGAATGATGAATTTGATTTGATGATGTAATTGGTTTAATGTATTGATTGATTAGGTAGGAATGTCGAAGAACCAATAGAAGAAGAACAAGATATTTTTAGTAAAAATGCATCAAATAGAAAACAATCAGTTGGAGCGAAGAATAATAAGGGTAAAAAAACGTGTATTATTGATGATTATTCTAAAAGTGATGAAGAACCTATCAGACCCAAAAAGAAGATGAAGGCAAATGAATCTAGTTCACATGTATCTGTTCATGTTGATGTAATAAAGTTTCAAAAGCATAAAAAGAAGTTACAAAAGGCTATTTATGAGGAGAGAACTGAATCTAGTGATGAGGAAACTGATGTAGAACCAATCGAAACTATAATGAAGAGAAAAGGTAAAAAGATTGTTGCTCATGAGAAAAAGAATGGTCAACTAGTGGTTGCTGCTATTAGAAATAATAGAAAAAATGTTGAAGAAACAAGTAAGGCAAAAAAAGAATATGAAAGTGGTTGCAGTGAAGAAAAGGAAACAAGTTGAAACTGAAAACGAAGATGATGAATATGAAGATGAAGATACAAAAAAAGAACGTGTGAGTTTGCAAACAAGAATGTCACCTAGTAATTTGAAAAAGATAATTGAAACTTGTACTCCTGCACAAATGAAAGCTTTAGAGGAAATGGGATTTGGAAATTTTAAGGATGATTTTAACTTTAATTCTACTCCAACATCTTTAGGATTGTGGATTTTACAAAATTTTGTGTTAAAAAGTGCTCTTTGACTTTGAGTAATAATAGGAAGATTAAGGTTACACGGGAACTCATTCATGATATTCTGGGAATACCAATGGGGGATATAAAGGTTGTAGCTCTTCGGGAGACCTCAACTGAAGATCCAACAACAACAAGATGGAGAGAAACACTCCCTTTGACTGTATATGACCGTAATGGACCTTCACGTAAAAAGAAAATTCCAATAAGCAGGCTTGAAGCACATTTGATTGTAATGTCAAATGATGGTTGGCTTTTCAAAGTAGGTTTTTTTGGTTGTTTTCTTTTCAATTTTTGCTCATGGAAATAAGGACAGTTCGATAAATCAGAGGTTTCTTCCATCACTTAAAAATATGGAGAAAATTTCCAAATTTGGATTGGTGCAGTTATTGTTTAGAGTGTATGCTAGCTGAAATAAAGTTGTTTAAAAGAACCAGTTTTTTTGCCGGACCTTTACTTCTTTTGGTGGTAAGTTATTGTATCATCCTTTATTTTACTGCTTCACAATTTGTGTTATCTCAAAATTTTATTAAATAACAATTACTTCTTTGCTGCATCATCATTAATTTGTTACTGCATCATCCTTTAATTTGTTACTGCATCATCCTTTAATTTTTAATGCATCATCTTTTACTTAACATAAATCATCGCTTTTACTGCATCATCTTTTACTTAAATAACAATTACTTCTTTACTGCATCATCATTAATTTGTGTTTATCTCAAAATTTTATTAAATAACAATTACTTCTTTACTTCATCATCCTTTAATTTGTTACTGCATCATCCTTTAATTTGTTATTGCATCATTCTAATATTTGTTGTTTTTATATGTTTTTTGAAGCTTATATATGTCAATTCAACGATTTCCGAAACTACTATCGTGTATAGAACTATGCCAGCAATTAAAACATGGAGTACGAAATTGTTGAAGCAGATGGAGAAAGAAGAAAGAGCAGTTGGTTTTGGTCATCTACCAATTGTTGAAGGTTTGCAACTTATTGAAACACCAAACGAGAATTTGAGAAAAAAAAGAGAACCAAGATTCAGGAATTAGGTATAATTATATATATAATCTTTGTAAAATTTATTGAAATAAAAATAATTTATTACTAATTTATTATTTTTTTTCTTCAAATTCTAACAGAGGAGTTGGATGAAAACATAATACATCAACTTTTAACTCCGCGACTTCAACTCACTAATGGACTGTATGGAACAATTAATCGAGATGAAGAACTTCAACAGTTCAAGTCAAAATCAATAAAGGTAATTGTAAAGCAACCTGATGCACCAGATTATATTTAAAAATAATAATGTTTTGCACAAATTTTAAACATTGCGATGCATTGAATTGTAAAATATAAAAACTGATTTTAAGAATACTTTTAGTATTAGACATATAAGTATTGATGCAGTAAATTTGTATTTTATGATGCAGTAACCAAAAAAAATGTTTTACATATGCAGGAGATGAGAGAATATATAGCACTTATTTTGGCAAAGAGTAAGGAATTGATAATGGATATCAATGAGAAGATAAAGATAGCATTGTCAACATATCCAGATGATGAGGAGATCAACATATTGCTGGAAGAAAGAAATACACTCTATAAAGAGTTGTATAATTTTACAGAAATTTCAAATGAAGGAGACAAGGTAGAAGAAGATTCAGATGGTGTTGATAATCATGAAAAATATTCAGATAGAGGCGATAATGGAGATACTAATGCAGAATGTGAGAAGGAGGTTGATAGTGGAGGTGATAATGGAGATACTGATGAAGATAATGGAGGTGATAATGGAGATACTGTTGAAGATAATTTTGAAGAATATTCAAATGAAGGCGAGAAAGAAGTTGATAATGTTGAGGGTGTCTACAACATCAAAGATGCTTCAAAAGAAGTGATAATCATTCCTTCAACAATTTTCGAAGAGAAGAAAACAGCGCAAAAAACGGCCTGGGAAGAGAACAAGCATCTTGCCATTGTTGTCTACGATGATCCGTTTCTTTATTTATCTCAGGGATCTTCAGAGTATTGTAGCAGTCAAGAGCTAATCGGGTCTGATGAAGGTGGGACGAATGATAAAGGTTATTTATATAAATGTAAATATAAATGTAGATATGTGTAATCGAATTCATCTTTTGGATATGTGTAATAACTTAACTTGAATTCTGGTATAATAACCTGAATTCTATTTAAATTGTTGGATACATTAACTGTAAAGCAGTAAAGTGTATCTATGATGCAGTAACATTTATAATACTGCATCGCATATACCTATTTACTGCATCACAGTTAAAAGTACTATGCAACAATGATACTTTAAAGTTTTGCATCACAAAATAATTTTCAACTGCGTGATTATTAAAAAGTTCTGCATCACAAAAAAAAAATTCAACTGCATCACATATATAATAATAACAAAAGATTTGGAAATGAATTCTATTTAAATTTTTGGATTTATGAATTCTATTAAAAAATTGTGATGCAGGAAAGTGTATCTATTTACTGCATAATAATACTGCATCACAAATAATTTTCATCTGCATGATATTCAATTTTATACAACAAAAACTTTTTATGATACTTTAAAGTTTTGCATCACAAAATAATTTTCAACTGCATGATTATTAAAAAGTTCTGCATTACAAAAAAATTTTCAACTGCATCACATATATAATAATAACAAAAGATTTGGAAATGAATTCTATTTAAATCTTTGGATTTATGAATTCTATTAAAAAAAACTGAAATGCAAGAAGCTGTATCTATTTACTGCATAATAATACTGCATCACAAATAATTTTCAACTGCATCATAGTCAATTTTATGATGCATCACAATGAAATATCAAGTACATCACTATTCAAGTTATCATAATCTTTGCTGCATCCATATAATTATTTATTGCATCAAAACTTACTGTTGAACCTGATTTCTTTGAAACAGAAAATGGATTTTCTGAAGGAATTGTGGATCAAATGTTTACCGACGAAGCTTCAAAGGAAATGCCAGAAATTATACATAAAATTTTTACCGACGAAGCTTCAAAGGAAATTCCAAAAATTAAAGATGATTCAATTCAAAGATTTGAAATGGCACTAGTTGACTCTCTTCTGCAACTACCATTTTTGGCTACACAAGAAGAATTGAATAAAAAAGGTCCATTCTTGTGTACCCAAGAGAATTTACAAAAAGAAGGTTTAGTAAGTGACATGTGAAAAGTTGCTGAAAAACAAAATCAAGTAATACCAAAGTCCTTTAATAATATAAAGTTGAAATTGGTGAAAAATAGTTCTAGAGTGTTTCAAGAACATTCTATGAAATCAGGGTAGCCTTTTCAAAAAGAAAGTCACGAAGTTTTAGTAACTGAAATTCCATTATCTTCTGAAAAAGGGACAACTGATAAAAATGTTGGTGAACTTAGAAAGTCAACTGGTAAAAATGTTGATGGTGGAGAGAAAATTTTTGGTGGTGAAGTTATAAAGTCAACTAGTAAAAAGCCACAAGAAGATCAACTGAAAAAGCCACGGGCTAAATCAGGCCAAGATTTAAGAGCAACTGATAAAGGGAAAATGAAAGTAGGAATTGAGAAACAAGATAATGCTATTCATGCATTACCAATTAGAACCGTTCCTCCTTCATTACCAAAAAGAGAAAAGCGTGAAGTAAAGCCT
The DNA here is from genome assembly GCA_021014915.2 of Artemisia tridentata subsp. tridentata. Taxonomy (NCBI): domain Eukaryota; kingdom Viridiplantae; phylum Streptophyta; class Magnoliopsida; order Asterales; family Asteraceae; genus Artemisia; species Artemisia tridentata. The sequence continues at coordinate 424,303,307 of CP139509.1, forward strand.
TCTAGTTCAATGATATCTCCATTTTACATAAGAAAAGTTAATGTGAACATGAAATTTACTGAAGAAGAAAAGAAAGTAATTGAATACTTATGGAGTACCAGCAACGATGGAAGGTATGTTCAATTTCAAAAATGTCACTGCATCACAGTATATAATCTTTCTGCATAAATGTTTTAAATTTCACTGCATCAAAGTTTATATTCTTACTGCATAACTTTTTATTTGTACAGTCAAATTGCTTTTAAAAGAAAAGGTATGGAAATGGAGTGGACGTTTTTTGAAAGCCTTTATCCCAGAGTTGAAGTTGCTTTCAATTTAATTGACATATGGAGCCTTGTACTAAACTATGAAGAGCAAAAAAGAGACAAGCTTGCAGGAAATGGAAATGTATATTGTAATACCTCAATGCTGGTGAGTGATTCAAATATTCAATATAAGTAATTGAAAACTGAAAATTTATTATGTTTGATAATGGTTAAATGATTAAACCAGCCTCATTACCTGATGGAAACTGGAATGGAACCAGTAAAGATAAGATGATTCATGGATGAAAATATGAAAACTGTTTTGAGACAAGCAAATCACAAGATTTTAGGTGATGTTGATTTGGTAAGTAAGAATACACATTTTCTTACTAACTTTGATACACATGTGCTTTTAATTATAAATTGTTTAAAAATGTTCATTGCTTAAAATATGTACAGGTTTTCTTCCCTATGATAAAGATTTCAGAGGATGCACATCATTTCTATCTCATCTGTTTTAATATGAAGACAGTAGAAATAGACGTCATCGACAACATAAATAATGATCTTGAAGATATAGACACAAGATATGGTCCTTATGCAAGTCTTGTGGTAAGCATAATAAACATGTGTTTGATTTTTTGCTTGATGCACTATTTATAGAACTAAGATGGAATACATATTTACTTGTCGATTATAGGGTTAATACACAAATATGTTACTAAACTTTCCAAAAAAGTTCGCCTAAGTTACTAAACTTTCATTTTGTTCACTTAGGTTACTGAACTTATAGAAAGCATTTATTAGTGTTGGTAGGAGTGACTTAATCGTATATTTTTTGATATGTTAAGTAACATAAATGTCATGTTTTTACAAGTTCAGTGTTGTTTATGAATATTTTTTATAAGTTCAGTAACCTAAGTGAACAAAATGAAAGTTCAGTAACTTAGGCGAACTTTTATGGAAAGTTTAGTAACATATTTGTGTATTAACCCTCGATTATAAATGAGGTTAAGAGTATGATTTATTGATGCAGTTGGTGTAATGTAGTGTTTAAAATGTCGAAATGGGTTTGGTGTGTTTGAATGATTGATGCAGTTGTTATGATGCAGTGATGCATTAAGTTCATGTATGTGGCATATAAGTCTAGATTAATGCAGTAGTTGTATATAAGTATAGATTAATGCAGTAGTTGTATATAAGTCTAGATTAATGTATGATTGATGGAGTTTTTATGATGTACTGATGCATTAAGTTCATGTAATGCTTAATGCAGTAGTTGTATAGAAGTGATGCAGTAGGCTATGCTTTATTAGGTTACGAATAAGTAGTTTCGGTTTTCGAAATATGCTTGTATGTGTTTTTGAATGCTTTATGCAGTAGTTGTATAGAAGTGATGCATTAAGTTGTAATGAAATGATGTTGTAGCTTATGTATTGTGGCAAATATTTTTTGATTAGGTAACATACAGTGTGTTTTAGATGTCGAAACATTTCTGTGAGTGTATTTGAATGATTGATGCAGGATTTGTAAAGAAGTAATGCAGTAGGTTATGTTTTGTGGCAAGTATTGTTCGATTAGGTAGCGCGCATTGTGTTTTAGATGTCGAAAAGTTTTTTTTTGAGTGTATTTAAATGCATGATGCAGTAGTTGAAAAGAAGTGATGCAGTAGGTTCTTGTATGTGTCATATAAGTCTAGATTAGCTCATGCGCGTAGTGTTTTAAGTGTGTAAAGAGTTTGTGCATGTTTGAATGCATGATGCAATAGTTGTAATAAGTGATGTGGTAGTGTTTTAAGTGTCAAAAAGTCTAGATTAGATCAGGCAGGTAGTGTTTTAAGTGTCAAAAAGTCTTTGTGTATGTGTTTACTTGATTGATGCAGTTGTTGTAATGCAGTGATGCAGCAGGGTTTTGTATGTGACATTTAAGTGTATATTAGGTATAGCGTGTAGTGTTTTAAATTTTTGAAAAGAGTTTGTGTGTGTGTTTGAATGCATGATGTAATAGTTTTAAAGAAGTGATGCAGTATGTTCTTGTATGTGTCATATAAGAGTAATTTTGACAGTATAATACAACTGTTTTTTCTGACTGCATTTTATAATACAACTGCTTTTTCTGACAGCATTTTATTATACTGAGATGCAGTATAATGCAACTGTTTTTTCTGACTGCATTTTATAATTTTGACAGATAAAATCATTTATTGAGTACCTGAAAAGAGTAAACCACCCCAAATATGATGAGTTTTTAATGATTGCACCTAAAATAATTAAAATTGAATGGAGGACAAAAAACAACGTGACCAATTGTGGCGTGTTTGTAATGAGGTACATGGAAACATACATGGGTCGTGGTACATTTTTGCATGAGTTAAAGAAGGAAGGCATTGGACAAATAGTACAAATAAAGATGTTGTGTGCAAAGTATCTAGCTAAGTTTATTCTTATGGAAATAAATGAAGAAAGGGAACAAATTTTGAAAGAAGCAGACGCATATGTGAAGAAATTACCAAAGAGTTTTAAAATCGTAACAGATGAAAATATCAAAGCGCCTCCAGAAGTGTTCAAAAGGATGAATGATCGTGTGAAGAAGGTCTTCAACTATTAAGTACTCTTGGATTAGTTTAATACTATTTATCTATTGGATGTTTCAAATTCTTACTTGTGATACTTTGGATTATTGAATTTAATACTTTTAATTACTGATTAAGAATGAGAGAAGTTCATGGATTTAAAGATAAGAAAAGAATAAGAAAACTTTATTACTTTTACATTTGTTAAATGTTTCTATGGTACTTTTACATTTGGTAAATGGTTGTCATTGTGTTGCAGTAAATTATACATGGTGATGCAATATACTAATACAGTGTTGTTATTTTCCATTGCTTTTTTTGCTTCTTCCTATCTTCCAACTCTCATTACCATTGACTGCAACCCATTGCAAACTCTCATAACCCTTTGCTGCTTCTTTTTTTGGCATCTTCCCTTTGTTCCCTTTGACAACAACTAAAATCTCTACAACTTTCCTCTTAGTTTGATGGCATTTTGTTGCCACAACAGTTTGTTCACTTGTTCATATGTCAACTTAAAGAGGTGAATTTCCTCACCAATATGAATGATCAGATCATTTTCAATTTTGGCACTCTAATTAAGCAACCTGTATCTGAAGTTTACTTTTTGACTAACATAGTCAAACTGTTTCAACCAAAAGTCAAGGAAGCACCCTATTTAAGAACCCTGTGAATAGCATTTCTAACTGATTTCCAAACAACCCATAAACTACCTAAAATCGAAATTCAACTGCAAATAGCACACACTGCAAAATGCAAAATGACTAATTAAAATAGGCAATTGAAACTAAAATATACTAGACAAAGGATGTCTTACAAAGACTATAGATCCCATTACATAAACATGTCTTAAAACATACCATTACATCAACACTAAACAACACTTACAACCTTAAGCATGCACTTACTTTATCTTTTTGGAATGCAATAGACAACACTTACCACCTCTTTTAGATAATTACGCCAATGGGAATTACTAAAGGGGAAAGGGGTTTTGAAATAACAAAAAAGTGTTACTTAACTGAGGTTATTCCATTCTTTAAACTCCTCAAGGAACATTTTGAGGGCATGCAAAAAAACCCTTAAAACGTAAGTAAAAGAGATGAAAGAGGTATTTAAAGATATGGAAAACGAGGTGTCCCAAAATGCAATAGAACTTAAGAGTCGTGAGATTGAGAGAAAGAACATTCTCATCACCAATGAGAATTTAATTGCTAGATGTATTGCGTAGGATGTGTTTTATACTGCTTCTGATTTTGCATTAACTGCTTGTTAATTTCATGAGTTGTCTATTGCATTGAATGTTTCTCAGAATCGTGTTGTTGAGCTTGAGGGGGAGAATTTAAAATTGCATGAGAAAATCCAAAACGATGACCATGATAACATGGTCAGGCATTTTTCAAAACTAGAGGTTGATAATCTTAATTTGCAATTAAAATATCAACATTTAGAAGAAAGAGTTAAAATCTCAAATGCCAAGACATCTTTGGATGCTCCTGAATTTGATGCATATTTTGAATTTAGCAAACGAGATGAAAAAATTCAAGCTCACACTAAACACGATTCGAAAATTGAGGGCCCAAATTGCCCAATTAAAATCAAATAAGAGTGATGTGATTGACACCCATAAACCATCGTCTTCAGATTCTCAGAATTTTCACTATCAAGACACCATCAATAAATTACAATATGAAAATGAGTGTTTTCAAGCTGAAAATTCAAAAATCAAACAGCATTACAAAGAGTTATATGACTCGATTAAAGTCACACGTAACAATCACAATGAAAAGATAACTTCTTTGCTAAATGAAATTGAGAATCTAAAGACTCAGGTGAAAGGGAAAATGTCAATCATCACTAGTGAAAATGTTGTTCCAAAGGTTTCTGCTTGTAGAAAATATGCAATTGATGCTATGACTATTCTGCTTCCTCTTAGAAACAATAGGTCTGCTCATCAAGTATATCTCACTCGCCTTAAGGATAGCCTTGACACCCTTCGTGAGATCGTAGAAGAGGATAGGATAGATAAACCACTTGATAGTGCAGTTGTAGATGCCTGCTTCCTTACTAAACGATCTCAGGAACTCTTAGATTACGTCATTGGCACATGTCCTAAGACTGATAGCAAGCGAGATAGGTTTATTGCATCATCCTCAATGACTAAGAACAAGCATGTAACCTTTGAGGCACCCTTGGAAACTTCAGATCCCAATACATCAAAACATGTTCAGCAACTGGAAGTGAAAAAGACTAAGATTCCCATCAGTCCTTCTACAGGAGTTAACAGAGACACTAAAGCTAGCGAGTCAAAACTTAGGAGAAATATAAAGAATTATAGGACTTCACCAGCTAAATGTGTTCCGAAGAAGAAAGTAGAAGACCACATGAGGAACAATAAGTCAGATTTGAACAAACTGAATCATAATTCAAATCCTAATTCACTTTGCAAAACATGTAATGATTGTTTAATTTCGGGTAATCATGATAAATGTGATGAGAAATTTTTGAAGTCATCCAACAAAACACCTGTTAAGCAAGTTTGGAGAGCCAAGCTATCACAACCCGCAAAATTTCAGGTCAATACTATTCACCAAACTCGAATTTACTTTCTTGACATCCGTTTGAAAATAATTTACGTGTGACTTTTTACTTGAACCGACGTAAAAACCTAGAATAAATTCCAAGTGCACTAGGACTTAGGTTATATTTAGTCCACAACGCTACAGTATCTTGCTCCTGCTCCACTTCACAATTTCAAACTCTAAAACAAATTCCTATTCTTAAATTACTTACGGTTGCCAATTCAACAAACTATATTCGTTATTCAAAATTTAACACCCGATATACCCAATTTTCCCAACAATTATTTCTAATGTAATTTTATACTTCCAAAAAGATTACAAAAGTTCCAAAAATATTTCCTTACGCCCAAGATAAATTCTTTACAACTTATGTTTAATTACGTATAACTTTCGTTAATCACCAAAACAACAACCAATACCTATTTTTAACTTTTTCACTTTGGGGCTAAGCCACCAAAGTTGTCTCCTTGCCCCCCTTAGCCACCCTAACCGGCCCCCCCCCCCCCCCACCCCCCCCCCCCACTCCTAGATAAAATGATTAAACTTGATTTACTATTCCACCTTTGAACCCTTTCTACTATAAAAAGCCCTAACTAGTTACAATTTTCATTTCTAATAGACAAAACAAAGAAAAAAAAGATATCACCCTCCCATCTTATACATAAATTCGACCCACTTTGGAGCCAAGAAGAAGAAAAAGATTTGTTGTGGCTAAGATCAAGTATATTAGGGCACATTAGCAAAGGTTTGGAGCATAAGTCTTGTGGTTAAGCTAGTGATTTACAACTTTCATCTCACTAATCATTCTTGTAAGTGATATTACTAACACTCCATGATTTTCAAGTTTTACATGCTTGTCAAGTATCTATGCTCATTATCACTTGGTACATGTTGATAACAAGTTACATTTATAATGATCCTTTAACAAAGTTTATGTCTTAACAAGTTCTTATTACAAAATAAACCCTATATATACATATAGGGGGCCTTTATTTTCAGAACCCTCTTAAGTGCGGGAACTGCGAGAACTCTTCTAAACCAATGAAATTTTTTTAAATATTAAAAATTATTATTAATTCAAAAGGGTATTATAGTAAAATACAATTTTTATATTCTATTTGAATTTTTTTTAATAAATCCGGACTTTTAAATATTCCAAAATTTTCAGATTTTTTTTTTTTTTTTTTTAGGCTAGCATGGTTCCTATTACAGGTGCATATATGTTTTTTCTTATAAAATATTAGGTGCATGTATGTTTTTTAAATATGTTTCTAGTATGTAATTGTTTACACTTTTTTTTTATCAACCTCTTGATATTTTTGCCTAACCATTATTATTTTTGAAAGTTTGATACACGAATCAAATAAACATTTATAAAATAAAAAACAAGATTCATAAATTTATATGTTACATTTCATTTAATTACAAATACAACAAAACACACATGAAATAATCGCATCTTTTTATAAATTGCAAATTATCTTCATGTACAAAATATGTTCATCAACTTCTAGGTCTTCAATGATCATCATCTTCAATAATCTGAAAGAATAATACACAAAAACAATTAAACCACAAACAAATAGAAAACGAAATTTAATCAAAACTAGGATAACACATGCATGTTCATAGAAAACATGTATGTTTTTACCATACACCTTAATAAAGCTAAAAGATAAACATGCATGTTCATAGAAAACATGTATGTTTTTTTACCATACACCTTCATAAACATAATGGCTAAAGATGCATGTTCATAAAAAACATGTATGTTTTTACCATACAAATTAATAAAGCTAATAGATAAACATGCATGTTCATAGAAAACATGTATATTTTTTTACCATACACCTTGATAAACATAATGGCTAAAGATGCATGTTCATATAAAACATTTATGTTTTTTCCATACACCTTAATAAAGCTAATAGATAAACATGCATTTACCATACACCTTAATAAACATACTGCCTAAACATAAATGTTCATAGAAAACATGTATGTTTTCAAATGTCAAACAAAAGATAAACAAATGCAACACAGACGAATTAAATAAAAATTCATCCTGTATCATTCTTATTCACAAGCGACAAATCGAAACCCCACGTTTATCACCGTCCCACGTAAAAATTTTGACCAATGAAATCACTGTTCCGAATAATGACAATCAAATCAAGTCCCACATGAACCAAAGGTCAACACCAATGTATTATCACCATACGAATTAAATCATAAGCGACAATTAGATGTCACTTTTACAAAATGTCAACATGAATTAATAATAGTAACAGAAGCCATGCGTTGACCAATACTCTCCATCAATTCACGAAAGATAACGATCACACAAATAAATATAGTATAAAAACTACTTTCAACCCATGTGATTTGATTAACGAAAAATAACATTATTTGAGTACGATGTTATCATCTGCTCTTCAATTCGTCACACAAAATAAAGATCTATAACCTTTATTTAAAATAACGATTACCTTAAAAAAATTAGATCTGCTTCAGTCGACAATACTTGCTCCAAAACTGATCTTCTTCGACAACGAACAACCTTGTAGATCCTAGATATCGAGAGCAACCCCCTAAGGTGTGATAAAGCAACGTGGATAGTTGTTTGAAGGCGAAAGGATGACGGCCTGAGATTGGAGAAGGAGATAAAAAGGGTGCGGCTAGGGTTTGGGTTTGGGGTGAGGAAGAAGGAGATAAAAAACTGAAAATGATTAGATCTGAAAGTGAGAGAGATATAATAAGTTTAAAATTTTATTGATGTTTAATACCTATAATACCTTTCAGCATTTTGTTTAGTTGCAAAATAAACCTTCATCTTTTGTTTAATTATAAATTTGGCACTTTTAATCCTAGCCTTTGATCAAACTCAACCAATGGCTTAGATTGGTCCAAAGAGAGTTCTCGCAGTTCCCACACTTAACAGGTTCTGAAAATAAAGTTACACTATACATATATGTTAGTTAATTTGTGAGATAAAGATTTTGATGATCATTTACATGGACTTTGAATATGGTTAAGTTTAAGTTTAGATCACTATGGTTATGATGGGAAGTTGATGGAGAAACTAGGACTAGCATTGAAGTTGTAGTTAAGTGGATATGTTAACTAGAAGAGTAGAAAATGTAGTTTTGACACTTCAATAAACAATCTGTCTCATTTTGAATAAACTGGAAAAATCAGAAGCTCAGGGGTATCAATAGGTTAGAAATATAGAAAGTAGACTTAATGACGAAAATATAGCCGCTTGAATGAGTTAAAACGGGCTTATAACGAAAAAGATACGCTATTTTCAAATTAGACGACGAAAACTATATTTTCAGAAAATAAATACATTCTGTCCAGAATTTTAGAGGATGAAAACTGAGATTAAATGATGTATAGACTAGCCGAGACCTTGAAAACCTAGAGTATACTTAAATACCTTCGCGGGGATAGGTCAAACTTAAGAAACGGAGTTACGACGCAAAAGTTATGGCCAAAAGAATGTTTGCGGCAACATATAAATTAGACAGCTTCTATTTTGAAACCTGATAGGATTTTTAAAAGTGGATTTTGGACCTTTTAGTGTACATTTTTGTTAAAATGAGGTATACGAAAATGGTAGAACAATGTATATACTTATTAGACGCGTTAGAGAATTTTGAAATACATATTAACACAACGATTAAAACTTGGTTATGAGATAAACAAGTTATGTTTTCTAAAAAGTGGTGATTTCTAACAAATGATCAAAATGATGCAATTATATTTTGTCAACAAATATTACAACAACATGTACAAGTGATAAAGTAAAGTATGAACTTGCATGCATGGCCTTGTTTTCGAATCTAAGACACATGTAATATTTAGGTCGCGATTAGAGTTATCGGACTATATTGCCATTTACAAATTTACCAATTGGGAATTGCTTTTGCTAAGGTGAGTTTCATAGCCCCGATTTTACATTGTTTATATATGATTTCTAAACCCTCGGGGTGGGAATACACTGCTTGTTTTTACATACGGACACAAGTACTAAAACTGTTTCTTTGCCTAAGTTACCGCATTGCCATTAAAGTCCCCTTTGAATCATGAACCGTTAATTACTTGTAAGTGCGGATGTTATGAATAGATCTATTTATATTGACACCCCGTCCGGGTTGGTCGCGCCAACTGGGTAAATGGACGCATATCATTCGGATTATTTCCGAGTGTCTGGCAAACACTTATTTGGGGCATTTATTATTGTGGTTAACTATATACCAATTCGTCGAGCTTCAGGGTCATGAGCTTAGAGCATTGAATTTATATATTTTTGGCTATGACGTTATACTTATTGTGATTGTCATGCTATTGAATTCTTGTGGTCCGCACTTTACTTATTTACTTAAACCTATGAACTCACCAACAATTATGTTGACCCTTTTAGCGTGTATTCTCAAGTGATTAGGCGATAATAATCATCTTTGTGTGGAGCACTAAAGTCACATTTTGGAAGCACATCATGATGAGGATGGTCTTTGCACTACTTAAGCGTTTGATTATATATTAAAAATCTTACATTTTGATGGTGAACTCTGTTGGGAATTATCACAAGACAAGACTTTATATGAAGGACAGACTTAAGTCTGCTGGGTTACAAAGTTAAGTCTGTTAGTGTATTTTTGTCATAGTTAAGTCTGGTCGTTCATTGTTAAGTCTGGTAGCAGTATTAATAGTTAAGTCTGGTTGACTTAAGTCATTATGTTTGTTTATGAAAGTTAGGAAAGTTTGTTAGATGTATGTTAGGAAAGGATACGTAGTTATCTTTAGAGAAGATACGTATATCCTTCTACACGTTTTGTATCTAGGGTTTCCTTGGTGTATAAAAGGAACCCTAAGGCATTAGTTTTGATAATGACGAAGATTGTATTCATATTGATTAAAGAATTAGTAATATACGAAGTTAGTTATAGTTATTGTGTTCTTCGTTGTTGATTGTTTAGATTCCGCATAAACATTCAATTCGTTGTTAAGAGTTTCTCACTTAGATTGATTTGGATTTATTCAAGTCGTCTAACAAGTAACAAGGCTACTTGGATCCATAACGTGTGGACCTACAAGTGGTATCAGAGCCTGTAGAGAGACTCTGAGTTTGAAGAAACACAAATCACTCAAACAAACCCTACAAAATGTCTGTCAAGAATGATGATAACTTCTCAAACCACAACAGTGAAGATGAAGTCTCAAACCATGAAGATGCAAAATCAGAAGCTGGCACATCCAACAATAAATCACAACCACAAACCATACCTACCACAACCACCATATCAAACATAAAACTCCCTATCTTGAAGAAGGATGAGTATGACATATGGGCTATGGAGATGGAGCACTATCTGGAGTATAGTGATAACGAGGTCTGGAAGGTCATACAGAATGGGAATTCGAAGAAAAGGGTTTCGGTTGGTAAAGATGGAGTGGTTAGGGTTCTTCCACCTGTGTCTGCCCCAGAAATTCATGCAGTGGAAAAGGAGCGAAAAGCTAAAAACCTTTTGTTGATGGCACTTCCCAAAGAGCATATGAGAAGGTTTCATGGCATGGATGATGCCAAGGAAATTTGGGAGGCTATCAAGAAAAGATTTGGAGGGAATGCAAACTCCAAGAAGATGCAGAAGGCTGTTCTTAAACAGCAATTTGAGGCATTCAGTGTATCAAATTCAGAGGGATTGGAAAAAGGCTATGATAGGTTTCAACAACTTCTATCACAATTGGAGGTTCATGGTGCAGCTGTGTCTGAAGAAGATGCGAACCACAAATTTCTTAGATCACTACCATCAGAATGGTCAAGTGTAACAATGACCATGAGGATGAAGGATGAAATTGACACCATGACAACTGATGACCTGTACAACAATCTTAAGGTTTTTGAACAGGAAATCCAAGGAAAAGCTTCTTCAAGTTCTACCAATGTTGCCTTTGTTTCTCAAAACAAGGGCAGCACTAATAAGGTTAAGTCTGGTGGCTTTAGTTCTGGTGGTTATGAAACTTCTTCAAGCAGAATGAGAGAAAGAGAAGTACCAGTTGGCTTTGCTGATGAAGTTGTTTATTCTCTATTTGCCAAGAATTCAGAAGACCTAGATCTTCAAAGTGATGATCTTGAGCAGATAGATGATGTTGATGTTGAGGAAATGGATATTAAGTGGCAAATTGCTATGATTGCCCTTAGGATGAAAAAGTTTTACAAGCAGACTGGGAGGAACATCAGGTTTGATGGGAAGACAGCTATTGGGTTCAACAAGAAGAATGTAGAGTGCTACTATTGTCACAAACCGGGGCATTTTGCTAGGGAATGCAGAGAAAAGATGGCTGCTGATGAGAAAAAAAAGAAGGGTTCTGACTCTCAAGATGATGACAAGCTGAGGAAGCATCAGATGAGCTTGATGACATTGGAAGCTGGAGCTGTGAATTGGGATGAACACACACCTGAGGATGAAGTGCCAAACCATGCACTTATGGCCATTGGTTCCAGCAATGAGGTATCTTTGTGTTCAAAAATATGCACTGATTCATACAATCATCTTAAAGCTTTGTGTGATGAATAATTAAAAGAAATGGGTGATCAGGAAGTACAAATTCTTGCTTATACTAAGGCTGTAAAATCTTTAGAAGCACAAATAGTGAAATATCAAAATAAACAAGCTTCCTTAAATGAAAAACTCACCTTTCAGGCTAATGAGATATATGAAAAGGATGAAAAACTTAAGAGATATAGAAGAATTGGCATGAAAGCAGTGAAAGAAAGAGATGAATTGCAAAAGAGAGTAGACAAATGGACCCATTCTGCTAAATTTCAGGATAAGATAATAGCATCTAGTATGAGCTCTACATGTAAGATTGGTTTAGGTTATGGGATACAGTCAGATAGTGAAGTTCTAAGCTATGAGGAAGAGATGGATAGATCTTTGTTCAAATGTAAAAAAGAGGATTCTATTGGTAGACCAGTATACAATAGGTTCATAAAAACTGATGACTTTAAAGGGGTGCCACCTCCATTAAGTGGAGATTACACTCCTCTACAAAAGGAAGACCTAGATGACTCTTTGTTTATATATGGTAAAAAGGGTCCTATCTATCCTGAGACATGCAACTCAGATGACAAATCTAGTGAATACTCCACTTGTCAAACCAATGACAGTGAAGGATCTACTAGGGATGTCTCTGAGCAGTCTGATTCAGAATCAGAGAGTGCACCTAAAGAAGTTTCTGAGTCAAAATCAGTCAAAAATAGTGAACCAGTTGTGGCTACACCCAAACCTCATACAGATAAACCTAGTTGTGATTCTCACATAAAATCTCCTAGGGAGTCTGTCAAAAATCAAGTGTCACCAAAACCTGATAGGATGAGAAGAGAGTATAGGAGAAACTACAGTTTTGGTCCTAAAAGATGCTTTGTGTGTGGTAGTTGATGAGTGGCCTTTTACTTATCATTTTAAACCCGAAAAGCCCCACAAAAACGACCAAAAACACCCAAATAGACCCTATATTGTTACATATATCCTTGGTTTGTGTTTATGCTTCAGGTAAAAAGGATTGAAAACGAGCTAAATATGGACAAAACCGAGCGTGATATGGAAAAGAGCCGAAAATCGAAGACGGAAAAGACAAATTTTATACGGATTTAATTCGAGCTCGAAAATCCCAAAACGGCCCTTGGATTATTTTTACTTGCCAAAATTTACCCTTGGATTAACTTTGAAGATTTGGCAATTTGGCCCTTAATGTTTATAAGATTTACACCTTTGGTCCTTGTGCTAAATCATTTTATTCTAACCAAACCGGACCAAACAAAACACTATACCCTTTACCCATCCCAACAACCCAATTTATCCTTTTGACCCATCACCAACAAAGCCCATACCCCATCTTCCCTTAACTTAAATAAACCGGGGTCAAACTCCCACCCTAATTGGTCAAATCCCCAATTAACCTGTTATTCCCTTACCCCTAACCCAGCCATTTTCCCGCCATTAACCATAACACCATCACCATCACTATCACCTCCAACCTCAGTCCAAAACCACCTCACATGTACACCATTGGTCCCCCCTCCACCTCAGCGATCCAAGGACAAGGATTATCATCAACGGCTCAAATTTGAAGATGTGGGGAGCAAGAAAATCGAGGGTCATGATTGAAGCTCAAGGGTACAACTGGGATTCCCCTCACAGAGAAAGCACAAGAAAACCCTAGTTGAGGGCCTATATATAGCAGATTCTTCTCAAAACTAATTTTTTGTCCCACTTTTCATGTATTTAGAAAAGTTTTGACCATTTTATTTACTGTCTAATTTAGTGTTTCCTTAGTGTAATGTTTAAATTTTGATTGTAATTTCATCTCAGTTAATCAATTTTAATTTTTCTTGTTTTTATTTTCTTGGTCAACCTTGGTCAAACTGCGTATTTAGCTAGTGCACTGCTTAATCTCTGCTTATTTAGTGTTTGATGATTGCTCATTTGAGTTAGGATAGTAGCTTTTGGTAGCTTGTTCTTAGATTTGTCCTTCAATTACCCATATCAGTTAACCCAAGTAGTAGCAGACTGAATTTTTTTTAATTTTTTCATTTTTCAAGCAGTTTTCTTTGATTTTTAATTCATTAGATATAAGTTTTTAATAGCTGAAAATTAGTACCTATCTTCCCTGGTAGCTAGTTAGTAAACACTAATTTTTGTGGATTTTTAGAGCTGCTTATTGATAGCTTTTAGGGCCCAGATCAGCAGCCCCATTTAGGCCTGAAACTCAGTCCTTTTGCTTATTGTGACTGATTAGTGCTTCTCTGAGTTTGGATTATGGTTTTTCTGATATTGTTAGCTTATTTAGGTCTTGTTTGGTCTGTTTTAGCTTTTCTAGATGTCTTGTAGCTTAATTATAGCTTATTAGTCCCTTAGCAATTGCCTTTTTCTTGTATTCCCTTTGAATGCCTACTGTCTTGATTCCCAAAGCTTATTTCTGTGCTTATTGCTTAGGTTAAAAATATTTCCTTTTTTAAAAATTGCTTATTTTTAAGTTCTTTAAAAGTTTCAAAAAGAAAAAAATGAAAAAAAAATAAGTTTACAAAAAGGCTGAGCCAGGGATTCGAACCCTGGTCTCTTGCCTAGCCAAGCCTCACACACAGCCTCTTAACCATCTCTGCCCTTGGGACTTCTATGCCCAAGGGATAGTCTTTAATTCTTTTATTCATATTTTTTCCTTTTTACCTTATTAGCTTATTTCTCTTATAATTGCTTATTTGCTTCTGCTTTTTTCTCAAATTATTTTTCTTACATTCCTTTTTATTTAAATTAGTTTTCAGAAAATTTTTAGATTTTTTACTTATGTTTAGTATTTTTAATTATTTATTTTCTTTTAATTAGTTTTTAATTCGTATTTAATTCTTAAAAAGTCAAAAAAATATAATTCTTTTTTTCAAAATTTTATTTTGTCATTTAGGACTTAGGAAAATTATTTTGGTACCCATAGGTTTATTTTTCATAAAATGTTACGTTTACGCTCATTATTAGTTTCCGGTTTACGTTATTTGTTTTTCGTTTTTTTTTAGTAGATATTAGCACCCAAGCAACACTCGTTATTTCAAGCATTTTAATTCTGAACCGAAAACGATATCCTCAATTTCACACCTCGTTGGGACTACGACCCGGGTAATCACTTAGCCGGTATTATAATCGATTGTTGCGTTAAATCGTCGCGAGTTGACTTTTCTTCGTGGAGGTTTTGACTTGTGACCCGTTTGACACGATTATCAAAATGGCGCCGCTGCCGGGGAGGTGTGTTGCGACAATATCGTTACGGTTTGAGATTAGTGACTTGAAGATCCTTCCTCGTGAAGGTTACGTGTTTTTCTTGTGAATATTTTTATCAAAAATCCAAAAAAATTAAAAAAAACCTTGAAAACCCAAAAAAGATTTTCTTTTCAAATTTATTTTCCTTTTTCTTTCGTATTTTTCCATGTTTCTAAATTATCAAAATCCAAAAATATTCTTCTCAATCTCTTATCCTTTAATTCTTTATTTCTTACCCTCTATCCGTTTAATTCATCTTCTTTTTGTCTTCATCTTATCATTATGGTTGTGAATGGTGTGGGGGTCCTCCAAATGGTGGGAATTATCCCGGTTGTAGCATGGTGGAATCGGGAAACGGGTTTGTCTATGACCAAAATCCTTATTCCTACCATGAAACAACCGACTTTTTCAACCAGCCCCCACAACACCAGATGGAGACATACTCTTGTGAGTCTTCTGGAGGTAGTCCTCACCCGGGTTTTGATTGTCAAACAGGGAATATGTTTGTCTATGAACAAGTTCCATGTAATCAAAACTTCGGGTATGACCATTATCCATATAATTCACCGAATCAGTCACAGCAATCATATTGTTGTGAGTACTATGGAGGTCCTCACTATAGCTCTGATTGTCAAACGAGGAACCCGCTTGTCTATGAGCATGTCCCTTGTAACAATTATGACTATTCTTATCATGACCAACCCCCACAGTACCAAATGATTCATGCACAACCTCAGCCATCATTCACAGAACAAACAAATGAAATTCTCATTGGTCTTCTTGATGTGCTTAAAGATCTTAAGGCTGAAATAGCCGAAGAACGAAGAGCACAAGAAAATCCTCATGAAGAATCTATGGCAGAATTACTAGCTAGAGAACGAGGAGCAAAAATGCGTTCCATATTTCTCAGGGCTGCCCTTCTTGATGACGATGATGAGGAAGACGACTAGGAGAGTGCTATTCCTTTGAATGATACCATTTCTCAACTCTCTCAGTCTAGTGCAAACATCTTACCAACTATGGACTCCGAGGACTCTCTCATTATGGGGGATGAGCATCTTAGCACTATTCCTGAAAAGGAATCGGACGAATTCATAAAGTCTAGTGCTGAGAACCTTGTCCCAATCCCAAGTGAGTCTGAGGATATATCCGACAATGAATGTGATTTATCTTTTCGTAGTGATCATCCTCTTGACACTACTGATGATTTTTCCGGGATTTTCTCTAACCCTCTTTTCAATTCCAACGATGATTTTTCCTCTAGTGACGATGAATCACTTTCGAATGAGGACGTTCCAAATGAAAGTCTCAAAGTCTATTCGAACTCTCTTTTTGAATTTGATGACGAGTACTTTTCAAGCAACGTAAATCATCTTTTTGATGAAGTGTTAGAGAACGATGAGGTCAATGACTCTATTATTTCTAAATTTGATGATATGACCTCAGTTCTTAATCCCGAAATTCAAAAGGACATTCTTTCTCCGACATATGTGACATTTCCTTTTGAGGATCGCCATTATATTGAATTCACATATGTCGTTCGAGTCTTTCTCCCTTTCTTCACCTATCTGGTGACTTCTCCTCTCATTCACTCCTTCGGGAGTGAAGATACCATCTTTGACCCCGGCATCTCTCATTCTTTTAAGCCGTGGGTATCTCATCGGAGTGGAACTTTCAAGCACTTCAATGTTTCTCCAAACATATTGAATGAAAGTCCGATGGAGATTTTCTCTTCCACATGCTCCCCCAAGAACAAATGAATTCGGGGCGAGTCTAAGCTATACGACTCGATAAAAAACAAGCGCTTCGTGGGTGGCAACCCATGCTTATCCTTCTATTTCTTTCTATTTTCTAACACTAAGTGTGGGGGAATTCCTCTACTTGTTGCTTTGTTGTTGTATGTTTGCCTTTGTTTTCAGGATTCCCGTAGATCGTGGTGATTGATGCGCCTGTTTTCAATCCAGCCGCCCAATATCCGATCTTTATGTTTATGTTTATCTAGGGATATCTTATTTAATCCTTTTTGTGAAAAAGATTTCGTTTCCACACTTAGCTAGTAGTATTACCTTTTTACGTTCTATAGTGTCGGCATAATAGCCGGTACCTTGAATATTGAGGGCAATATTCAATTCTAAGTGTGGGGGGGAATTCTCATTTGACCAAATTTTAAAATTTTTCACATTTTGTACCTACTAGTACCCTAGCACCCCGTTTTGACCAAAAATTTTAAAAATTTTATCGTATTTTTCGTCTAAAAGAAGTGTTTTGCACAATAAAAATAATTTGCTATACATTAATGCTTCGATATTAGTGGAAGTTTAGACTTGATTAGGCTAGAACAAGGGGAATCCCGACTCTGCTAGAGTGTTGATCTAGCTGCTACCCTTAACGTTTAGGCTAAGTTTTTACGAATTGTGCAAATGAAAATGTTAAGCGTGGAGTAGTTGGTTCTCTTTAGAGCTTATATAAGTAATCTATGACTTTTCCTCCCAGGAGCTCCTAATCTGACTAAAATAAGTGCTATTTTCAAACTTTTGAACGCAAAAACCGTTTTTGTTAAGCAAATAAATTTTTATACAATCTTGATTTAGAATACTAGTTCAAAGTTTTATTTAAATTTCGGAACAAGCATACTTTCTTACAAACCCAATAAGAATGCAAAATGAAAGTGAGACGTTGCTTGAAAGTTGCAAAAGTTAAAGTTTCAAGTATGAATAAATAAGTCCTAACCTTCGGTTCGAGATCGGTCCTTGGATCCTTATTACCAAAAGGCGTTTAGGTCTTGGCTACCCTCTTGCACCGGCCTTGGACCCTTAATTCTGAAAGGCGTTAAGGTCTTGGAACTCTCCGTTGTAACGGCCCTTGGATCCTTTATTCCAAAGGTGTAAGGTCTTGGAATTTCCCCGTGAAGCTCCGTAGTTTATGGTACAAGAATGAGTTAAGTCAAAAAAAAAAAAAAAAAAAAAAAAAAAAAAAAAAAAAAAATGAATGAAAAATGAAAAAGATGTTTATGTTTGTTGCTTATGAATAAATGTGAGAAACTTGCTTCTTCTTAAATTTAAATCGAAATTTGAACTAGTGTTCATCAAAATTGTCTAAAAAATTGTTGACTTCAAAGATCCCGTGAGCTCCGATACTATTCTCGAGGGTGTAAAAACCTAGCCTCCTAAGTTTACTAAGGACAAGCTGAGAAGAAAGTCGCTACATGGAGTGATCTCACCTTTGAATCTCTAATTTCTAAATCATTGTCGGTTTTTAACCCTAATAAATGTCGATTTTTAGGGTCAAAACTTTGAAAACAAGCACACACACCTAACTTATGAATAATTGTGGGAGTGAAAAGTTAAGTCTCGTCTTACATAGGTTGCTAATATAAGTAGCGTTAGCATTTTACAAAAACGTTTGCACAAGGATTTTAGACTTAGTTGGGGAGTATAAAAAGAGGATGACGATTACAATTCCCCGGAGTCACCCATTTTGTGTGATTCCCGTTCCATGATGCCATTTTTGAAAATCAAGCATGATATTTACGTTTGTTCTTGTTTAAATTATTTACATTTAATAATAAAGTCAAAACGGGATAGTCTTGGTAATTTTGATCCTTTCATTACTTCATATGATCGGATTGCTAGGGACTAGCAATTGCTTAGTGTGGGGGATTGATGAGTGGCCTTTTACTCATCATTTTATACCCGAAAAACCCCACAAAAATGACCAAAAACACCCAAATAGACCCTATATTGTTACATATATCCTTGGTTTGTGTTTTATGCGTTTCAGGTACAAAAGGATTAAAAACGAGGCAAATATGGACAAAACCGAGCGTGATATGGAAAAGAGCCGAAAACCGAAGCCGGAAAAGACAATTTTTATATGGATTTAATTCGAGCTCGAAAATCCCAAAATGGCCATGGATTATTTTTACTTGCAAAATTTACCCTTGGATTAACTTTGAAGATTTGGCAGATTTGGTCCTTAATGTTTACAAGATTTACACCTTTGGTCCTTGTGCTAAATCATTTTATTCTAACCAAACCGGACCAAACAGAACACTATACCCTTTACCCATCCCAACAACCTAATTTATCCTTTTGGCCCATCACCAACAAAGCCCATACCCCATCTTCCCTTAACTTAAATAAACCGGGGTCAAACTCCCAACCTAATTGGTCAAATCCCAAATTAACCTGTTAGTCCCTTACCCCTAACCCAGCCATTTTCCCGCCATTAACCATAACACCATCACCATCACTATCACCTCCCACCTCAGTCCAAAACCACCTCACATGTACACCATTGGTCCCCCCTCCACCTCAGCGATCCAAGACAAGGATTATCATCAACGGCTCAAATTTGAAGATGTGGGGAGCAAGAAAATCCGAGGGTCGTGATTCAAGCTCAAGGGTACAACTGGGATTCCCCTCACAGAGAAAGCACAAGAAAACCCTAGTTGAGGGCCTATATATAGCAGATTCTTCTCAAAATAATTTTTTGTCCCACTTTTCATGTATTTAGAAAAGTTTTGACCATTTTATTTACTGTCTAATTTAGTGTTTCCTTAGTGTAATGTTTAAATTTTGATTGTAATTTCATCTCAGTTAATGCAATTTTAATTTTTCTTGTTTTTATTTTCTTGGTCAACCTTGGTCAAACTGCGTATTTAGCTTAGTGCACTGCTTAATCTCTGCTTATTTAGCGTTTGATGATTGCTCATTTGAGTTAGGATAGTAGCTTTTGGTAGCTTGTTCTTAGATTTGTCCTTCAATTACCCATATCAGTTAACCCAAGTAGTAGCAGACTGATTTTTTAATTTTTTCATTTTTCAAGCAGTTTTCTTTGATTTTTAATTCATTAGATATAAGTTTTTAATAGCTGAAAATTAGTACCTATCTTCCCTGGTAGCTAGTTAGTAAACACTAATTTTTGTGGATTTTTAGAGCTGCTTATTGATAGCTTTTTAGGGCCCAGATCAGCAGCCCCATTTAGGCCTGAAACTCAGTCCTTTTGCTTATTGTGACTGATTAGTGCTTCTCTGAGTTTGGATTATGGTTTTTCTGATATTGTTAGCTTATTTAGGTCTTGTTTGGTCTATTTTAGCTTTTCTAGATGTCTTGTAGCTTAATTATAGCTTATTAGTCCCTTAGCAATTGCCTTTTTCTTGTATTCCCTTTGAATGCCTACTGTCTTGATTCCCAAAGCTTATTTCTGTGCTTATTGCTTAGGTTAAAAATATTTTCTTTTTTAAAAATTGCTTATTTTTAAGTTCTTTAAAAGTTTCAAAAAGAAAAAAATGAAAAAAAATAAGTTTACAAAAAGGCTGAGCCAGGGATTCGAACCCTGGTCTCTTGCCTAGCCAAGCCTCACACACAGCCTCTTAACCATCTCTGCCCTTGGGACTTCTATGCCCAAGGGATAGTCTTTAATTCTTTTATTCACATTTTTTCCTTTTTACCTTATTAGCTTATTTCTGCTTATAATTGTTTATTGCTTCTGCTGTTTTTCTCAAATTATTTTTCTTACATTCCTTTTTATTTAAATTAGTTTTCAGAAAATTTTAGATTTTTTACTTTACGTTTAGTATTTTTAATTATTTATTTTCTTTTAATTAGTTTTTAATTCGTATTTAATTCTTAAAAAGTCAAAAAAAATATAATTCTTTTTTTCAAAATTTTATTTTGTCATTTAGGACTTAGGAAAATTATTTTGGTACCCGTAGGTTTATTTTTCTTAAAATGTTATGTTTACGCTCATTATTAGTTTCCGGTTTACGTTATTTGTTTTTCGTTTTTTTTAGTAGATATTAGCACCCAAGCAACACTAGTTATTTCAAGCATTTTAATTCCGAACCAAAACGATATCCTCAATTTCACACCTCGTTGGGACTACGACCCGGGTAATCACTTATCCGGTATTATAATCAATTGTTGCGTTAAATCGTCGCGAGTTGACTTTTCTTCGTAGAGGTTTTGACTTGTGACCCGTTTGACACGATTATCAGTAGTCTAAGTCATTTGATTAGGGACTGTGATTTTCATGAGGTTAGGATGAAAAGAGAGGCTGAACTTAGAAAGAATAAGAGTGTTAATACTGGCCATATGAATGTTAAACCAGTTTGGAATATGCTAACAGGATTAATCATGCTAATAAGTTTGTAACTAGACCACACAATTTAATTCTGGTATGCCTAATGTTAATTCTGGTTGGTCATCTGTTAGTACTGGTAGACCAAACTTTAATTCTGGTAGGCCAAATTTTAATTCTGGTAGACCAAATTTTAATTCTGGTAGACCAAATGTTAGTTCTGTTGGTCAAAATGTTAATTCTGTGAGGCCAAGTGTTAATTCTGGGTGGTTTAATCATTCTGGACCCAGACAACCAATAAATAGACCACAGGTGAACTCATATAATCAAAGAAACAATTTTTTCAAACCTCATTCACCTGTGAGGAGTCCTTTTGCTAATAATACAGCACAAGCTTCAAGCTCAAGTGCTGTAAGGGAAAATGGGGATTCTGCTGTTAAGACCCCAGCATGTTGGTCTTGGGATCCTTTTAAGAATATACTTACCTATGAATCCAAGAACAACAGTGGATCAAGCTCATACAAGACTTATAAATTTGTTGATCCACAGGGCAGACCCAAGTCTTCAGAGGCTTGGGTCCTAGAGAGAAACTAATTTCTCTACTTTTGTGCAGGAACATCCACTGAAGAACATGGAAGACAAAGGAATATTTGATAGTGGGTGCTCTGGGCACATGACTGGTAACAAGAATCATCTGAAGGATTTTCAAGAATTCCAAGGAGGTTCTGTTACCTTTGGAGGTAGTAAAGATCAGATAACTGGTAAAGGAAGGATTGTTGTAGGCAATTTAGAGTTTGAAATGTATCTTTTGTAAAAGAACTAGGGCAGTTTAACCTTTTTCTCCATATCACAAATTTATGATAAGCAGCATAAGGTGCTTTTTAGTGAAACTGAATGTTTTGTATTGACTTCGGACTTTAAGATGCCTGATGAAAGTCAGATCCTTCTTAAAGTTCCTAGACAATACAACATGTACAGTTTTGATATGAAGCAACCTGATCCTGCAAAAGGTTTTGCTTGTTTGCTTGCAAAAGCCACATTGGATGAATCTAAATTGTGGCATAGAAGGTTAGGTCATGTGAATTTTAAGAACATTAATAAACTTGTGAAGAATAACCTAGTTAGAGGATTGCCTTCAAAAGTTTTTAGGAATGACCATACCTGTGTAGCTTGTAATAAGGGCAAACAGCATAGGGCATCTTGTAAGGCTAAGTTAGATAGGATTGTTACTGAGCCTTTGCATACCTTACACATGGATCTGTTTGGCCCTACATCTGTACAAAGTATCAACCATGCTAGCTACTGCCTTGTCATAACTGATGATTGTACTAGATTTTGTTGGGTGTTCTTTATGTCTAGGAAAGATGAAACCACTCCTTTAATTCAAACTTTCATTAGGCAGATAGAAAACCTACTAAATAAAAAGGTTAAAATCATTAGGTCTGACAATGGCACAAATTCAAGAATAGGAGCATGATTGAGTTTTGTGGTAATAGAGGAATCAAGCAACAATATAGCAATGCTAGAACTCCACAGCAGAATGGAGTTGCTGAGAGAATGAACAGGACTCTGATTGAGGCAGCTAGAACCATGCTAGCAGACTCATTCTTACCCACAACCTTTTGGGCTGAAGCAGTAGCAACTGCTTGCTACATATTCAATAGGGTTAGAGTGACCAAGCCTCAGAATAAAACACCTTATGAGCTTATTTTTGGCCATAAACCAGTTGTTAGCTATATAAGGCCTTTTGGGTGCCATGTGACCATTCTTGATACCTTGAGTGTGCTTGGCAAATTTGAAGGGAAGTCTGATGAGGGGTTTTTAGTTGGGTATTCACTGAATAGTAAGGCCTTTAGGGTATACAATTTAGTGACCAAGAAAGTAGAGGAAAATCTTCATGTTAATTTTCTTGAGGAAAAACCCAATGTGAAGGGATTAGGTCATAGATGGTTGTTTGAC
Source organism: Artemisia tridentata subsp. tridentata (assembly GCA_021014915.2). NCBI lineage: Eukaryota > Viridiplantae > Streptophyta > Magnoliopsida > Asterales > Asteraceae > Artemisia > Artemisia tridentata. The sequence continues at coordinate 424,326,558 of CP139509.1, forward strand.
ATTGATTATTTAACTGACTCTATGAACTATATTCCTGTCTCTAAGGAGAATCAAGCTAACCCTAATGTAGGTTCCATAGATGTAACTAACCATGCAGGTTCACAAGTTGTATCTGATTCAACCAATGCTGAGCAAGACAAGGAAATAGGGGAGCTTATTGTGATTCCTACCACAGAAGTCAAACATGTTGCTGATAATGAAGGAACAAAGAAATCTTCTACAAAAAGGAAGGAGATTGTGAGCAAGCCTCAACCAAAAGAAAAAGGGGGTTCTCCTACAAAAGTTTCAGAAGATATCTTATCCTTCAGAGAAGAAATGAATGCTTTGGCTGACAAACACCTTGGGAAGAAGAATACCAGCACTAACTTGGTTAATTCTGGTAGTGGATTCATTAATTCTGCTACCAGTACTAATTTAGTTAATACTGGTAGTAATGCTGTTAATTCTGCTCAACCTGATTCTACTCCAAATGCTGATTTTGATGATTCTGAGATCCCAGACCTTGAGTTCTTTGATAATCCAAATGAAGGTATTTTTGATGGGGCTTCTTATGATGAAGAAGGGGTAGTTACTGACTTCAACAACCTACCCACTGAAGTAGATGTAAGTCCAGCTCCAACACTCAGAATTCACAAAGTTCATCCCAAAAGTCAGATAATTGGTGATCCAAAGTCAGCTGTTCAAACCAGAAGTAAAGTGCAAAAGCTTCCTGAATCTCATGCACTTATCAGTCTTATCAAGAAGCAGCAAAGGGTCAACCACAAGGACCAACAACATTGCTTGTTTGCTTGTTTCCTTTCTCAAAAGGAACCCACCAAGGTCTCTGAAGCACTTGATGATGAGAGTTGGGTGGAAGCAATGCAAGAGGAGTTATTGCAGTTCAAATTGCAAAAAGTTTGGGTTCTGGTAGATCTACCTAATGGGGCTAAAGTGATAGGCACAAAGTGGGTCTTCAGAAATAAAAGGGATGAAAGAGGGGTAGTTGTTAGGAACAAGGCAAGATTGGTAGCACAAGGGTATAGACAAGAGGAGGGAATAGATTATGATGAGTTTTTTGCTCCTGTAGCCAGGATTGAGGCTATTAGGTTATTTTTAGCCTATGCATCATATATGGGGTTCATAGTCTATCAGATGGATGTGAAGAGTGCCTTTTTGTATGGCACTATTGAGGAAGAAGTATATGTTCATCAGCCTCCTGGCTTTATTGATCCAGCTCACCCCAACAAGGTGTATAAAGTCATAAAAGCATTGTATGGTCTCCATCAAGCTCCCAGAGCTTGGTATGCAACACTCTCCAAGTTTCTTGAAGAGCATGGGTACAAAAGAGGTGTGATAGACAAGACCATATTCATAAAAAGGGACAAGAAGGATATCATTCTGGTACAAGTTTATGTGGATGATATCATTTTTGGCTCTACAAAAAGGTCTTGGTGTGAGGAGTTTGAAGGATTAATGAAAGGAAGATTTGAAATGAGCTCAATGGGTGAGCTTACATTTTTCCTAGGACTGCAAGTGAAGCAAAAAGAAGATGGCCTCTTCATTTCTCAAGACAAGTATGTTGCAGAGATTTTGAAGAAGTTTGACTTTACAAATGTGAAGAATGCAGTCACTCCCATAGAGAACAAGGTGCCATTGACAAAGGATGAAGATGCTGATGATGTGGATGTGCATCTTTATAGATCCATGATAGGTTCTCTAATGTATTTAACGGCCTCTAGGCCAGATATAATGTATGCTGTGTGTGCTTGTTCTCGTTTTCAGGTTACTCCCAAGACTTCACATCTTCATGTTGTGAAGAGAATCTTTAGGTACTTAAAGGGCAAACCCAATTTGGGCCTTTGGTATCCCAAAGAGTCATCTTTTGACCTGGAAGCCTATTCAAATAGTGACTATGCTGGAGCAAGTATTGATAGGAAATCCACTACTGGAGGTTGTCAATTCCTTGGAAGAAGATTAATCTCTTGACAATGAAAGAAGCAGACCATTGTGGCTACATCAACCACTGAAGTTGAGTATGTAGCAGCTGCCAATTGTTGTGGACAAGTTTTGTGGATTCAAAATCAAATGTTGGATTATGGTTTGAACTTTATGAACACTATAATTCACATAGATAATGAGAGCACTATTGTATAGTTAAGAACCCTGTATACCACTCTAAAACTAAGCATATAGAAATAAGGCATCACTTCATTAGGGATTGCTTTGAAAAGAAGCTAATTAGAGTGGAAAAGATACACACAGATCTTAATGTGGCAGACCTATTAACCAAAGCCTTTGATGGACCTAGGTTTAATTACTTAGTGGTTAATATTGGTATGATGAACCCATAGCTCAGTTTAAGGGGAGGTTACATTTAAGGGGAGGCTAAATGTAAAGTTTGTAGAACCAGTACTAAGTAGTTAATTATGATAAGTAGTTAATTCTGATTAGGAGTTAATTCTGGTAGTCTTAGAAGTTAATTCTTGTAGTAGATTTAATACTGGTAGCTTAGTTAAAAAAATAATAATAATAATAATTCTTGTAGTAGTTTCAATTCTGGTAGCAATATTTTTTCTTCATTTTAAATTGTAAAATTGTTGGTTTGTATGTTTTCTTGGTTTTTCTTGGTGTTGGGACTAACATTTGCAGAAAACACATGGATTGGTGATGATCAGAAGCCTTGATATTGCTTTTTATGAGTGTTTGTCTGATTCCTTAGTTAAGTCTGGTGAGTCAGTGATTAAGTCTGGTTGACCGATTTTAAGTCTGGTAGTGTAAAATGTAATTAAATTTTATTACCGTTAGGTCTGGTCAGTAAAATAATGATTTTTCTGATAAAATAATACCGTTGCGTATTTTTCGAGAAATAGAAGTATATAAGGATAAAATTTGATAAAATATCTCACTTTTATTCATTATTTGCTTCCAATTTTAAAATATCATTATTTTCGGCCTACGATACTCTGTTTTTAACTACCAGTACTCAAACCCTAAACCAGCACTTAATCATTCTCTTGACTATGGCTTCACTAAAGTTTTGTGACAAGCACAACCAGGTTGGTTTCTTGAAGAAACCAAATCAAAGTGGGGGTTTCGAGCAGATTGTGGATTTCTTAAGGGGTTCTAACCTTCGGTACGCTTTAACTCATAATCCTACAATTTATACTTCTCTTGTTAAGCAGTTTTGGGGGTCGGTTACCTCTGAAACTCTTACTGATGGTACACCACAGTTAAGGGCAACCATTGATACCCATGACTTCATTGCCACTGAGGCATCCATTAGGAGCAGTCTTAAATTGGATGATGCCTCAAGGGAATATATTTTGTCTAATGATGATCTTTTTGAGGGTATGAGAACCATAGGCTATCCCACTGATGGTACTTTTACTTTTTGGAAAAAGCTATTTTATGCCACAGTGGAGGTTTTTAATTCATCATTTGCTCCATTGCCTAAGTCCCAAAAGTGGTGAATGGGATCAATTTGGAAGCAATATTGCTTCTGCATTGGTCTGTCTTTCACTTGGAAGGTCTTTTAACTTTTCAAAACTCATTTTTGATGGCATGGTAGCAAATGTCAACAACAAACACAAATTTTTAATGTACCTAAGATTTCTGCAAATGATTTTGAATTTTGAACCTGAAGATAAAATGCAGACTTATGTGATTGTGGCTTTCACTCCTAAAATCTTTGCAAACATGAAAAGGGGATTCAATGGGGTACATTGGCCAATTTTGCCTGCTATGCTTTCTGGTTCAACTAACATTGCAGGTACATCTCATGCTGACCAAATGGAACCAACCAATGAGGAGCAAGCTCAGGAACAACCAAAATCACCCACACCACAACCAAGTCCATCACCATCCCAACCAAGGGTACCTACACCCACACCATCTTCACCACCACAGCAAACCCATATTCCAAGTCCTATTCAGGAGGAGGAATCCAACCTTATAACTGTGGAGGATCTTCCGACATTGGTTCCTGCTTTGGTTAAGAGAATTGAATCATTGGAGAAGGCAAACAATGCTAAGAGTAAGGCTATTCTAACTTTGGTCAGGAGGGTTAAAAAGCTGGAAAAGGTTATGAAGGAGAAAGGAGTTGTTTTTGATGACCAAGAAGGTGAGGATGAAAATTCTTCCAAACAGGGGGAGGAATTTAGAGGAAGAACAAGTTTTTAAGACACCAGCTAAGGATAAACCAACTGATGAAGTAGATATAAGTCCTGAAGGAAGAGAAGCAGCAGAAACATTAGCTCAATCTCTGAGTAAAATTCAACAACAAAGGAAGAAAAGCAGATATCCAAAAAAGAAATTGCTAATTGATGAAGAGATTGAATCTGATGAAGAGTTGGTTAAGTCTGCTGAGGGTACTAAGTCTGGTGAAGTTAATACTGGTGAGATTAAGTCTGGTGATGTTAATGCTGGTGAGGTAATTAAGTCTGGTGGTCAAGTAAAGTATGGTGAAGTTGTTAGTTCTACTCATGGGGATAAGTCTGGTAATGAGGAGCAGCCTAAAACTCAAAGGGAAGGAAAACAAATTATGATGGAAACTCCTAAGCCCAAGAAAACAAAGAGACAAGAAAGAGAGGATCAAGCTTCTTTAGCTGAGATTGCAAGAATACAAGCAATGGAAAAGGCTGAGATAGAAAAGGAGGAAGAACAGAAAAGACAAGATGAAATGCTTGCAAGAAAGTTATTAGAAGAGTTTAATGATGATCCACTGATGCAAATGATTGAAAAAGATGATGAGTTGAGGGCAAAGTTTGAGGAACTTAAAGCTATTCCAGGTTTGACTGCTGAGGAGAGAGCCAAACAACTAGCAGAGTTCATAAATGCTAGAAGAAATGAAGAAACTTTGGGGGATTTTATGTCTGTGATAAGGCAAACTCAGAAGAAAACCAAGGTTCCCAAAAGGATGTCTAAAGCAGAACAGATGCATGGTATGAAGATGTATCTAAAGAACATGCTGCACTCAACATGGGAAAAGATGAGAGGAAAATCATTTGAGGAAATTGAAGCTGAATATGTGAGTGCATATGAGAGAGATCAAGGCTATAGGCTAGTGGATTATGAAGATTCTTTGAGAAGAAGTTTCAAGAGACAGAAAGTAACAGAGTCTGAGCCAATTATAGAAGCTGAGAAAGTGGATGAAAAGGTAACTGAAGTTGAAAAATCAGATGAAGTTGAGAAAGCATCAAGTGAAATTGAAAAGGAATCTAAGGCTAAGAAAGTGTCTGATGTTGTGGAAGAAAAGAAAGAAGTCAAAAAGCCAGTCATAAAGTTTACAAGGAGGAAAAGTATAGCAAGAAAGAGTAAATCCAAAAAGAAAGTACAAGAAGAAGATGAATCAGAAGAAGAAGAAGAACCTTCATCTGAGGGTTGTACTATGGGAACAATTCCTGAAAGCTCTAAGGAACCAGCTAAAATTGTCAAATATCATATAATAAGGACTGGACAAAGAGCTGCTTATCAGATTATAAGGGAGGACAACACTGATGTTGTATACCTTAACTTTCCAGCAATATTGAATGATGTGAGTAAAGAAGATATTATGGATTTGCACAAGTTGGTGAATATCAGACATGGGGACAACATACCTGAAGAAGAGTTTGAAAGGGTCTTTTGGGGAGATTTAAAAGTAATGTTTGAGCCACCTTCAAGGAAGATGAACTTTGGAAGCTGACAGATCAACAAAGGATTGTCAGTTGGAGATATTTTCATACATGTAAGGTACATTGTTTATCTTTACAAAGTGCAACTATTTATATGCTTGCAGAAGTGGAATATCCTTTATCATCAAGGGTCTGCAAGGCAATGTTGGAAAAGAAGTTACATGCAGATGAGAAGGATGAAGTTTATGAGCAGTTGCTTGATTTGATTAAGGAAAAATCTTTAAAGGAATCATATTGGGGTGTTTAAGAGTGTTTGAAAGAATTTTCAAGTTGTTAAGTGAGACTAAAGGAACTTTTCACTTGGTGAAGGTGCATAGCTGATGAACTCAAATAAGTACATTTTATTACCATCATTTATCCTATTTATTTGACTTGTTTTATTATATTCTCTGTGAGAATTGATACGTTAATGTTTACTTTTGTAATTCTCAGGTAAAAACAAGTATTATGTGAAACTTGGCGATTTTGGACTAATTATGGAGCCAAACAAGCAAGAAGTTAAGAGTCTACTGAAATGTAGAAGATCAAGACCATTCTACTCCAGATACGCCGCATCCTACTTATTATATACGGCGCATCACTGTCAAGATTTCACAAGCTACGATCCAAGACAGCAAGGACATGCGCCGCATACAAGAATGGAGTTACGCCGCATCTTCTGGCGGTATACGAATATTCCTGAATATATTAATCTTGGACCCCACGCGAAGTTAAGTCAATGCGCCGCATCTACTTATTCAATGCGCCGCATCTTACCCTCAGACAGAAACTATAAATACCCCAAGACCAGACGAATTTCGGGAGGCTAATAGAGAAAAGACCGAAGACAGAAGAAACCCTAAGCCGAATTCAGACGAAGTAGCAGCACAAGACACACCTTGAACGAAGATACAAGAGCTGTAAGAAGGTCCTGCATGTATTCAATTCATTAAGTAGTTTTGTTTTATTGTATTAGTACACTTTAATTCGTCAGGATTGATGGGCTTGTGTAATGTGACAACGAAAAGATTGCACTCCCCTTAATATTGCTTTCCCATCAATTAAAGTTTATATGTTGATGTCTTTGGTGACTTTTATTAGTGCATTGATAACCTCTGTGTCTAGCTGAGCGTTGCTTGGGTCGCCATGCCCCTTCCTCGCCTGTTTATTCTATTTTCTAGGATATTGGGATAGTCATAAGTGATCATTAAGGGTTTACTCGCCGATAAGATTAGAGCCAACGAGAAAGGTTTAATCTCGGTGCGTTGCATCGAACTATACACTTCATATAAAACTAGCAATAAAACAAGTGACAAGCTACTTAACTATCAGGACAGGTCTTCCTATTGTCTCAAGTATTTATTTGTGTACGTGTGTGCTAATCGCTGATTCGTGCTTATTAGTTTAGTTTATATTTAATCATAACCAAACCGTGCCAGTCTCTCAGGCTGAACCCCCTTGCGTTAGATTAGGTTGTATAGCTAACTTAAGATATTAAAATACTGATTAGAATAACTAGATAATACGTTCCACTCTTAGTGATCGACACTCTACTTACCATTATATTCATACTGACCGGGTACACTGCTCGTTAAAGTGTGTGTTATATTGATAAGTCGGCTAAATATAAATTTAAAACTTGAATACTGCAAAAACCACAACGACATACCGTGGGTATAAATTAGAGCACAACATACATGCACATCAAGTTTTTGGCGCCGCTGCCGGGGACTGAATTGTTATTATCTGTTAATTTGATTAGTATTTTAATTAGGTTTTTAGTTTTTAATTCTAACCACTAACCCCGTTGTATATTAGTTAATTTGCATTCATTGTATTATTTGCATATTTTCTATTTTTGTGTGTTTTTATTTTTTGTTTATTTTTGTTTGTTTTTATTTTTGTTTTTCTTTTTGTTTTTCTGTATTCTGCTATCGTTATACTGAGCTAATTCAAATGATACGGCGCATCTATTTTCTTAGATACGGCGTATTGCGTTTAATTTTTATAAAATACAACGCATTTAATAAATTCGATACAACGCATCTTTCCCCAAGATACGGCGTATTCTGTTTTTAATAAAAAAATTTCTAAACGATAACGCCATACGACGCATCTGTTTTTACAGATACGGCGTATCTATTATTTTAATTAAAAACAGTTTTCGAATTAATAAACAGATACGATGCATCAATTTTTATCGATACGGCGCATCTTCTGAATCAAAAATCTTGTATTTTGAAACGTAACGAAAATACGGCGCATTAACTTTTGTTAATACGACGCATTTAATTTTAATAAGTATAATAGATTTTTGATAAATTAAACCTGATACGGCGCATTCATAATTCTAAGCGGCGTATCTATTTTCTGAATAAAAGTCTGATTAAATTTTAACGATTATAAGATACGGCGTATCCAACTTTTTGGATACGGCGCATCATCTGCAGATATCAGTTATTTTTATTCTTATATCCGTTTCTAAATTCATTAATCTCTCTTCTAGCGAACAAATCCTACTTATGATTTTACCTATGATGACAGGTTTTGCTATGGAAGACATGTCAGTGAACGGATATCTTGCTAAGGAACTCTTGCTTTCGGATTCATTCGAAGTGGAAGTTTTTGAAGATGTCAACTTCAATGTGCTCATGATTAATGCCGATTTATTCTCTTGGGAGACCCCTCTTGAAGCTACTTATATGGAATTCAAGCGCTTATGCAATATTGAAGATGGGATATTCTCTTATGATTTACTAATGAGCTACACTGAAGATGAATTGTTACTCTTATGGCCCATCATTGAATCTAAAGGATTAACTTGGACTACTATCGAAGAAAAAGATGGGAAATTCCAAATTGAATACATGAACTCAACAAATATAGTCAACAAATCGAGCAACAAAAGCTATGAAGTCCAACCTTTACAAACTTCTTATATGCCTTATTCCGAACAGTATTGGGGATTTGATAAGAGCTATCTGGATAACGAAAGAATGTATGCTGAATCGGAGATATTATTTCATGGAAAGTTGGTAAGGTTGATGGATATCTCTTTGGAAGAGTGGCTTGAACTTAAATACGGTGATCCGAAATTTGCTCCTATGAATGAAGTCAAACGAATTGTGACCTCATGGTTGATACGGAGTTTTGAAGAACAATTTAATGAGTTCATGGAAATCAGAAGGAACATGATTGGTAACACTAGCTTTGACGTTAACCATGATCCTAACAATGTTGATTTTTCAAATTGGTTAGCTAGTAAGTTCAATAACCATAAGAGCATGGACCGTGCTACTAAAGATGTGTTATGGGTATATTAGACGAGAGGAGAAGATGAGGAAGTAGAGAGCAACAATGGATCGTCTGATGGCAATTCAATAATCGAGGAAGGGATTGAAGAATTATTCAGCATAGACATTGATGTGTTCAATTATGAGACACCCTTGTGCAAAAAATTCAAAGAATTTAATTACCTTCTTCAAATCGATGCTGATGTGCTTACTGGAGATCTACCAAGATTCAAAACTTATGATGATTTCAAAAACACCTGGTACTACGAATGGAATGACCAAATACCATGGGTTTGGGATAAACCATGGGAATTTGAGCATATTAATCACACTTGTAAACCTTTTCGCTTCAAGGATGGATTTAGTGAATGGCCAACCTGTGATTATAAGAATGATGGAACCTGTAATGGGGGAAGTATAATTGGAATGAAACGGGTTGGAAACGATGTATACTTTGAAGACGACGATTGGTATGAAAAAGTTGAAGACTGCCCACGTAAAACTGAGGCTTTGCAAGAAAAAAGTAGAATCAACTACTTAAAAGAACTTAAGGGAGCATCGGACACTACTTTCTGGGAATGGGTGCATGGATAATTTGATGATTACACAAAGCTTAGTCGACGCTTGCAATGGGAATTGAAAAATGAGTGGGATGAGGTTCAAGATTATTATCAATCCATTAATGTGGTTAATTATGATCCCTATGATAATAACGATGAGTCGCGAGAAGAATTGATTGATGAACTTGATGACTATTTGAATAAGGATCCTTATTTTAAGTTTGTTGATAAAGACGATGAAGAATTCACCAAAAGAAAATGTCAACTACTTGGGATCCCTTATAATAAGCCACCCATGATTATTTCTGAAAAATTTAAAATCATCAAATATTCTTTAGGACCTGATGAAGAATATGTTGCGATAAAGACCAAAAAATTTATTAGATTAAGTCGTACGGAAGAAAATGTTGCGGAGCTATACGGGAACATCTTTCGGATGAAAGAAGAAGGATGGCTCGTAACAAGATCTAAATAAGGAGCTGAACGTGAGTCTAACTTGAAGACTCAGGAATAAAGACAAGTGCTGACCGGGAGACAACCCGGAAAATTTTTATATTATGTTCTGTGTCGAGTCAGTCAGGCCCGCAGAAGATACGGCGCATCTCAATCCTTAGATGCGACGCATCTTCTGCACTGGTCATATCTTACTTTATTTTCTGCATTTTTATTTTTGACTTTAAAACTTTCTGTCAGTATTTTAATGCGGCGCATCCCTGGTTAAGGATGCGACGCATCTTCTATTCTGATTCGTATTTATTCCAGGCTCGATACGGCGTATCTTCTTTCATAAGATACGGCGTATCGACTGACCTGATGATTTTCAATTTAATTTTTAAAGTTTTATTTTTACTAACTACTAATGTATTATGCAAGTTTGAACCTTCTTAACTCAGGTGTGTTAAAGTCTTGATGGTATTATAGATTCCTGCATTTCCTGTGGATACATCAAATATGAAGCTTAAACGTTCTCATCCACAAGAAAGATGATTTTTGCTCTTATACAAATAATGGAGGATCATACCGAGCAAATCTCAGGGGAGTTTTTCTGTTCTAATTCTTTTATTTTCCAGTTTTTAACCTTTGATACAAACAACGAGGACGTTGTTTAACTTAAGTGGGGGGATTGGAGAATTAGAACACTTACTTGTCCTAAACTTTTTCAAAATATGCTTAAAATGCGCTTAATATATCAAAATTAAAAATTTTTAGCATGTTTTTGTTAAAGTCTAAATTACATAGCTGCACACATGACGTTATTTTCAAAAATTGTGAACTTTTCAAAATTCACAAATCTATGAGTGTGCCGGTGACTTGTAAACTTTAGAACTTGGCTTGTATACTATTCGAGACCACCATAATAAGTATTATTTACATAATTGGAATGACTTGTCTAAATTGGTAAATTTCTAGGATTACACCCAAATAGCCTTTATATGTTATGTGATATTAGCTAACTACACTGGTTAGTTAACCCCCGTATAAACCCTTTTGTTACTCTCACTTTTAGAGTAAGATACCCCTAGAAAAACACTCAGATCCATTCCTTTCGTTTCTTACACCTTTGTTATAATGTTTCGTTACACCTTTACACCTTAGCCTACCCTGTAGATTAAAATCCGTGGTTGGTTAATTGCTTTAGGCAAAGTGTGTTTCCTTACATTACCTGTGTTCGTGTGCGTAATTCATTATCTTTGGTTAGGTCGGGAAATTGCACAATGCAATTGGAGTGAAAGTAAATATTGTATATTTTGAGTCTTGTTTTTCGTGTGTTTACTACTTTCACTATTACCGTTATGTCTGAAGTCATGAAAAGTATGGAAAAATTATCCAGAGTTATCGTTATAGTGATGTGGTGAAATTTTACACATCTATGTTTAAAGTAAGTAAGTAAAAAAAAAAAAAAAAAAAAAAAAAAAAAAAAAAAAAAATCGAAAAAATGAGAAAAGAAAAAAGAAAAAGGAAAAGTTGGATGTTTGTTTAAACAACTTATGTAAAGTTTTGTATTAAGTGGTCGATATCACCACTATTTTTTATATATTATATTTATGGATTGAATGGGAGTTGGCCGTTATGGGAACGCCAACTAAGGTTTATTCTTTGATTGAGATCTTGTTGAGTATAATCCGTGTCTACCTAAAGCGTGTGTTTCAAGTGTTAAAGCGTGAGTTATTCAATGATGTGAGTCTTATTCATGGGATGGTTGGGATAGCAATTTACCACACTTAGGATTTTAATTTATCTGTTTTGTTTATTTTTCATTTTACACCAATTTGTATCCCAAATATTATCCATACCCTATATTATTCTTTATCCAAACCTTTGATTTATTGAGATTAGGGATTTGAGCAATCTTAAGTATCGTAGTCGTGGATTCAGCTATGTATTTATGATTTTGTCGCCCTTTTTGATATAATATTATTGGTAAAGATTACTTGGTCCTATCTTTAGCCTATTCGAGTTAAGGATTTGAGCAATTGCAAGTATCGTGTTCGTGGATTCGATCATGTATTTGTGATTTTGTCGCCTTTTCTGGAATTTGAGATCGATAGAGATTAAGAAGAATGATTAACCCTTAACCTACAAACCCTTTTTACCGCTTTAGACTTGTTATTCCTTGGCTTTAGTGGGGGAGATGTGTATACTTGCCAAGCTTATGATAGAATATTCGTCACGACTGGACAGTTAAACGATTAGATTTGCTTTTATCAAATTATTTTATTTTATTTCTAATTCGTTAAGTGTTTGGTTGTGTGATTATGACAAAACGAATACATGCTTAAATATAAAAATAAATCTTAATATCTTTTAGGATACATTTTCATAAGAATTATTCTAAGGTTTACTTGGGTACAAGTAAAGTTCAAGTGGGGGGATATTTGATGAACTCAAATAAGTACATTTTATTACCATCATTTATCCTATTTATTTGACTTGTTTTATTATATTATCTGTGAGAATTGATACGTTAATGTTTACTTTTGTAATTCTCAGGTAAAAACAAGTATTATGTGAAACTTGGCGATTTTGGACTAATTATGGAGCAAAACAAGCAAGAAGTTAAGAGTCTACTGAAATGTAGAAGATCAAGCCATTCTGCTCCAGATACGCCGCATCCTACTTATTATATACGGCGCATCACTATCAAGATTTCACAAGCTACGATCCAAGACAGCAAGGACATGCGCCGCATACAAGAATGGAGTTACGCCGCATCTTCTGGCGGTATACGAATATTCCTGAATATATTAATCTTGGACCCCACGCGAAGTTAAGTCAATGCGCCGCATCTACTTATTCAATGCGCCGCATCTTACCCTCAGACAGAAACTATAAATACCCCAAGGCCAGACGAATTTCGGGAGGCTAATAGAGAAAAGACCGAAGACAGAAGAAACCCTAAGCCGAATTCAGACGAAGTAGCAGCACAAGACACACCTTGAACGAAGATACAAGAGCTGTAAGAAGGTCCTGCATGTATTCAATTCATTAAGTAGTTTTGTTTTATTGTATTAGTACACTTTAATTCATCAGGATTGATGGGCTTGTGTAATGTGACAACGAAAAGATTGCACTCCCCTTAATATTGCTTTCCCATCAATTAAAGTTTATATGTTGATGTCTTTGGTGACTTTTATTAGTGCATTGATAACCTCTGTGTCTAGCTGAGCATTGCTTGGGTCGCCATGCCCCTTCCTCGCCTGTTTATTCTATTTTCTAGGATATTGGGATAGTCATAAGTGATCATTAAGGGTTTACTCGCCGATAAGATTAGAACCAACGAGAAAGGTTTAATCTCGGTGCGTTGCATCGAACTATACACTTCATATAAAACTAGCAATAAAACAAGTGACAAGCTACTTAACTATCAGGACAGGTCTTCTTATTGTCTCAAGTATCTATCTGTGTACGTGTGTGCTAATCGCTGATTCGTGCTTATTAGTTTAGTTTATATTTAATCATAACCAAACCGTGCCAGTCTCTCAGGCTGAACCCCCTTGCGTTAGATTAAGTTGTATAGCTAACTTAAGATATTAAAATACTGATTAGAATAACTAGATAATACGTTCCACTCTTAGTGATCGACACTCTACTTACCATTATATTCATACTGACCGGGTACACTGCTCGTTAAAGTGTGTGTTATATTGATAAGTCGGCTAAATATAAATTTAAAACTTGAATACTGCTAAAACCACAACGACATACCGTGGGTATAAATTAGAGCACAACATACACGCACATCAATAGCACTGACACAACAAATGGTTATCAGTCCACCATGTCTAACCAACATAAGGACTGACAAATCCAGAGAAAACGGCTCTGGTAAAGATATTTCAAATCCGTTGATGGTTGGCAATTTACCAAAAATTGTATGGTATTCAACTCACCATATCTGAGATAGTGAAGAGTTGGCTAGCCCACAAGGTATGGCTTGTGGTAAAGGCTGTGGAAAACCATACATGGTAATCAATTCACCAAGATGAGGTGCATTTCATCAAAAGAATTGGCTAGTCCAAAAGCAAACGGCTTTTGGTAAAGACAAAACAAATCCGTTGATAGTTGATGGTTTACTAAAAATCATATGGTTATCAATGTACCATGGTCTTACACACCAAAAACATTGGCTACTCCAGTAGTGATGGCTATTGGTAAAGAGACATCAAATCCATTAATTTTCAATGATTCACCTCTCACAGGAGTTTACACACCTGGAAGTGATGAGAATAGTATGAAACTTAAAAGAATTGATGTACAAGTAGTCATGGTTGCTGTGAAGATCAGATGGATTGCATATCAAATGGTGAAAAGATTATTCAAGTCAAGTTGCTGCATAAAGATCAGATTTGAAGTTTTGAAGTGTTAGAGATAATTCCAAGAGTTCAAGATTCAATCCTCAGAAGCTTATTCAGAAGGAACTTGAAGTTCATGAAGCATGAAGATCAAGTTAGGGGAGGATTGTTGGAAATTATCACAAGACAAGACTTAATATGAAGAACAGACTTAAGTCTGCTGGGTTACAAAGTTAAGTCTGTTAGTGTATTTTTGTCATAGTTAAGTCTGGTCTTTCATTGTTAAGTCTGGTAGTAGTATTAATAGTTAAGTCTGGTTGACTTAAGTCATTAAGTCTGTTTATGAAAGTTAGGAAAGTTTGTTAGATATATGTTAGGAAAGGATACGTAGTTATCTTTAGAGAAGATACGTATATCCTTCTACACGTTTTGTATCTAGGGTTTCCTTGGTGTATAAAAGGAACCCTAAGGCATTAGTTTTGATAACGATGAAGATTGTATTCATATTGATTAAAGAATTAGTAATACACAAAGTTAGTTATAATTATTGTGTTCTTCGTTGTTGATTGTTTAGATTCCGCATAAACATTCAATTCGTTGTTAAGAGTTTCTCACTTAGATTGATTTGAATTTATTGAAGTCGTCTAATAAGTAACAAGGCTACTTGGATCCATAACGTGTGGACCTACAAACTTTGATAACTATACTTTGTAAAACTTAATTTTAAATCAAACGCTTGTTTTAAAACAACTCACTTAGAGGTCTTTCTTTATTCCTTGTACTTTGTGACCGAGGACATCACGCCCCCAGAGTTTCATTCCGCTGCAAACATAGATTTTGGGGGTGTGACAGATTGGTACCAGAGCCAAGGTTATAGAGAACTAGGATGCATCATTGACCCTAGACTATAACCACTAGGTCACGATACCTCACAACATCATGATGTGCATACAATTTTGATACTTGTTTCACTTACTTATTTTATATAAGTACTTGTACTTATATATATTTCTATTGACCTGGTTCACAGCGATATGTCTTCACCTAACCACCCTATTATCATTCCAGCAGACTCGGATATTGAGGATACTTTTTCATCCACTAATACACCTACATCACTACTCTCACCTTCCTATACCTCGACATTCCCATATCACTCACCATTGTTAAATGATAACTCCCACACATTTGAGGTAATAGCACCACCTGAGCCAGACATAGAAGAGACTACCAGATATGACACTAAGAATTTTGAGATTCAAGAGACTGCCCCTACCTTCCCACTATCACCACTGTCATTTCCCTTTTCCATTCTCACATATCGGGAATTAGATGACACTCTGTGGATAGTACCAAGATCACCGACTCAACAGGGACAACAGCAAATTCCTCAAGAATGGTTTGGGATCTATACTATCTCGGATATTATCGATGCACAACTCCAGGCCCCACACCAGAACTCATCACAACACTATGATGCCACAACCCAGGATCCAATTCAGAGGAGCACCAGGAAGCCTCTAGACTAGACTTATATCTTTACTAGCTTTTACTATTATCCTAGCCACGGGATGTGTGGCATAGTTCAAAGAAACTTGTAGTATTTTAGTTGTTGTACAATGAACTTACCAAGTGTTGACTATACTATATGGATATAGTTGTGCCATGGTATGATATCGGTCGATGTGAACCGAGACCTTTCCTTTGTATTCATGTATGTGGATGATTATATTATGATTGACGTGATCTATTCTTATTATGGTTGATTCTTATCACGCCATATTCTTACCATGATTTGTCCTTGTCGTGATGTATTTTTATCTTGTTGTGGTTATACCAACTCATGGTGAACATATATTATGGTTATTGTGACTTATTATGGATTATTCTTATCACGTCATATTTCTATCATGATTTATTTTGTCATGATCTATTCCTATATTGTTGTGGTTGAGCTTGTTGTGATTTTCACATGTCATGGTTGCGTATATGTGATGCTCCTTACTACTTATAAAATCTCATGGTCTCTTATGATTTTGAAGGAGTTATGTCAAGCAAGCCGCTCCAGCCATGACACAAACCATGTTGAACAAATCTTTGCCAAGAGCATATCCATAGCCCTCGCCAAAAATCTTACTCATGAAGAATTTATGAATGGCAAATCCCCTCACCTTTAGCGGAACTGAAGGCGCGAAAAGATTTTGCAAATGGTTCGAAGAAGTAGAAACAATATTTCTAAGTGGTAACTGTCACAAGGGAGACAAAGTTAAGTTTTGCCACTTGCACTTTTCGGGATCGTGCCCAGGAATGGTGGACCAAATATGTTCAGTTAATAGGGGTCGACGCTGCTTACTCGATCTCTTGGGAGGAACTAAGAAGGATGATGATTTTAGAATATTGTTCATGGAGCGAATTTCAAGCAATGGAACAGGAAATCCTAGACTTTACCATGGAAGGAGATGATGTGGCCAAATACACTGATCTTTTTTACGAATTAGCAGGCTATGCCCTGCAATAATGAACTGGAATATAAGAAACTCGAGAGGTATATCGGAGGACTCTCTCCTGAAATTCGTGTGTTGGTCACCCCATTAGAACCCGATAACATGCCTAAAGCTATCCGTATGGCGCTCCAGGCAAGAGAACACATAGCCCACACCAAGGCCGTAGGAAATAATAATGACAATAAACAAAATGGAACAACAACAACACATCAGGGTGAAAGTGTGGCACAACAACTACCTAAGAGACAAGAGTTTGCTAAAGCCCATGTTGCAGGCCCAACTAAGAAGAAAGGGTACCTTAGTACTCGACCAAAATGTAACAAATGTCAAAAACACCATAACCCTGGTCATTGCTCTACTCCATGTGGTAACTGTAAGAAGCGCGGTCACTAGACCAAGGACTGTAGTAATCCCGTAAATCAGAGGATCCCGGGGAGCTGCTTCGAATGTGGAAGCATAGGACACTTCAGGAAGGACTGCCCAGAGCTGAAGAACAAGAAAACCGAAGTCTAAACCCTCTAGAGTTGTATTTTCCTATAGTACTTCACCTTAGGAAGTTAGTGTAACCTAGTTGTAACAAGTACCTTTTATCTAATGTAATCTCTATCTTCCGTTATATCCGTGATACTCACAACCCTCATCTATTACACTTTCTATTCTATTTATCTTATTCCTAACCATTTCACAACAACATACCGCTATCCTATTAGGGGTTAGGCAAATTTCGTCTTTGACCATAGACTATTACCATTTCGTAAGATTCACCCACATCCTATAACCCATTCAACAAGATTTTATCCCAAACTATTTTACTACCACTTTATAGAACTGTTTTACATAATTTTAATACAGGATATTTTACTACCACTTCATAAAACTGTTTCACATAATTTTACTCAAAACAATTTTACTACCATCTTAGGAAATTATTTTGCAAGATTTTAAAACATGTTGTATTACCATCACCTCATAAATTGATTTACTAGCACTCTACCAACTATTTACTCCCATACGAACCGATTTTTCTTGTTAAAACAAAATTTAAACTACCCTTTTACCAAACAACACGTTGAACACCATCTAAAACTCTTGAAAAACATAATACTATTTCGACTAAACCGAGCATCGCATCATCAACCCTCAATTATACATAGCCTGATCACCTATGTCTAATTTAGGAAGGATTATGCCATGAAGGAAACAATCATCTTTTCAAAATTCTTAATAACAATCTTCATTCAAAACAACCAAAAAGCAAAGCTTTGTAAACAAATAAATTTTTCATAAACATCCCTTTTGACAAACCCTCTCTAGATACTTACACCACTTGTCACTCACTCAGCCGTTAAGTTGGATTTTTACCGTTGACTTCTCTAGGAAAGACTTTCCATCCACGAGGAGTATTCCATGACATAAGAAAACAATGAAAGGATTACGAAACCACAAACAAGGACTAGAAACATACAGTAAGTTGATTCATAACGCAACGGAAATCTTAAGACCTCACGAGGCAATCCAAATCACTATCTTTGGCATAGTCACCAAATCCTATCATTTCAGAAGTACTAGTTAGACCAAGTAAGACAACAAACCTAAGCCATGATCTATTTTAGAAATAACCAAGTAAGTTGAATGCTCACATCGGTAAGACTTACCTAATATTAACCAATAGGCATTATCCGACACCAGAAACAAGACGTTAGACCTCTAAGCATTCATGCGGACATACCTACCCGACTATTTCATCCTTTTTAATGCTTTCAATTCAAATGAATCTTCTTTAAAATGCGATTATACAGATCATATACCCTGTAGGAAAATATTTTTCTAAAGTACCTATTTTGACTAGTAAATTTCTTTCGGTCAGCCTTTAACAAAACTATCGTACGTTAAGAAAGGTATAACATCAATCTTTACTAAACAATTCTATTCACATCATGTCGAAAACCTGTCTATAAAACTTTGGATCACGTTCGAATTGAAAACAGTCCAATCTTGCATAATCACTGAAATTATTCAAACTGGTACATTCATTTATTCAGGGAAAGATTTCAAACAAAACACTCTATATCGAGAGAAAGGTTTCATATATTCAAACTCGTAAATTCATTTATTAAAACTTGTAAGTTCATTTATTTAAACTTGTAAATTCACTTATTCAGAGGAAGATCTCAAATAAAACGCTCCATATCGAGTCAAATTTTGAAAATCAACCACCGTACTAAAACACTTCATACATTTAGGGTCTTTTGATTGACAAGCAGTAGCATGGAAAAATTAGATGAAGAAAATCTAGGAAGATACTATTGAACAGTAGAATTTTAGTAATAAATACTAAGCACCGTAGGCGAATGGAGACTCATATCGTAACATTAGTTAGAGCAAGACATGAGGAATCAAAATTGTTACCATAGCTTTACCCTTCAGGTAGCGTCCTTTTCAACGAACTTATGATTGTAGAATTAGTCACAAAACATGTTGTGCCAATTTCAAATACCCCAATAAAAGGTAGCCGATACACCTCGAACTTCTGGCAATCCCTTTAAGATATTTTTACCCAATCAGATATAAGCACGATCTACCATCCTCGGACCAATGAACATAGTAAGAGAAACTATCCAAACGCTATAGGACATGCTCAGTGCCGTAGGATCAATTGATTAAAGTGAAGTAGAGGTTAGCTGTCACCATCCGAATATAAACAATTGATAGCACCACCAACTAATTAATTAATCAATTTGCAATTTACATCTGTTGAAGCTTTAATTGATGTAAAGAGCACATGCAATATCAATAAAATAATATAAAAAACTTTTACCGATCAGCAAAACTTAGCAAGGAAGTAAATCGTTAGCGATCAAAAGTTTTACATCGCTGCTTCCATTATTCAAATCAGCTATCTTCGACAGTAACAACCTTGACGAATCCTAGATATCACGAGCAACCTGTCTCTGAAACCACTTGCGGAGATCGTTTGCTCGAGGTTTGTAAGACCTGTTATCTAGGATTAACACAATAATAATGAATAACAATATTGTATGCAGCGGAATAATCAAACGACTCATTATTATTAATCAAGGTTTGTCGAATGATTCTTGTAGCTTATACAAACTACGAACCCTAGGTATCCATTAGAGGACTTGATACCTAGACACACACACACCGTTCAATAAGGGGTGCATCAGACCACTTTTTCTCAATGTAGCACCCCTTATTGAAGATTGGGAGTCTGACAGTGATGATGATGTTGAGGAATCTGATTCAACCCCTAAGAACAAAGAGGAAGCAATTCCTACTGTTGTTGAATCAAAAGTGCCTAAAGCTAAAAAGGTTGAGTTTGTTAAACCTAAACTAGGTAAAGGTATCTCTAGAAAAATGGCTGAGTATGATAACACACCTAGAGTATATCCTAAGAGAACTAATAATTTGCCTAGAGGAAACCAGAGAAATTGGAACAACCTAGTTTCACAAAGATTAGGTACTGATTTTCAATTACTTAAAAAGGCATGTTATAGTTATGGTAGTTTTGCACATCTGCAAGATGAGTGCTACTACTATCAAAAACCAGTTTGGAATCAACATACAAGGGTGAACCATAGAAACTTTGCTAGAAAGACTCACCCTCATCCCAAAAGAAACATGGTTCCCAAGGAAGTTTTGATAAGAGATGGTGCTTCTAGAATTATCTCACCTATTGCACCAAAAGAGCCCATAAAGAAAGACAAAGTTGATATTGCTGCTAAGGCAGACTCTGCTGTTTTGCCAAAAGTGGTTACTGATACTGTTGTGGGCAACCATTTTTATGCTGTTAAGGCCTCAGCTTGCTGGGTCTGGAAACCTAAAGTTAAAGTTTTGGATCATGTTCTCAGACACAGCAGTGCACCAATGCAGTTGAAGAAATTTGACTACTTTGATGCACAAGGCAGATCCAAGTCAGTAATGGCTTGGGTCCCAAAGAGAAACTAATTCTCTTACTTTTTGTGCAGGGCAATCTACAAAAGGAGCTAAAAGATAAATGCATTTTTGATAGTGGATGCTCTTCACATATGACTGGAGACCAAAGCAATTTGGAAAACTTTGAAGCTTTGGATGGTGGATACGTTGCCTTTGGGAATGATCCTAAAGGAGGTAAAATCGTTGGAAAAGGCATCATCAGAACTGGAAAATTGGATTTTGAGAAAGTGTATTTGGTGAATGGACTAAAGTTCAATCTTTTTAGTGTCTCACAAATGTGTGACAGAAAGAATTTTGTTCTTTTTACAGACACTGAGTGTCTTGTCTTATCTCCTGACTATAAGATACCTGATGATAAATTAGTACTTCTTAAAGTCCCTAGAAATGACAACATATACAGTGTGGACATAAAGAACATTATTCCCAAAAGAGATTTAACTTGTCTGTTTGCCAAAGCCACTATTGATGAATCCAAACTTTGGCATAGAAGGCTTGGCCATTTGAACTACAAGGCTATCAACAAGTTGGTGAAAGGGAACTTGGTCAGAGGATTACCTTCAAAGGTTTTTGAAAACCCTGAAATATGTGTTGCTTGTCAGATGGGAAAGCAACATAGAGCATCTTGTAAGTCCAAAGTGGTGAACTCTATTTCTGAACCCTTGTTTATGTTACATATGGACCTATTTGGACCTACTTATGTGAAAAGCTTGAACAAAAAGATGTATGGCTTAGTGGTCACTGATGATTTTAGTAGATTTACTTGGGTATTCTTCTTAGCTACTAAGGATGAGACTCCTGGCATTCTTAAGGCTTTTATTACAAGGATAGAAAACCTATTTAATCACAAGGTTAAGATCATCAGATGTGACAATGGAACTGAATTTAAGAACCAAGTGATGAATCAGTTCTGTGAGGAAAAGGGTATAACTAGACAATTTAGTGTGGCTAGAACTCCTCAGCAAAATGGTGTTGCTGAGAGGAGGAATAGAACATTAATTGAGGCTGCTAGGACCATGTTGTCAGAGTCTAAGTTACCCACTATCTTTTGGGCTGAAGCAGTCAACACTGCTTGCTATGTGCAAAATAGAAGTAAGATAGTTAAGCCTCATAACAAGACCCCTTATGAGTTATTACATTGTAGGAAACCTCTGATAGATTTCTTAAGACCATTTGGGTGTCATGTTACTATCTTGAACCCCATTGACCACTTAGGCAAGTTTAGTGAGAAAGCAGACATAGGTTTCTTTGTTGGATACTCCACTAAAAGTAAGGCTTTTAGAGTCTTCAATCAAAGGACTGGGCATGTGGTGGAAAATTTACATGTTAAAATTACAGAAACCACACCTAATGTTGATGGAAAAGGTCCTGAATAGATGTTTGATATTGATTCTCTAACCAAAAGTATGAATTATCAACCAGTCATTGCAGGTACAACTAACATGTCTGCAGGTACACAAACTAACCCCATTCAGGTACACAAGCTAAGGATAATGCATCTTCAAAAGAGTTTGTGTTGATTGAAAGATGGAACATTGATTAGCCTTTCACACCTAATGAGGGCAAGAGTTCACTGGATGATGATATTCATGAGGAAGTTCCAAAGAATGATGCAGAAGAAATTGTTCAACCTTCTCATGATGACAAGAATGGTGATAAGGAAAGGA
The DNA here is from genome assembly GCA_021014915.2 of Artemisia tridentata subsp. tridentata. NCBI lineage: Eukaryota > Viridiplantae > Streptophyta > Magnoliopsida > Asterales > Asteraceae > Artemisia > Artemisia tridentata. The sequence goes on from CP139509.1 coordinate 424,348,956, forward strand.
ATGAAGAGTCAGAAATTGATGGGCAACAAGGGAATAAAACTAGCAGCAGTTCTCTCAACTCTGCTGCCAGGCCAAAACACTCTGCTGTTAGGCCAAAACACTCTGCTGCTAAGTCTGGCAATTCTGCTGCTGTGCCCAAGGACTCTACTGCTGGTAAAGATGGTGATTCTTATGATGATTCTTCTGAAGAGATGCCCGAATTAGAAGAAGTGTATGTGGACACTGATGATGAAATTGTTGATGTCTTTGGTGCTGGAGCTGATTTATCCAATTTGGAGACTGATATACCTGTTAGTCCCACTCCAACAACCAGAATCCACAAGAATCATCCAAAGGAGCAGATTATTGGTGATGTTAAATCTGCTGTTCAGACCAGAAGTAAATCAAAAGGTTTGAGTGATTTGCTTGATCAGGGATTGTTTGCTCAAACTCTTAAAAAGAGGAATAGCCACAAGGATTTAAAAATTGCATGTTTGCCTGTTTCTTATCTCAAGAGGAGCCCAAAACCATTCACAAGGCTATGAAAGATGAAAGCTGGGTTGAAGCTATGCAAGAGGAACTGCTGCAGTTCAAGCTTCAAGAAGTCTGGACATTAGTTGATCTGCCCAATGGGAAAAGGGCAATTGGTACAAAATGGGTGTTCAGATGCAAGAGAGATGAAAGGGGCATTGTTATCAGAAACAAGGCTAGATTGGTGGCTCAGGGATACACTCAGGAAGAAGGAATAGATTATGATGAGGTATTTTCCCCAGTTGCAAGAATAGAGGCTATCAGACTATTCTTGGCATATGCCTCATACAAGAACTTTCCTGTGTATCAAATGGATGTGAAAAGTGCTTTCTTGTATGGAAAGATTGATGAAGAGGTATATGTGATGCAACCACCTGGTTTTGAAGATCCTAAGTATCCTGATAGGGTTTATAAAGTGGAGAAAGCACTGTATGGACTACATCAAGCTCCTAGAGCTTGGTATGACACCTTATCCAAGTATTTGCTGGCCAATGGTTTCAAAAGAGGAACCATTGACAAAACCTTGTTCATTAAGAAAGACAAAAATGATATTCTACTTGTTCAGGTTTATGTAGATGATATTATTTTTGGGTCTACAAATAAGGTGTTGTGTGAACAATTTGAGAAGCTTATGCACAACAGGTTTGAGATGAGTTCTATGGGGGAACTCACTTTCTTTTTAGGACTTCAAGTTAAGCAGAAATCAGATGGGATTTTTATTAGCCAAGACAAGTATGTGGCTGATATTTTGAAGAAGTTTGGGTGTAAAGAGGTGAAGCCTGCAAAGACAACAATAGAGACCAACAAACCTTTTCTCAAGGATGAAGATGGGGAAGAGGTTGATGTTCATCTTTATAGATCAATGATTGGTTCATTGATGTATCTGACTGCTTCAAGGCCAGACATTATGTTTGATGTGTGTGCGTGTGCCAGATTTCAAGTGTCCCCAAAAGTTTCTCACTTGAATGTTGTTAAGAGGATTTTTAGGTATTTGAGGAGTCAACCTAGGTTGGGACTCTGGTACCCTAAGGATTCACCTTTTGACTTGGTGGCATACTCTGATAGTGACTATGCTGGAGCTAGTTTGGATAGAAAATCAACCACTGGAGGCTGTCAGTATCTTGGACATAGGCTGATCTCTTGGCAATGTAAAAAAACAAACAAAGTCGTGTACGAACTTCCCTAGACGAAGTAGCAGAAGTTGAGATGTAATCATCTCCCTGAATGAAACAAACTTGTCTTCCTTGTCTTCCCCTTAAGCCATGCCATACCACTTAAAATATCTTCCCCTTTTTGTTATCAACAAATAGGGAACGAATAAACAATAGAAACTTCCCCTCGAGTGATGCATGTACATAAAATGATTCTTCAAATCTGTAGGCTTTATATATTTTGAAGAAAACTAATCATTACCAATTTGATATAGAAATAGAATAAACCAACCCTGTGTCTTATGCCTTGTACTAAATACGACTTCGAACGTATACTCCATGTATAGGGAGACCGCAATCTCTTGACAATAATCACTGAGCACAATAACGTAACTCCTTCAAGTGTTTTGTCAATTCGTAGTCACTTGAACGAACAAACAAGCATCTTTAAACGGTATGGGGACGTTTAAGATATTGAGAAAAAGTGGTCTGATGCACCCCTTATTGAACACCAAAACGCTTACTTATTAAATGAACGCAAGACATAAAAATCTCAAATCATCAGTATGAATACCAACGAGCAATCAAAAACCTTCACCTTGATGTAGCACACAAATGGTTAAGTATTAAAGCTTCCCCTGAAACCCATATGGTAACCATTTGAAAGAACTTGTCGAATAACAACCACCATAGAAACAAATACCATGTAGTACCATGAAGATCACCAAATAGCTTTCGAAAAATGACTACAATAATATTTGAAACCAAGCAGTAGTAGAATGAAAAACAGTTCTTATAATCTGAACCTGATTCCCAAAAGTAATGAATGAATCATCAGGTCATAACCAAAAATCCAAAAATCCTCCTGTGTGTGTGTGTTTCTTCTGGTGTGTGTGTTATGGAACCAATGTGTTCCAAATCTCGTATGTCTTCCCCTCACTTTGTGTATCGAATGCCCATAAAAATCAACGAGCAGCAATAGCATATCAAACGAACAGTACCACATAACATTCAAGTAGCAGTACAAACAAATTATGCCAACAGTACAAAGTGAGAACCAAGCAGTACGAATATGTGTCGAAAGCAGTACTAACTCCGAATACCAAGCAGTACAAACTTTTCAACCTCCAAAGCTAGCAGTACAAACTGTTGTCGAGCAGTACTAATTTTCTTAATCTAGCAGTACAAACTCGAAATCCCAGCAGTATCAACTGCTAGTAGTATGAATCATGAGCAGTACTAATTTGTTAGGCGAGCAGTAGAAACTGTTGAATAAAGCAGCAGCAGATACATGTGCGACAACCATAATATAAACCATAAGCGACAACCAAAAATCCCATACCGTATGAGATTAGAAAAACTATTCGACCAATTAAATTGAATTTAATTGATGGTACCCCATAATCGAATATAATACCAGCTGCACAAGTAAATCTCAACCGACCAATTCAAAGACCAATTGATTAAGGGATTTTCTAACATGTGCCCTAAGGGCACATGTAAGCACACCAAAAAGGACGGCGGGTCTCATGAAAAAGGACGTCCGACCCACATCTTTTATTTGAGAAGTGTACCTTTTTGTGGGTCCGGACGTCCTTTTTCATGGGGCCCGCCGTCCTTTTTGGTGTGCTTACATGTGCCCTAGAAAATCCCATTGATTAAAGTGAAGTACGAGTTTAGCTGTCACCATCCGAATATAAACAATTGATAGCACCACCAACTAATTAATTAATCAATTTGCAATTTACATCTGTTGAAACTTTAATTGATGTAAAGAGCACATGCAATATCAATAAAATAATATAAAAACTTTACCGATCAGCAAAACTTAGCAAGGAAGTAAATCGTTAGCGATCAAAAGTTTTACATCGCTGCTTCCATTATTCAAATTAGCTATCTTCGACAGTAACAACCTTGACGAATCCTAGATATCACGAGCAACCTGTCTCTGATACCACCTGTAGAAACAGGGCGGAATATAGTTTCTAGGATCGTTTTGAGGCTTAGGGTTCAACAATAACAATTAACAATTATGCACACTGATTAAAACAATTCAATTGTTATTGACACAAAGTTTATCTTTAACACTCCACGCCTCAACTATTATTTTATCAGAATAATACGTTTACACTTAATTTGTAACAGGGATCAAGATCCTTGAGGCTATAAACAACTAATCCTAGGCGTTTACATCTCACGCCCTAGGATACACACACACACATTTTTATGTATTGTACATTGTGGAAGACATATATTTTAAAACCTGTACCCTATGTCTCTTTATATAATAGAGACATTAGGGTTTACAAAAGAATAAACTAAAAATAAAAGATCTTCGTAGTAATCTTGAACTTTCATCTTTTGTTACTTTAAGCCCTTTAATTTCATTCTTCTATTTATTTTGTCTCATCAAATCTAGAATCCCAACAATCTTCCCCTATTTGATGATGACAAAACAAACAAAGTCGTGTACGAACTTCCCTAGACGAAGTAGCAGAAGTTGAGATGTAATCATCTCCCTGAATGAAACAAACTTCTCTTCCTTGTCTTCCCCTTAAGCCATGCCATACCACTCAAAATATCTTCCCCTTTTTGTTATCAACAAATAGAGAACGAATAAACAGTAGAAACTTCCCCTCGAGTGATGCATGTACATAAAATGATTCTTCAAATCTGTAGGCTTTATATATTGTTGAAGAAAACTAATCATTACCAATTTGATGCTGAAGTAGAATAAACCAACCCTGTGTCTTATGCCTTGTACTAAATACGACTTCGAATGTATACTCCATGTATAGGGAGACCGCAATCTCTTGACAATAATCGCTGAGCACAACAACGTAACTCCTTCAAGTGTTTTGTCAATTCGTAGTCACCTTGATGAACAAACAAGTTACCTTTAAAGTGTAACACCCACCTTAAGATATAATAAGACACAACCTTGAAAAATTTCACTGCATCATCAAAGAAGCAACAAATACTCCTCTGCTCCAATAATCAAATAAATTCAACCCTTTAAAAACTTTAACGAACATAATAATCCAAAAACCTTCTTTGTGTGTGTGAACTTCCCCTGTGTGTGTGTAAACCAATAACCAATGCTTCCCCTTACTGCTCGTAAATCATGCAACTAGTATCAATCGTGTAAACCCAGCAGTAGAAACTCCTAATACCGAGCAGCAGTATGTTATAACGCTAGCAGTAGTATCAATATTCTCAGCAGCAGAAACTCGAAGCTAGCAGCAGAATAAATTACAACTAGCAGCAGAATGTATCAAACGTAGCAGCAGAATAAAACACATCGAGCAGCAGAATGATACAACTAGCAGCACAATCAAAAATACCAAGCAGCACTATAAATGTAAGCGTAGCAGTAGAATCCCAATTAAATACCAAATACTGATCTGCTCCAACTTTGACCAATTAAATTCACGCCTCATAATTTGACTAGCCCCACAAACGAATATAAACAATTAAAAACACAATCGAGGTACAAGGGCAAAAGACGACAATTCCAAACCATGATCAGTACGAGGTTATCTTCTTCAAATCAGCCAATCAATAAATTACACAGCCAATTAAGTCCATGTGATATCAATTTAATACACACTGATCCATGATCGATTTTAATAATCGAACAATTTAAACCATCGACCCATTAAATCACATGCGACAAAAACTTACGAATAGTAGATTGAAGCCACCGACCCACTATCTCCTCTCTTTGATTAATCAATTAGATTAAAGTAACTCAATTGATAGACCAAGCGGAAAACGACAAAATCATATTAGCCAATAATTTTGATTCACTTTTGTCGCCAAAAGACTTCTCTAAAAATTCGATCGGTCAGTATAATAAACAATCAATCGTACAATCAGTCAATTAAAACCTTAAAAGTCGATACCCTTAAAAAATAATTACGATGAACATAATACAGATAGTTTCTAAGATCGTTTTGTGCCTTAAGGTTCAACAATAACAATGAACAATTATGCAGCGGAATTAAAACAAATCAATTGTTATTGACACAAAGTTTATCTTTAACACTCCACGCCTCAACTATTATTTGATCAGAATAATACGGTTACACTTAATTTGTAACAGGAATCAAGATCCTTGAGGCGACAAACAACTAATCCTAGGCGTTTACATCTCACGCCCTAGGATAACACACACACTTTTCTGTATTCTACATTGTGGAAGACATATATTTTAAAACATGTACCCTATGTCTCTTTATATAATAGAGACATTAGGGTTTACAAAAGAATAAACTAAAAATACAAGATCTTCGTAGTAATCTTGAACTTTCATCTTTTGTCACTTTAAGCCCTTTAATTTCATTCTTCTATTTATTTTGTCTCATCAAATCTAGAATCCCAACAAAGCCCAACTCACTAGTCTAGGACTTATTCATGAAACAGCAAAGGAAAATCGTACAGATCAAGAATCAGTGACAAGCGACAAGAGAACGATAGAAAAGTTATGTCAGTACATGACGTAAATCATTGGAAATTAGGTCTCCCTAAGCCACGAACCATTGGGAATTTTAGAGTTGGGGAATGAATTATGTTGAAAGTCTTGCCTTGGGAAGGCGTGATACAATTTGGGAAACGCGAGAAATTGAACACTAGGCATATTGGACCATTTAAGACTCTAACTAGAATCGGCCGAGTAGCCTATAGACTTGAACTTCCACCAGAGCTCAGTAGTGTGCACAATACATTTCATATTCCAACCTTAAGAAGTGTTTATCCGACGAACCCCTCATCATTCCATTAGGAGAAATTCAACGCAATGACAAACTTAACTTTATCAAAGGGCTGGTAGAAATTATGGATCGTAATATTAAGCAATTGAAGCATAGTAGAATTCCTATCGTCAAAGTTTGCTGGAATTCTCAACGAGGTCCCGAGTTCACTTGGGAACGAGAAGACCAGATCCGTCAAAAGTATCCGCACCTCTTCACCGTCAACACTCCAATGACCAACACTGGCTGAATCTCGAGGACGAGATTCATTTTATGGGTGGTAGACTATCACAACCCGCAAAATTTCAGGTCAATACTATTCACCAAACTCGAATTTACTTTCTTGACATTCGTTTGAAAACAATTTACATGTGACTTTTTACTTGAATCGACGTGAAAACCTAGAATAAATTCCAAGTGCACTAGGACTTAGGTTATATTTATTTCACAATGCTCCAGTATCTTGCTCCTGCTCCACTTCACAATTTCAAACTCTAAAACAAATTCCTATTCTTAAATTACTTACGGTTGCCAATTCAACAAACTATATTCGTTATTCAAAATTTAACACCCGATATACCCAATTTTCCCAACGATTATTTCTAATATATTTTTATACTTCCAAAAAGATTACAAAAGTTCCAAAAATATTTCCTTACGCCCAAGATAAATTCTTTACAACTTATGTTTAATTACGTATAACTTTCATTAATCATCAAAACAACAACCAATACCTATTTTTAACACCCAATACATACAATATATACACTTTTGTATTAAAACTACTCATCTAATCCAAATAATACTACCCTTTCCGCCGCCCCCCCCCCCCCTTCTCATGTCTCTTAGATATTAAACATATTATAAATGATACTTACTGATGAACTCAAATAAGTACATTTTATTACTATCATTTATCCTATTAATTTGACTTGTTTTACTATATTATGTATGAGGATTGATACTTAATTGTTTACTTTTGTAATTCTCAGGTAAAAACAAGCATTTGGTGAAACTTAGCGATTATGGACTAATAATGGAGCAAAACATGCATAAAGTGGAAGTCTACTGACATGGACAAGATCAAGTCAATTCTGCTCCAGATGCGCCGCATCTCACTCTCGACATGCGCCGCATCTCTATCAAGATATCACCAGATACGATCCAAGATACAAGAGGACATGCGCCGCATCTAATCAAGAGTTACGCCGCATCTTCTGGCGGTGTACGAATATTCCTGAATATTATAATCTTGGACCCCACGCGAAGTTAAGTACATACGCCGCATCTACTTAAGTAGATGCGCCGCATCTTCCCGCAGACAGAAACTATAAATACCCCGTAGACCAGACGAATTAAAGAGTTCGAAACCCTAAAACCGAAGTTCGGACAGCAGAACAGGAGGACGAATTCAGTCAAGAGGCAGCACAAGACACACCCAAATCGAAGATACAAGAGCTGTAAGAAGGTGCTGCATGTATTTAATTCATTAAGTAGTTTTGTTTTATTGTTTTAGCAAACTTTAATTCATCAAGATTGGTGGCTTGTGTAATGTGGCAACGGAAAGATTGCACTCCCTTAAAACTGCTTTCTCATTAATTAAAGTTTATATGTTGATGTCTTTGGTTACTACTTATTAGTGCATTGATAACCTCTGTGTTTATTAGTGGCTTGCGGGCATCCGACTGCGGGACAAGATGTGGCTCCCACGGTTGTTTCTAAATTGATCACTTAGGAATAACTTTTAGACATAAGTAATCATTAAGGGTTTACTCGCCGATGAGAATAGGACCAACGAGAAAGGGTTAATTACATACACTTCATATAAAGCTATCAATAAAACAAGTGACAATCTACTTAATCATAAGGACAGCCCTCTTATTGTCTCGAGTATCTATCTGTGTACGTGTGTGCTACTTGCTGATTCGTGCCTAGTGGTTTATTTTATCATTTAATTGCAACAAACTGTGCCAGTCTCTCAGGCTGAAACCCCCTTGCGTTAGGATATTAAAATACTGATTAGAATAACTAGATAATACGTTCCACTCTTAGTGATCGACACTCTACTTACCATTATCTTCATACTGACCGGGTACACTGCTCGTTAAGTGTGTGTGTTATTGATAAGTCGGCTAAATATAAATTTAAAACTTGAGTAGGCATTAAAACTGCTAAACCGCAACGACACATCACGCGCATCAAGTTTTTGGCGCCGCTGCCGGGGAGTGAATTGTTATTATCTGTTAATTTGATTAGTATTTTAATTAGTTTTTTCTTTTTATTAGATTAATTGCATCATTGTACTATTTTGCATATTTGTTGTATTGTGTGTTAATTGTTTTCTTTTTATTTTTGTGTGTTTATTTTTATTTGTGTGTTTAAATTTTTGTCTTTTTATTTTTCGTACTTTTCTGTTCTGCTATCGTTGTACTGTGCTAAATCGAACGATACGGCGCATCTGATCTCTCAGATACGGCGTATTGCGTTCAATTTTTTTATATACAACGCGTTTAATTAATTCGATACGACGCATCTTTTCCCCAAGATACGGCGTATCTGTTTTTAATAAGAAAATTTTTCTAAGCGATAAAGTAATACGACGCATCTGCTTTTGCAGATACGGCGTATCTGTTTTTGATAAAAATTTTCTAAACGTTGACGCCATACGACGCATCTTCTTTTGAAGATACGGCGTATCTATTATTTTAATTAAAAACAGTTTGCGAATTATTAAACAGATACGGCGTATCGATCTCTGTCGATACGGCGCATCTTACTGAATCAAAAATCTTTTATTTTTAAACGTAACGAAAATACGGCGCATTAACTTTCGTTAATACGACGCATTTAATTTTAATTAGATAAATTGATTTTTGATTAATTAACTCGATACGGCGCATTCATAAATTCAAAGCGGCGTATCTATTTTCTGAATAAGTCTGATTTAATTTTAACGTATTAAGATACGGCGTATCCAACTTTTTGGATACGGCGCATCGTCTGCAGATATCAGCAACTCTTATTCTTTTCTAATTTCCGAACGGAAAATATTCTGACTTACCCTTATACTTGGAAGCTTTTACTTTGAAATCTTCTTGTTCTTAATTTTCAGGATCAATGTTCGATATTTTCCCAAACTGGTTCGGAAGACCCCAAAGAAACCTTACTATGGAAGAGTTTGCATTACTAATCGCTCAAGCCAATGAACAAGAATATCATGAGGCAAGGAACTTTATCACCGAATTCAAAGGCAGTCATGAGCTATTACTAAAGGAACAAAACAATTTGATCAATGGTTTGGCAATTGAAGTGCACCAATTGTCAACAGTACTTAACAAGGTTCTTTTGGTAAGGCACGATCTGAAAGGAATTACAACTAGAGGCGGAAAGTCAACCTTTCAAATCGGAGAAACACCCGAGGATGACGGTACAAATAAAATTTCCCCTGATTCTTTACCACCTGAGCAAGAGCAACCAAATGAGACTGATCCAGAACCTGTAATTAGAAGAGAACCTTCTGTTGAACCTAAACGATCAACACCACCCTTCCCACATAGGGTGAGGAAAGAGAAAGAAGATGCCTATCAAAAGAAGTTCCTGGAGAATCTCAAGCAGCTGCAGCTAAGCATACCATTTATGGAAGCCCTAGTGCAAATGCCGAAATATGCTAAATATCTGAAAAGCTTGCTTACAAACAAGTCTAAACTCGAAGAGGCTTGCACCATAACAATGGGGAAAAGAAGCTCAGCGGCATTGCTCAACAAACTTCCATCTAAAGAAAAAGATCCAGGGAGTTTCACTATTCCTTGTCAAATTAAAAATTTGCATATTGAAAATGCCTTAGCCGACCTAGGAGCTAGTATAAGTCTTATGCCCTCTTCTATGTATGATAAATTAGGTCTTGGTGAACCAAAACCTACTAGGATGTGCTTAGAACTAGCTGATAGGTCCATACAATACCCATTAGGAATAGCGGAAAATATATTAATAAAAGTTGATAAATTTGAATTACCTATCGACTTCGTTATCCTTGATATGCCTGAAAATTCTAGAACTCCTATAATATTAGGAAGACCATTTTTAGCCACTGCTAGGGCCATGATTGATGTTTTTAATAAAAAAATAACTCTTACCATAGGAAAAGATGAGGTTGAGTTTAACATGGAACAATCTATGAGTAAAGATAATTCCGATGATGATGAATGCTATAACATCGATGTTTCTGATGACACGATTAATCAATTTACTCAGAGATTGTTAAAAAATAATTTGCTTGATTCTTTTCTGCTTAAAAATTTAGAAAACACAATTGCTATAGAAGATCAAGTTGATGAGAATACTATTAATTATAATTTTGCTGCTGATTCTGCTGTATGTAACGCGATGCGGCGCATCGAAAACCTCGATGCGGCGCATCTATCTGATGACAGCAGCGATGTAATTAAAGAACAGGTTTATTCCGCTAGTGCTACTGAAATTGATAATGTTAAACCTGTGCTTAAGGATCTTCCTTCTACTTTAGAATATGCTTATTTAAACGGAAATACTAATTCACCCGTTATTATTGCATCTGACTTAACGCCAAAAGAAAAAGAGTCTCTTTTGCAGGTATTATATAAACGAAGAGGAGCATTAGCATGGAGTATGTCTGACATTAAGGGAATTAGCCCGTCATTTTGTACACATAAAATCCTTATGGAGGATGAATTCAAACCAACTATCCAACCTCAAAGGCGTTTGAATCCAAAAGTCCAAGATGTGGTAAAAAACGAAATCGTAAAGTTACTTGACTCCGGACTTATCTACCCAATTTCCGACAGCTCGTGGGTCAGTCCTATCCACGTTGTGCCGAAAAAAAGGAGGAATGACGGTAGTACTCAATGACGACAATGAGCTAATCCCTTCAAGAACCGTTACCGGATGGAGAGTTTGCATTGAATACCGCAAACTCAATGATGCTACGCGAAAAGATCACTTCCCTCTTCCATTTATTGATCAAATGTTAGAAAGACTATCAGGATATGATTATTATTGTTTTTTGGATGGTTTTTCAGGTTTCTTCCAAATACCCATTGCCCCTGAGGATCAAGAGAAGACGACTTTCACCTGCCCTTATGGAACCTTCGCCTATAGGAGAATGCCGTTCGGATTATGCAACGCCCCTGCTACTTTCCAACGTTGTATGACGGCTATCTTCCATGATATGGTAGAAGACTTTATGGAAGTCTTCATGGACGACTTCTCGGTGTTCGGTAACTCATTTAGTGATTGTCTCTTTAAACTTGATAAAATGCTTGCTAGGTGTGAAGAAACTAACCTTGTTCTTAATTGGGAAAAATGTCACTTTATGGTTAGAGAGGGAATCGTGTTAGGACATAAGATTTCTGGGAAAGGTATAGAAGTCGATAAAGCTAAAATTGATGTAATTGCTAAACTACCTTACCCCACTAACGTAAAAGGCGTTAGAAGTTTTTTAGGGCACGCTGGATTTTATCGTAGATTCATAAAGGATTTTTCAAAAATATCTAGGCCTATGACCCAATTATTGCTAAAGGATGCAAAGTTTGATTTTTCTGAAGATTGCAAAAAGGCATTTAATATACTTAAAGAAAAACTAACTTCTGCACCCATTATAATTTCGCCGGATTGGAATCTGCCTTTTGAATTAATGTGTGATGCTAGTGATTATGCTGTTGGAGCCGTACTTGGCCAAAAGATAGATAAGAAATTTAAGCCAATTTATTATGCTAGCAAAACATTGAATAATGCCCAAGAACACTACACCACCACGGAAAAAGAACTTTTAGCAGTAGTTTTTGCATTCGATAAATTTAGATCATATCTTATATTGTCAAAAACTATGGTTTACACTGACCATTCTGCTTTGAAGTATTTGTTCAATAAACAGGATGCCAAGCCAAGGCTTATTAGGTGGGTTTTATTGCTCCAAGGATTCGATATTGAAATTAAAGATAAAAAGGGTGCCGAAAATCTAGCTGCTGACCACTTATCTAGACTTGAAAACCCTAATATGGAGGTGCTTGACGAAAGGGAAATAGCTGATGACTTCCCTGATGAACACCTTATGATGGTAGGAATTAAGAGCAATAATAATGAACCTTGGTACGCCGATTTTATAAACTTTATTGTTGCAAATGAAATTCCAAAAGGGCTAACATCCGACGAGAAAAGGAGGTTTATAACTCGCTCTAGCGAGTATATTTGGGATGAACCTTATGCCTTTAAATTATGTCCTGACAATATTATACGAAGATGCGTAGATGGTGACGACATTCCTGCAATATTGGCACATTGCCATTCAGGGCCAACGGGGGGGCATCACGGTGCAGTCGTCACAAGAAGAAAAATCCTTGACGCGGGATTTTATTGGCCCACTATGTTGGAGGATGCGAAAGATTATATAAAAGGATGTGACGCGTGTCAACGATCTGGAAATATTACATCAAAGAACGAAATGCCGCAAAACTATATCCATGTATGTGAAGTTTTCGACATATGGGGATTAGACTTCATGGGACCGTTTCCTGAATCTAAAGGTAATAAATATATTTTAGTTGCTGTTGATTACGTATCAAAATGGGTCGAAGCGCAAGCATCTCCAACAAACGACAGCAAGGTAGTACTTAAATTTTTGCAAAATTTGTTCTCTAGATTTGGAATTCCTAAAGCATTAATTAGTGATAGGGGAACGCACTTTTGTAATCACCATCTGGGAAAAGCCTTGCAAAAATATGGAGTATATCATAGGGTTTCCACCGCATACCATCCTCAATCAAATGGTCAAACTGAAGTAACCAATAGAGCTATAAAACGAATTCTTGAAAAAACGACTGGGTATAATCCTAAAGGGTGGTCTGACAAGTTAAATGATGCTTTATGGGCATTCCGTACAGCCTATAAGACACCAACGGGATGCACTCCATTTCGTCTTGTATACGGAAAAGCATGCCACCTACCGGTCGAAATTGAACAAAGTGCATATTGGGCTTTGACAAATTGTAATATGGATATGGAAGCTGCAACGAAGGACCGTTTCATGGAACTTAATGAACTCTATGAACTACGAGATGAGGCCTACAAAAATACTAAGATCTACAAAGAAAGAACTAAAAGATGGCATGACTCGAGGTTACGTGGGGATAAAACGTTTGCTATTGGAGAGAAAGTGCTACTATTTAATTCCAGATTAAAGATGTATCCTGGTAAACTTAAATCAAGATGGACGGGACCATTCGTTGTCAAGAAAGTGTATCCATACGGAACTATTGAAATATGCGATAAAAATGGTTATATATTCAAAGTGAACGGGCAACGTGTGAAGAAATACTTTGATAATAGAATCGATGATAATGAGAATGAGGTGGTGGAGTTTGAACCCGACGTATTGGAATAATGAGCTGAACGTGAGTCTAACTTGAAGACTCTGGAATAAAGACAAGTGCTTACCGGGAGACAACCCGGATTTATCTTTTATTATTCTGTTTTCTGTGTCGAGTCAGTCCAGGCCGCACGAAGATACGGCGCATCTCAGTCCTGAGATGCGACGCATCCTCTGCAATGGTCATATCTTATTTTATTTTTCTGCATTTTTATTTTTCGACTTTAAAACTATTTATCAGTTTATTTTAATGCGGCGCATCCCTGGTTAAGGATGCGGCGCATCTTTATTCTGATCCGTATTTATTCCAGGCTCGATACGGCGTATCTTCTTCAATAAGATACGGCGCATCGACTGACCTGATGATTTTCAGTTTTAAATTTTTAATTTTTAAGTTTTATTTTTATCTAACTACTAATGTGTTATGCAAGTTGAACCTTTCTTATCTTAGGTGTGTTTTAAAGTGTTGGTGGTATTATAGTTTCCTGAATTTCCTGTGGATACATCAAGTATGAAGTTTTAACGTTCTAATCCACAAGAAAGATGATTTTTGCTCTTATACTAATGGAGGATCATACCGAGCAAATCTCAGGGGAGTTTTTCCGTTCTAATTCTTTTCTTTCCAGTTTTTAACCTTTTATACAAACAACGAGGACGTTGTTTAACTTAAGTGGGGGGATAGGAGAATTAGAACACTTAACAATTACTTGTCCTACTTTTTCAAAAATTATGCTTAAAATGTGCTTAATATATCAAACTTAAAAAAAAAATTTAGCATGTTTTTGTTTAAGATCTAAGTTGCATAACTGCACACATGACGTTATTTTCAAAAATTGTGATTTTTCAAAATTCACAAATCTATGAGTGTGCCGGTGACTTGTAAACTTTAGAACTTGGCTTGTATACTATTCGAGACCACCATAATGAGTATTATTTATATAATTGGAATGACTTGTCTAACTTGGTAAAATTCTAGGATTACAACCAAAAAGCCTATATATGTTATGTGTTATTAGCTAACTACACTGGTTAGTTAACCCCCGTATAAAACCCTTTTGTTACTCTCATTTTTAGAGTAAGATACCCCTAGAAAAACCCTCAGAGCCATTCCTTTCGTTTCTTACACCTATGTTTAAAATGTTTCGTTACACCCTTACACCTTAGCCTACCCTGTAGATTAGAATCCGTGGTTGGTTAATTGCTATAGGCAGAGTGTGTTTCCTTACATTACCTGTGTTCGCGTGCGTAATTCATTATCTATGGTTAGGTCGGGAAATTGCACAATGCAAATTGGAGTGAAAGTAAATATTGTATATTTTTGAGTTTATTTTTCGTGTGTTTACTACTTTCACTATTACCGTTATTTCTGAAAGTATTAAAAGTATGAAAAAAATTATCCGGAAAGAAAGTTGTAGTGATGTGGTGAAATTTTACACATCTATGTTTATGTTTCAAAAAAAAAAAAAAAAAAAAAAAAAAAAAAAAAAAAAAAAAAAAATCGAAAAAAAAAATGAGAAAAGAAAAAGAAAGAAAAAAGAGTTGGATGTTTATTTTAAGCCAACGATGTAGAGTTATGTAAGTAGTCGATATCACCACTAT
The DNA here is from genome assembly GCA_021014915.2 of Artemisia tridentata subsp. tridentata. Taxonomy (NCBI): domain Eukaryota; kingdom Viridiplantae; phylum Streptophyta; class Magnoliopsida; order Asterales; family Asteraceae; genus Artemisia; species Artemisia tridentata. The sequence goes on from CP139509.1 coordinate 424,364,366, forward strand.
TTGTTATACTATATTTATGGATTGAATGGGAATTGGCAGTTATGGGAATGCCGATTAAGGTTTATTCTTTGATTAAGATTTTGTTGAGTATAATTCGTGTCTACCAAAAGCATGTGTTTCAAGTGTTAAAGCGTGAGTTATTCAATGATATGAGTCTTATTCATGGGATGGTTGGGATAGTGATTAACCACACTTAGGATTTTAATCTATTTGTTTTGTTTTGTTTATTTTTATTTTTACACCAATTTATATCCCAAATATTATCCATACCCTGTATTGTTCTTTATCCAACCGAACCTTTGATTTATTGAGATTAGGGATTTGAGCAATCTTAAGTATCGTAGTCGTGGATTCGGCTATGTATTTATGATTTTGTCGCCCTTTTTGATATGTTATTATTGGTGAAGTTTGGACCTATCTTTAGCCTATTCGAGTTAAGGATTTGAGCAATTGCAAGTATCGTGTTCGTGGATTCGATCATGTATTTGTGATTTTGTCGCCTTTTCTGGAATTTGAGATCGATAGTGTAAAAAAGAATAATTAACCCTTAAGCCTAAAAACCCTTTTTACCGCTTTAGACTTGTTATTCCTTAGCTTTAGTGGTGGAGATGTGTATACTTGCCAAGCTTATGATAGAATATTCGTCGCGACTGGACAGTTAAACGATTAGATTTGCTTTTATCGACTTATTTTATTTTACTTCTAATTCGTTAAGTGTTTAGTTGTGTGATTATGAAATAAACGAATACATGCTTAAATATAAAAATAAATCCTAATACATCTTTTAGGATAAATTTTCATAAATGAAACTCTAAGGTTTACTTGGGGACAAGTAAAGTTCAAGTGGGGGGATATTTGATGAACTCAAATAAGTACATTTTATTACTATCATTTATCCTATTAATTTGACTTGTTTTACTATATTATGTATGAGGATTGATACTTAATTGTTTACTTTTGTAATTCTCAGGTAAAAACAAGCATTTGGTGAAACTTAGCGATTATGGACTAATAATGGAGCAAAACATGCATAAAGTGGAAGTCTACTGACATGGACAAGATCAAGTCAATTCTGCTCCAGATGCGCCGCATCTCACTCTCGACATGCGCCGCATCTCTATCAAGATATCACCAGATACGATCCAAGATACGAGAGGACATGCGCCGCATCTAATCAAGAGTTACGCCGCATCTTCTGGCGGTGTACGAATATTCCTGAATATTATAATCTTGGACCCCACGCGAAGTTAAGTACATACGCCGCATCTACTTAAGTAGATGCGCCGCATCTTCCCTCAGACAGAAACTATAAATACCCCGTAGACCAGACGAATTAAAGAGTTCGAAACCCTAAAACCGAAGTTCGGACAGCAGAACAGGAGGACGAATTCAGTCAAGAGGCAGCACAAGACACACCCAAATCGAAGATACAAGAGCTGTAAGAAGGTGCTGCATGTATTTAATTCATTAAGTAGTTTTGTTTTATTGTTTTAGCAAACTTTAATTCATCAAGATTGGTGGCTTGTGTAATGTGGCAACGGAAAGATTGCACTCCCTTAAAACTGCTTTCTCATTAATTAAAGTTTATATGTTGATGTCTTTGGTTACTACTTATTAGTGCATTGATAACCTCTGTGTTTATTAGTGGCTTGCGGGCATCCGACTGCGGGACAAGATGTGGCTCCCACGGTTGTTTCTAAATTGATCACTTAGGAATAACTTTTAGACATAAGTAATCATTAAGGGTTTACTCGCCGATGAGAATAGGACCAACGAGAAAGGGTTAATTACATACACTTCATATAAAGCTATCAATAAAACAAGTGACAATCTACTTAATCATAAGGACAGCCCTCTTATTGTCTCGAGTATCTATCTGTGTACGTGTGTGCTACTTGCTGATTCATGCCTAGTGGTTTATTTTATCATTTAATTGCAACAAACTGTGCCAGTCTCTCAGGCTGAAACCCCCTTGCGTTAGGATATTAAAATACTGATTAGAATAACTAGATAATACGTTCCACTCTTAGTGATCGACACTCTACTTACCATTATCTTCATACTGACCGGGTACACTGCTCGTTAAGTGTGTGTGTTATTGATAAGTCGGCTAAATATAAATTTAAAACTTGAGTAGGCATTAAAACTGCTAAACCGCAACGACACATCACGCGCATCACTTACTTAATCATCATTACCCAACAAAAGCTTGCTTAACTTTTTCACTTTGGGGCTAAGCCACCAAAGTTGTCTCCTTGCCCCCCTTAGCCACCCTAACCGGCCACCCCCCCCCCCCTCCGCCCTCCTAGATAACATGATTAAACTTGATTTACTATTCCACCTTTGAACCCTTTCTACTATAAAAAGCCCTAACTAGTTACAATTTTCATTTCTAATAGCCAAAACAAAGAAAAAAAAGATATCACCCTCCCATCTTATACATAAATTCGACCCACTTTGGAGCCAAGAAGAAGAAAAAGATTTGTTGTGGCTAAGATCAAGTATATTAGGGCACATTAGCAAAGGTTTGGAGCATAAGTCTTGTGGTTAAGCTAGTGATTTACAACTTCCATCTCACTAATCATTCTTGTAAGTGATATTACTAACACTCCATGATTTTCAAGTTTTACATGCTTGTCAAGTATCTATGCTCATTATCACTTGGTACATGTTGATAACAAGTTACATTTATAATGATCCTTTAACAAAGTTTATGTCTTAACAAGTTCTTATTACAAAATAAACCCTATATATACATATATGTTAGTTAATTTGTGGAGATAAAGATTTTGATGATCATTTACATGGACTTTGAATATGGTTAAGTTTAAGTTTAGATCACTATGGTTATGATGGGAAGTTGATGGAGTACTAGGACTAGCATTGAAGTTGTGGTTAAGTGGATATGTTAACTAGAAGAGTAGAAAATGTAGTTTTGACACTTCAATAAACAATCTGTCTCATTTTGAATAAACTGGAAAAATCAGTAGCTCAGGGGTATCATTAGGTTAGAAATATAGAAAGTAGACTTAATGACGAAAATATAGCCGCTTGAATGAGTTAAAACGGGCTTATAACGAAAAAGATACGCTATTTTCAAATTAGACGACGAAAACTATATTGTCAGAAAATAAATACATTCTGTCCAGAATTTTAGAGGATGAAAACTGAGATTAAATGATGTATAGACTAGCCAAGACCTTGAAAAGCCTAGAGTATACTTAAATACCTTCGCGGGGATAGGTCAAACTTAAGAAACGAAGTTACGACGCAAAAGTTATGGCCAAAAGAATGTTTGCGGCAACATATAAATTAGACAGCTTCTATTTTGAAACCTGATAGGATTTTTAAAAGTGGATTTTGGACCTTTTAGTGTACATTTTTGTTAAAATGAGGTATACGGAAATGGTAGAACAATGTATATACTTATTAGACGCGTTAGAGAATTTTGAAATACATATTAACACAACGATTAAAACTTGGTTATGAGATAAACATGTTATGTTTTCTAAAAAGTGGTGATTTCTAATAAATGATCAAAATGACGCAATTATATTTTGTCAACAAATATTACAACAACATGTACAAGTGATAAAGTAAAGTATGAACTTGCATGCATGGCCTTGTTTTCGAATCTAAGACACATTTAATATTTAGGTCGCGATTAGAGTTATCGGACTAAATTGCCATTTACAAATTTACCAATTGGGAATTGATTTTGCTAAGGTGAGTTTCATAGCCCCGATTTTACATTGTTTATATATGATTTCTAAACCCTCGGGGTGGGAATACACTGCTTGTTTTTACATACGGACACAAGTACTAAAACTGTTTCTTTGCCTAAGTTACCGCATTGCCATTAAAGTCCCCTTTGAATCATGAATCGTTAATTACTTGTAAACGCGGATGTTATAAATAGATCTATTTGGGTTGACACCCCGTCCGGGTTGGTCGCGCCAACTGGGTAAACGGACGCATATCATTCGGATTATTTCCGAGTGTCTGGCAAACACTTATTTGGGGCATTTATTATTGTGCTTAACTGCATACCAATTCGTCGAGCTTCGGGGTCATGAGCTTAGAGCATTGAATTTATATATTTTTGGCTATGACGTTATATTTCTTGTGATTGTCATGCTATTGAAATCTTGTGGTCCGCACTTTACTTATTTACTTAAATCTATGAACTCACCAACAATTATGTTGACCCTTTTAGCGTGTATTCTCAGGTGATTAGGCGATAATAATCATCTTTGTGTGGAGCACTAAAGTCACATTTTGGAAGCACATCATGATGAGAAAGGTTTTTGCGCTACTTAAGCGTTTGATTATGTATTAAAAATCTTACATATTGATGGTGAACTCTGATAACTATGTTTTGTAAAACTTAATTTTAAATCAAACGCTTGTTTTAAAACGACTCACTTAGAGGTCGTTCTTTATTCCTTGTACTTTGTGACCGAGAACATCACGCCCCCGGAGTTCCATTCCGCTGAAACACAGATTTTGGGGGTGTGACACAAGCATGTCAAGCAAACTTGGAAAGCAACAGGAAACATGTTTGCTAATGTTGGTTATCAATGGAAGCCCACTGGAAGGAAATTCACTTTAGGAGAACAGTGCCCTTTAACTAGGATAACTAAGTCTAAAGTAGTTCCTGTACGTCAATGGAAGCCAACTGGAAGGAAATTCCCTGTAGGAGAACAGTGCCCTTTAATTATGCCTACTAAATCCGAAACGGTGCCTTTAATACAACCCAAACACGCTAGTACTAGTGAAAGTGTCATCACTGAGAGATTTTGTAACAATCCTCATACATCGTTAACTATGTACCAACGTCGAAACAAACAGAAAAAGGCTACTTCCACTAGCATTCCACTAGCATTCCAACTTCTACTGAGACTCAGGAAAATGTGGCTCCTGTTCCCACTAACCAACTGGACCCCAACTTAAATTGGGAATCCGGCACTCCAAACTCTCTATTTTCGTCTATTTTATGCAGGTCATACAGATCGTCCTTTGACATTTGGACTCAGGCTGCTCACAACATATGAGGGGAAATCAAAATGACGTCTGTTCACATCAGTTCAGGCCTCATTCTTCAAGACAATGATGTTTGAACACTGCAGTTCAAGCCTCGGCCTCAATGTCAACATAATGGCGTCTACTAAAAACACTCCAGGTCCCCGTTCCTCAAAGAAAAGAAAGGTGTACGCTTAAGTGCGCTTTATCTTTGGAAGAAGAAAAATCTTCTTGTTTATGACCATTCTCATCAACAAGCTTCATGCTCTTCCCATGCTCATTCAGTCATCAAGTGGATCAACGTACATTGGAGTATATTCTTATTCACTTGTTCTATCAAAAATGGCAACCTCATATGCAATTTTTGAGGGGGAGAAGTGTGAATAAACTAAATGTCAGTCATCAAGTGGATTTACTTACCGTTGATTGTATTCTTATTCACTCGTTCAATCAAAAATGGCAGTCATATGCTTTTTTGAGGGGGAGAAGGGTGAATAAACAAAATGTTAGTTATCAAGTGGATCTACTTACCGTTGATGGTATTCTTATTCACTCGTTCAATCAAAAATGGCAGTCATATACAATTTTTGAGGGGGAGAAGGGTGAATAAACTACATGTTGATTGATGTTTGAGAAATGGTCATACGGCTCCTGAATACACCAGTTCAGGAGTCGTGCAAACCAAGTTTCTTCAACACTATATGTTCCACCATCCATGAAGAAAGAAGATATACTGTTTCAACCATTGGTTTGAAGAATACTTTCAGCTCCATCAAGTGTTGTATCTCCTATGTTTCCCGCTAATGCACAGATATCTACTGATACAACCGGTACTCCTTCTTGAACCACAATGGTTCAAGAAGTACCATATGTTAGTACTTCTCCAACAACTCATGAAATTATATCTCTAGTCATTCATCAAGGTGTTGAAGAATAAATTCATGGAATTATACCTCCCAAGATTGATAATGAACCCCTCCTCCATAATCTTACTCCAGACCCGAGTTCTGGAGAATCAACTTTCGAAGCCTGAAATCACTCCAAAAAGAAGTTATCGAGCTGTGAAGTTTTTAGACCAAAATTTCACTACAACTAAGGCACTTTACTGGAACCAAATCTCAACTAAACAACATATCACCTAGTCCATCAAACGATCATCATCTTAACACACAATCACCAATCATTATCAATCCAAACTTTCATCATAACACGTTCAAGTAATCAAATCACGGTTTATTCTTGATTTTTGTAAAATCCCGCGAAAGAACATATTTCTCGGTTTAAATCATAGAATTGTAAAATCCCGTGCACGTTCATATCATGTCAAAACCTACGGATTCTGCCATTTCTGAGGTACTCAAATTGTATGACATGATTGACAAACAAAAGATTCCCAAAGATGTACAACAGATAAACGTGTTTGAGTATGTTAGTGCCGATAGGACTCTGTGTGCCCGAATTTCAAGAGAAAGAGCTCCATCAGCTACAGACAAACGTTGTTGAGTCAGATACTGCTATGAACAACGTGCAACATGTGAAACACAACGAAGCATCTGTTGAACCTAGTGGGGTATCTTCTGTTATTCATGATGATAATGTGTTCATGAACAAAAGATTCCCACAAAGTACAACATACAAAGTTGTTGAGTCAGATACTGCTAATATGGGAAATAGCGATGTTATCCCGTATGAACAATATGTGAAACACAACGAAGCATCTTTTGTACCTAGCAGTGCATCTTCTGTTATAAATGATGATTATGTGTTGCATGAGTACACTGCGTTTATCTATGATGACACCTTGACCACTAGACTTAACATCTATAAAGATCAGGTGGCCATATATGAACAACGTGCAAAATTTGAGCTAACTGAACGTGAGCAGAAAATGGATAGTCAAATGCGTACATTCATAACAGAACGTAATTTAAGGGAAGAAACATTGAAAAAGGAGTTATATTCTTTACGAAAACAACTTGATCAAACTGTTAAACAAAAACAAGAGATCCAAGAAAGTGTAATTACAATAAAACATGATTTCAAAGAAAAAGAAACAAAACTCTTAAATGATTTTTCCATACTTAAAACGTTAAAGAACAAGATTGAAAACAAATTGTACACACAAGACCAGACCAGACAAACTGCTCAAATGATTCAAAAGCATAAAAAGTTGTGTGATGAACATAGTGAAAAGGATGTAGGTGAACCTAGATCAGCTTTACTGAAGAGTGTTAAAGTTGCCCAACCTGCCTTATATGATGCAAATGTAATGATTAAGCCTGGTCATGCCCCTCCCGATGTGTCATCATTAGAAAAGAGTAATGAGATAGAAGTAATAAGTAGAGAAAGAATGGCTGAAAAAATGAAGGGTCCCATATGTATAGCCAATCGAGTCATAATCAAACCCCATGATTACTATGAAGAGAACCGATTGATTATTTTTGCACCTCAAACTAAGTTGACACTAGAACAGATATTTTGGTCTTTAGATGTAGAAAAGAGAAAGGCCGATGAACTTAAAGCCAAAACTCCACCCCTTAGAAAAATAGCGGCTGCAACGGTGTACCCACCCAATACACCCAGGCACTTAGTTCCTTTAACTCTTCCCACAGAATGTAAAACTCTAATTAGCAAATATGTTCTTAGTCAACTATTTGTTGATTTTGATAAAACATGTAAGAAGAGAATTACGCCAACGGGAATTACTGAAGGGGAAAGGGGTTTTGAACTAACAAAAAAGTGTTACTTAACTGAGGTTATTCCATTCTTTAAACTCCTCAAGGAACATTTTGAGGGCATGCAAAAAACCCTTAAAACTGAAGTAAAAGATATGACAGAGGTATTTAAAGATATGGAAAATGAGGTGTCCCAAAATGCGATAGAACTTAAGAGTCGTGAGATTGAGAGGAAGAACATTCTCATCACCAATGAGAATTTAATTGCTAGATGTATTGCGCAGGATGTATTTTATATTGCTTCTGATTCTGCGTTAACTGCTTGTCAATTTCATGAGTTGTCTATTGCATTGAATGTTTCTCAGAATCGTGTTGTTGACTTTGAGGGGGAGAACTTAAAATTGCATGAGAAAATCCAAAACGATGACCATGATAACATGGTCAGGCATTTTTCAAAACTAGAGGTTGATAATCTTAATTTGCAATTAAAATATCAACATTTAGAAGAAAGAGTTAAAATCTCAAATGCCAAGACATCTTTGGATGCTCCTGAATTTGATGCATATTTTGAATTAAGCAAACGAGATGAAAAAGTTCAAGGTCACACTAACAATATTCAAAAATTGAGAGCCCAAATTGCCCAATTAAAATCAAATAAGAGTGATGTGATTGACACCCATAAACCATCGTCTTCAGATTCTCAGAATTTTCACTATCAAGACACCATCAATAAATTACAATATGAAAATGAGTGTTTTCAAGCTGGAAATTCAAAAGTCAAACAGCATTAAAAAGAGTTATATGACTCGATTAAAGTCACACATAACAATCACAATGAAAAGATAACTTCTTTGCTAAATGAAATTGAGAATCTAAAGACTCAGGTGAAAGGAAAAATGTCAATCATCACTAGTGAAAATGTTGTTCCAAAGGTTTCTGCTTGTAGAAAATATGCAATTGATGCTATGACTATTCCGCTTCTGTCACAACTCGTAATTTCGGGTCATTTTCTTAACCTCGATAATTTACTATTCATGAGTTACTATTGATCAATCACTATTCATCATTTCACTATTCATCATTTTTGAAGTCAGTTTGAGACTTTGAGAAGTCGTCAAAATTTTTACTATTCATGTGACACTATTCATTCCCGGAGGGAAATCACTATTCATGGGCATCATTCATCATGTCGTAAACTTGGTTTACGGGTATTCAAATGCGCGTAACCAGTTAGGTTTAGCTGCGTATTCATGCATCATCAGTAAAGACACATCATACAGACTAGGGTAGTCTGCATATCATCTGTAACATCATCATCATATCAGTTCATGCATGGGTTTGTGTGATTTTCATTAACGTATGCTTAATTGTTTAATTAACGTTACCACTCAGTCATTTCTACTAACATTATACCCAATACTCCCGACAATGATTCTAATACATTTTCAAACTAATTATAATAATATAGAGATATATTATTACTTTACCCGGTGTTTTTAAACCAATCGCTATATTTTTCGTTTGACGCTTATAAATCCGTCGGTTTACGAAATTTCAATCCGATAATCATTCTAACACCCGATTCTTGCAAGGAATATGGTTTTACAATTTTTACAACTTCTTCGTATTTCATTTCACCTCGTCATGATTCATTTCTAGTTAACTCGGTACCCGATAACACTCAATGTATACGCTAAACTATCAATACTCATTTAAATGGGGACAAAGCCTTGCTTAAACATCAAATCCATCTCATTTTAGCCACATGTGCCCCCCCCCCTAACCTCCCATTTAGGCTAAATACTCCAAAACTCATTAATGAATTTATCTTGATTTAATTTCCATTCCACTACAACAACACATACACTAATAAACCAACCAGCTAAAAATAGATCAAAACCCTCCCACTTCATCTCCTAGGTTCGGCTCAACCAAGGACACCCAAGATCATCCATAAATTTTTGAAGTTCAAGTCATAATCAAGCTCCATTTACCTTTCTAGTTATGGTTTTGTGATTAAATCTCAAGTTTCTTACTCATTTTTCATCAAAACTCATCAAATATTCAAGTAAGTTTCAAGAACACATTTTGATCATCTTATACTTTCATTTGATTCATATGTTTATGCATTTTCAAGTTATATTAGTTATTCATGCAAGTTACTTATGTTTTAGATACCACTTTTTCACATAAACTATCCATAACACTAGATCTATAAGTTTCACTAATGATCTCATGAAATCCACCAAGGTTGCTGATGTTTAGGACCCCATGACACCCTAAGAAGGTGTATGGTAGGATTTGCGAACTTGTGGAGTTGATTTGAAGTAGTATGATCAAGTTTAGAACCAAGAAAATGAGTTTTAACAAGTATAAATAAGGTTCTGTCCAAAATCGTGTAAACTGGAAAACTCAGTAACTTTTGGTATATTTTGGCCTTCATATTCAGAAATTTCTTTCAAAAACGAAACCGTGGCCGCAAGAATCACTAAAAAACCGACTTATAACGAAGGAGATATAATTTTTCAAAGTTAGACGACGAAAACTAAAATTCTGAAAATTTAGTTGCTGATCGCCGAGATTCAAAGGACAAAACGAGGCATTAGACGTGATCTAGATGACCCGACCTACTGAGATTATGTTAGTTCATGTTTATACGAAGCCGTGGATGCAAAGAACGCAGAAAACGAGCTTATAACGGCCGAGTTATTCACGTTTGAAGCCCGACGTACCATGTTCATTTTGACAGCCCACTAATAGAAAGTGTTTTAAGTATAAAAACTAGTGTTTTTGCGAGACATAACATTGATAGCCGATTTTCTAATTGATCGAGGCGTGTACAATCAAAAGTTAAATGAAACGACATTAATACATTGTTACAAGGTTTTCAAAAACGTCGAGTTGATCAACTAACACTTAACGTGCAATATTTCACGACTAGTTTCACGAAGCCATTTGGGCATATTTTCATAAGTTAAGGAAAATATTAAATTGCGATGAAAACGCTACATTTTGCCGATAGAACACCAAACGAGGATCGTGGAGTACCGTTTCAATGTATTTACACGAAAAGTAGTTTATAACTTAACGAGACGTCAAAAGTGTATTTTTCGTCGATAAACGTTATTTTCAAAACTAACAAGTGGTATCGTTAACATACGTATTTGCATGTGTTGCATTGTATCATTGCTTATATTGAATCACATCATTCATAATAGGTCGTGGTTAGAGACCGAGCTTTATTTCATCATATCCATCATTGTCATTGTTGCTATATCATATCAGGTGAGTTTTCATAGCCCCGTTTTAAATTGTTTATTGATTTCTAAACTCTCGGGGGAGAATACATTGCACCATTTTCATATGCGGACCAAAGTATACAAACTCATTACATTGCTTAAGTTACATCATTGCCCAGATTAAAGTCCCCTTTTATTATCATGAACCGTTAATTGTTAGCAAGCGAGAGTGAGTGAATAGATCTATTGAGGGTGACTCCTCCGTTCGGGTTGGTAGCACCAACTGGTCAAACGAACGCATTTCATTTCTGTCATATTAGAGTGATTGGCAAACACTCGGTTGGGGCATTTCATTCAGTTTAGCTTCGGGGTCATGAGCTTAGAGCTAATGTATCATTTTTATGTGGCATGGTTTTGTCATACACTTTATACTTGTGGTATCCGTACAACATTTCATTTACATAAACCTATGATCTCACCAACATTTTTGTTGACCATTTTTAACAATGTATTTTCAGGTAATTAAGGTATCGCATGTTGGCTTGCATATGGAAACATCATGGAGTCGCGGAGTCGACGCGTCTCACTTTATATTTTATGCACTTATCCATCGTTTGAATTGTATGAACTTGTTTTATGAAAACTTGTTTCACCTTTTGGGACCTAGCTTTGTAACTCTGAATGTTTTTAAATAATCAAACGATGTATTTTCTAAACGACACTTTAGGTCATTCAATATAACTGCAACTTTGGTGCTATGACCAGTCGCGCCCCTAAATGCTTCATTCCGCTGCAAGTCAAGAAATTTGGGGGTGTGACAGCTTCCTCTTAGAAACAATAGGTCTGCTATCAAGTATATATCACTCACCTTAAGGATAGCCTTGACACCCTTCGTGAGATCGTAGAAGAGGATAGGATAGATAAACCACTTGATAGTGCAGTTGTAGATGCTTGCTTCCTCACTAAACGATCTCAGGAACTCTTAGATTACGTCATTGGCACATGTCCTAAGACTGATAGCAAGCGAGATAGGTTTATTGCATCATCCTCAATGACTAAGAACAAGCATGTAACCTTTGAGGCACCCTTGGAAACTTCATATCCCAACACATCAAAACATATTCAGCAACTGGAAGTGAAAAAGACTAAGATTCCCATCAGTCCTTCTACAGGAGTTAACAGAGACACTAAAGCTAGCGAGTCAAAACTTAGGAGAAATATAAAGAATTATAGGACTTCACCAGCTAAATGTGTTCCTAAGAAGAAAGTAGAAGACCACATGAGGAACAATAAGTCAGATTTGAACAAACGAATCATAATTCAAATCGTAATTCACTTTGAAAAACATGTAATGATTTTTTAATTTCGGGTAATCATGATAAATGTGTTGAGAAATTTTTGAAGTCATCCAACAAAACCCCTGTTAAGCAAGTTTGGAGAGCCAAGCATGTCAAGCAAACTTGGAAAGCAACAGGAAACATGTTTGCTAATGTTGGTTATCAATGGAAACCCACTGGAAGGAAATTCACTTTAGAAGAACAGTGCCCTTTAACTAGGATAACTAAGTCTAAAGTAGTGCCTGTACGTCAATGGAAGCCAACTGGAAGGAAATTCCCTGTAGGAGAACAGTGCCCATTAATAAGGTCTACTAAATCCGAAACGGTGCCTTTAATACAACCCAAACACGCTAGTACTAGTGAAAGTGTCATCACTGAGAGATTTTGTAACAATCCTCATACATCGTTAACTATGTACCAACGTAGAAACAAACAGAAAAAGGCTACTTCCATTAGCATTCCAACTTCTACTGAGACTCAAGAAAATGTTGCTCCTGTTCCCACTAACCAACTGGACCCCAACTTAAATTGGGGATCCGGCACTCCAAACTCTCTATTTTCGTCTGTTTTATGCAGGTCATACAGATCGTCCTTTGACATTTGGACTCAGGCTACTCACAACATATGAGGGGAAATCAAAATGACGTCTGTTCACATCAGTTCAGGCCTCGTTCTTCAATGACAATGACGTTTGAACACTGCAGTTCAAGCCTCGGGCCTCAATGTCAACATAATGGCGTCTGCTAAAAACACTCCAGGCCCCGTTCCTCAAAGAAAAGAAAGGTGTACGCTTAAGTGCGCTTTATCTTCGGAAGAAGAAAAATCTTCTTGTTTATGACCATTCTCATAAACAAGCTTCATGCTCTTCCCATGCTCATTCAGTCATCAAGTGGATCAACATACATTGGAGTATATTCTTATTCACTTGTTCTATCAAAAATGGCAACCTCATATGCAATTTTTGAGGGGGAGAAGTGTGAATAAACTAAATGTCAGTCATCAAGTGGATTTACTTACCGTTGATTGTATTCTTATTCACTTGTTCAATCAAAAATGGCAGTCATATGCTTTTTTTGAGGGGGAGAAGGGTGAATAAACAAAATGTCAGTTATCAAGTGGATCTACTTACCGTTGATGGTATTCTTATTCACTCGTTCAATCAAAAATGGCAGTCATTTGCAATTTTTGAGGGGGAGAAGGGTGAATAAACTACATGTTGATTGATGTTTGAGAAATGGTCATACGGCTCCTGAATACACCAGTTCAGGAGTCGTGCAAACCAAGTTTCTTTAACACTATATGTTCCACCATCCATGAAGAAAGAAGATATATTGTTTCAACCATTGGTTTGAAGAATACTTTCAGCTCCATCAAGTGTCATATCTCCTATGTTTCCCGCTAATGCACAGATATCTACTGATACAACCGGTACTCCTTCTTGAACCACAATGGTTCAAGAAGTACCATCTGTTAGTACTTCTCCAACAACTCATGAAATTATTTCTCTAGTCATTCATCAAGGTGTTGAAGAATAAATTCATGGAATTCTCCCTCCCGAGATTGATAATGAACCCCTCCTCCATAATCTTACTCCAGACCCGAGTTCTGGAGAATCAACTTTCGAAGCCTGAAATCGCTCCAAAAAGAAGTTATCGAGCTGTGAAGTTTTTAGACCAAAATTTCACTACAACTAAGGCACTTTACTGGAACCAAATCTCAACTAAACAACATATCACCTAGTCCATCAAACGATCATCATCTTAACACACAATCACCAATCATTATCGATCCAAACTTTCATCATAACACGTTCAAGTAATCAAATCACGGTTTATTCTTGATTTTTGTAAAATCCCGCGAAAGAACATATTTCTCGATTTAAATCATAGAATTGTAAAATCCCGTGCACGTTCATATCATGTCAAAAACTACAGATTCAGTCATTTCTAAGGTACTCAAATTGTATGACATGATTGACAAACAAAAGATTCCCGAAGATATACAACAGATAAACGTGTTTGAGTATGTTCGTGCCGATAGGGACTCTGTGTGCCCGAATTCTCAAGAGAAAGAGCTCCATCAGCTACAGACAAACGTTGTTGAGTCAGATACTGCTATGAACAACGTGCAACGTGTGAAACACAACGAAACATCTGTTGAACCTAGTGGGGTATCTTCTGTTATTCATGATGATAATGTGTTGCATGAACAAAAGATTCCCGACAAAGTACAACAGACAAACGTTGTTGAGTCAGATACTGCTAATATGGGAAATAGCGATGTTATTCAGTATGTGGAAAACTAGAAGGGGGGTTGAATAGTTTTACGTCTTTTTAATTTATGAAAACTTTTGTTTACTTTTTAAAACTTCGATTCTATCTTATGTGAATTCAACTCTTGATCAATATGAACAAATGTAAACAAGTATAGATAAGCAATGCAAGTAAAGTAAATATAATGAAATGAAAGATAGAGATGGAAAGATCAAACCACAACAAGGAGATTTATAGTGATTCGGCTATAAGGACACCTTCCTTGCCCTACTCCACTCCTCGAGTCACCTACTCGAGAGTTTTCTTCACTATGTCAACAAACTCCCTTATGGCGGAGAAACCTTACACAACTTTAGCTTACACCGGGTTTAACGACACAAAGCTAGATGTCGAGTTCTAATCGTAGATAGAACCAATCTCACGACTTGTACACAACTTTACACAACTTAATCACGACGGCTTCACGACTTCTTCACGCTTCTTCTCACGACTACTTCACAACTACTTCCACAACTACTTCACAACTACTTCTACACTACTTCTTTACAACACAACTAGTTACTTACACTTAGATCAACTTATCACAACTATACAACACTTTACACAACTACAATGATGATATGAGTTAAGCTATAATACTTCTTCTCTAGTTGAAGGAGTATTCTTCTTTTGCACTTTGATGGTGGAAGTTTGGATCACTTAGAAACCAATGCTTAAGAGAATATGATCAAAGGGTTTTTGGAAAGGATTTACAAGATTTAAAACAGAAGGTTTGGGGTGCAAAAGGTGAGTAAAAATCCAGGGGAAGGCTGGTATTTATAGCAAAAAAACTGGACAGCTGGAACCTACTGGAGCGGGGCCGGCCCCCTTAAATAGGGGGGGCGGTCCCCTTAATTTTAAGGGGGCCGCCTAGCAAAATTAAGAGGGCCGCCCATGCTAGCCGTTGCCCAGTTTTTTCTTTTTGTGGGGAAGGTTTTTCTGGAACATTTTTACTGATTTTGGTTAAAAATTTGAATTCATAAATTTATAATGAATTAAACCTTTTTATTTATTACCAAAAATGTTTTTCTAAAAGATATAAAATATTTTTGACATTTTATAAAAAATCTAGTGTTTAAGAAAATGTTCCTTTGATCATATAATGTATTAAGCATTAGTTCATTCATACCTTAAGTGATTTAAGTTGTAGAAATAGATATTTACAACTAAATACTTGTTTACGTCATAATTTTCCGATTAATGATTTTACATTTTGTGATTATCAAAACGTAGAGATATCGAAAAATATTAATAACGTGTTTAGGCATTATTTATATCAACAATCTCCCCCTTTTTGATGATTACAAAATCTAAACTCATTAAATCTAAAAATTAGTTTTTAGACAAGTATTTAGTGAGTTTACATCTATTTCTCCCCCTTTTTGTAGAATCAAAAAGGTTTAACCGACAAGTTTTAAGTGTAAAAGTGTCGTATGAGAACTCCCCCTTGATGTGTACTCCCCCTCGTTTGGGGGCACCAAGGAAACGAGCTATGGAACGCTTGCAAGAAAAATGTTAGAAGCACAAGTATATGTAACAACAATAAGCAAGCAAAAAGATCATTCATTTAATAAAAGTATTGTGTGAAAATACACAACCAAGTAGATTACAACATAAGGCATGCAAACATTCAAACAAAAACAACTAATAAATACTACATAATCGTCCTAGGAGTACATGATCTTCCATGGGGCTTGCATACAAAAAGGTCTTGAAAATTATTTTTAAGCATTGCATATGCTTAATTTGGTGAAAATGGAGGTGGTGGTGGTGTAGTGGGTGAAGGTGGTGGAGGTGGTGGTGGTGGGGGTTGGTAATCATGTGTTCAAGTGATGAAAACATGTAGTGTATCTCATCTCTAAGACCAAAGATTATGGTCCGGTTATGGATGCAACAAAGACAATTGTCACCATGGGCTTCAAGCAATGCCCAAGGTATTGGAAAGAATGGTTGTGGGATTGGTGATGGTGGGAAGTGAGCATCAAGATGTGTGATGGGTGATAAGGAAATGGCAATTTGGGTGGATGGAGGTTCTTGAGTGGATGGTAGTGATGATGCTCTTGGTGATGATGTTAGGTGAGTGTTGATGTAGTCATTGATGGATGAAGTGGATGGTATGGAGGAAGATGATGCTCCATGGGTAGAGGGTGTTTTTGATGGTGCATTTGGTGCACTTGGGGATGAACTTTGAGGTGGTGGTGATGGAGTTTTGGTGTCATCTTGGGTTAAGTCAATAAAGAGTTGTTTTGGTGGTATGATGACAAGTCTTTGCTTCCTTGGAGTCTTAGAGATGGAGGATTTTGGTGATAATATGGTGGTTTTGGATGGTGAAGAATGATGGAATGAGAGGTGATTATATGGAGGGGAATTTATAATATGAAAATGTGGTTGGTTTAGGTTAATTTTTGAGGTTTTGTAGTAAGATTCCAATACCAGTTCGTCCATAAAGAAAAATGGTAGCTGGGACTAGATAAAAGGGGTCACATGATGCAAAACAAAATAGTGAATTTTGCTTTCCAGATGGCCGGTCCCCTTAATTGCTGGCCGGCCCCCTTAAAATTAAGGGACCGCCTAGGGAATTAAGGGGGCCGCCCATCTGCTTTTTTCCAGGCGACCAAATTTGAAAAATTTCCAGAAAAGGGTCATTGTTAGGGTGTATTTGCAGCAAGCTTCATTTGAATCATGTACATGAAGAATGATTAAATGTGGCACAAACATGTTTAATTAAGCATGTATACATTTAGGCCTAAAAATAATCATATTATAGAATAAGCATGTTATTAATCATTAGCAAGCATATTAATTTTAAGTATAGCATTCAAGTTCTAATTAAGAAAATAGATACTAACATACTACAACATGCAAGAAATAATTCTCAAATACAAAACTAAATAAAATGTCTAAACACAATATTGTTCTAACAAGCCAACTTTCACATCTAATTTTTCTTCTTTCCGAAAATATTCTTGAAAGCTTTCCCTATCGACTTGAAACCACCTCTAACTTCTTGATGTATCTGTTGAGTTGTGTTGAGTAATGCGGTTTGTCGTTCAAATAGGATTTGTTCGGTTTGTTCGGAAGGACGAGGAACTTGATAATCGGAATAATTAAGTTCCGGGAGATTGTCCACGAACCTCGTGGGAGATGGAGTACTGACATGTGAGGTGCCTTCCTCCTCCTCATCATCATCTCCTCGATGACATGTGGAACTACGAGGTGCGTAGAGATTAGGGCGTCTAGATTTGCCCTTGTCACTACGAGATCGACGAAGTTGGCTACGAGAGAGAGGACGTAGGACGGGATGAACGAATAGATAGACATCACTTTCGAGATGAGGAAATGTTCCATGACATAACGATAGAGACGGGTGAGGAACATCCCATAAGGAAGGTTGGCGTTGGGAGTTTTTTGGCTGACATGATGCGATAGACAAAGAGGTAAGCCAAATTGTATTGTTCTTCTGCAACAATACAATACAACATGTGAGCAATGCTCGCCGTGAGATGATCACGGTGACCACCGGTACCGAACGCATTCTCGCAAATGAGTTCTTCCCAACGCTTCATGTCGGGGCTTAGCTCTTTAAGGATGATTTGGTTAGCATGAATTTCGACATTTTTTGACTTGATCCTTCGGCTAGTCATACCACGTTCTAGCTCGAGAAGTCCACGAATCTCGTCAGGAGAAGGAATATCAGAATAGTACGGACCATTCTGAGGCCGATTTTTCTCAAGAGATGAGAGATCCCATTCATTTGAGAAAACGACTTGACCGTTGTAAGGAATTTGGAGAATTTGACCAAACTGAGCTAGATTGAGAGTGATAAATTCGTTTTGGATCATAAAGGAAATAAGAATACAGCCATATGGATCGGTTTGCACCGTCACTTGGCTATAGAAGTCTAGAACGAAGCAAGGAATGATTGGCTCATTAATTTTGTAGAGACAATCGAGACGAACATTTGAGAACATTCGCTCGATTTGATCGGATTGATAGAAAGATGGATCGACAACTCTACCTTCGTGAATGTTTCTATTTTCGATGGGTCGATAGAAACATGCAATAGAAGGAGATATGCCGGGAGTTTCGGAGACTTTTGGAATGTAGGCCTTGGTTTTGGAAAGATCACCGACTGTAGCTTTAGGCATTTTCACCTATACAAGAAAGCAACAAAAAAAATAAGAGAATGACATGCATATATTATATATGCTACTTATGTGGGACGTAAACATACTTCGACTCTAAAAATTTGATCCTAAGAAGTAGTTTACAATGTTCCTTAATTTTAATTTTTAACTCGCTTAAAATGTATTTTATGATGTTAAAGAATAGTTACATGGATATTATGATAAGAAATCAAAAATATCCAAACGCTCCTTTATACGTCATAAACTACTTTGAAATGTGGCTAGACAAACATTAGATTGTATATCTAGCTATTTCTTACGAGTGTTTATGTTAAGTAACTTATTGAAGAAGGTGAAAACTTAGATTTTGACTCAAAAATTTCTTTAAAAATGTTATGTAAAACGCTCCCTTAATTAAAAAATAACTACTAAAATTTCAATATACATATGAATTATGTATCTTGATGACTCAAAACAACTAATTGTGTGTTTATAAACTTGACAAGTAGTTGTGAACTTAATTTTGATTAAATTTCGATGACTCTAGCTCCTAATCCAAACACTCTCTTATATTTAACAAAAACATTTTTATGATTTGAAATATATATTTTTAGTATTAAGAGGTTATGATGTAGCAATGTGATTAGTTTTAACAAGTGTTTATGGCATAATTCAACAATGTATAACAAGTTTTGAATATGAGTGTTTGGTTTTTCAAAGTTTTGACATGAGGGTGTCTAATTACTTAGTTTCTAGGTTGATTAAGCATTCTAATCCTATGGGGAGCATTTGATTATAACATTCCTAGACTCAATTTCAACAAAAATTCGGATTTTGAAAAATTAAGTAAAAGACCTAATTATGATTAGACTCAAAATTGGATGAAATTAGATGAAATGTGTATTGGAAAACTTACAAAATGTGTTGCTAATCAAGATACAAGTGTTTGCCCCTTGCGAAATTAGTCGGAAATTGTGATTTGGTGAGTGGTTTTGGGTTTGCAGTTCGTTCACAGCAGAGGGTAGGGAAGGAGTGTTTGTAAAATGGGGTGTTTGGCAAAGAATTTTGGAAGAAAAACGAATTTGGTGGCAACAGTAGGCCGGTCCCCTTAATTATTAAGGGGGCCGCCCCCGTTTACTAGCCGGTCCCCTTAAACATTAAGGGGGCCGCCTGCCAAAATTTGATTTTTGTCGGGTTTAGTTTCTGATAGCAAAATATTTTTATGTATATATATTTAGATTTATTATATATCAAAAATACGTTGGGTTTTATTGGCACGAGGAAGGAATACTTGACATTTTAATAACATTTCGTTAAGAAAATATTTCTTGAGAATTTTGGATAAAATAATCAAGATGTCAAGTCGACAAAGGTTTTAGGGAGTGAGAGTAAATGTGCATATTTATGTATATATTTATATTGTGTATAGACGTGAGATGTTGAATGGAGTCGAGAAATGATGAGGTAATGACGGAGATAGGTGCTGACGGCGACGGGAGTTTGTTTCATCCATAGTTTTCTTGACGTGACGGTCGAAGTGCTACTTCTACGTTAATCCACTTAACTCACTTCTCTTCATCACCATGAGTTATGTGATAGTGGACACGGAAGATTTTCGTGTTGAACGTTAAAGTTCAAAAGAGGCAAAGGGGGAAGAAAAGGTTCGAGGACGAACAATTTCTTTTAGTTCTAGATAGTCAACAAATGACGTATCTAGGTTATGTGCGGATATATATATTATATATATATATATATATATATATATATATATATATATATATATATATATATATATATATATATATATATATATATTATATATTATGTATATGTATAAGGGATTATCTACTAACTAACATATAAGTACTAACTAAACTAGGCATTAAAAACTTACGGGGGCAAGCAATTGGCTAGATCATTAATTTACGAATATAATGATGATCATGAAAGAGGGGCGTACCTTTTAGTCTTCAACATGTGGTCTTCAAGCACTTCAAAGCGTTTATGTTTGACTTGTAGAAGTCAATCAAGGAAGAGGTGCCAATAATCCAATGAGATAGCAATTTAGCCACTTGGTCCCCATTGTCTCATTGATCCAAAGTTGTTTGAACCAAAAATGAGTTGTAGTTGACTAGGATGCATGTATGGTGAAAGTATTCCCCAAGGATTGAAGCTTGGTGGATTCAGGTAATTCCACATTGGGTAACTATTATTATGACGGTTTGGTCTATTTTGGTTTCTTTTAGGTTGAGGAGTTTTAGGCTGAGGGTGAGGACTAGGTGGTCTTCTAGGAGGAGGTGGTGTTTTTGACCTTAACTTTGGTTTAGAGTATTCTACTTCATTTTTTAAAGATGGTTTATAAAAGGTTTTTACTTCCTCATCACTGGCTATGGGTATTTTTCTATCTTTCATAAGTATATACTTAGGTTTTGACTCTAAAGGTTTTTGCTTACTAGTTTCACATTCAAATTTTACATTTTTAGTTTTACTATTTGAATCCTCAGTTGAATTAAATCCTAATCCGGTTTTATCACTTGATACTCTTTGAATACTTATTATTTCCCTAAGTGAATTACTACTATTTTCGAATTTGTTAAGTTTACAAATTTCCTTCCTAAGTATTTCGTTTTCATTTTTAGTTTCTTGACATGTTTTACATTCAAAAATTTCTTTCCCTTTTTCTAAGTTATGTAGTTTAATTTTTAATTCTAGTATTTCCTTTTCTAATTGGTTATTTATATGTTTTAGTGATTTATTTTTACTCATTACTTTTTGACCTAGTTTGCATAGTCTATTATATTCACTATCTAAGTCTTTTTCATCTAATGATAAATATTCATCACTAAAGTATTCGGTTTCGGAATGTACCTCACTTGATGTCTTAGCCATAAGACATTTCTCCTCCTTTGTAGCTTCGTTCTCATCTTCGTCACTGTCACTCCATGCTCCTCCAACGAACGACTTTTGATTTTGCTCCTTTGACATCATTGTACATCTTCCAATGAGATGATTTGGATCACCGCACTTAAAGCACTTTCTTTCACTTTTGCTTCCTTTGTCGTCTTTATTTCTTTGGAGTGTCTTTCTTTCATCGTATGGTTGTCTAACAAATCTTCCTCGTCTTTTCAAGAATTTCTTGAAGTCTCTTACGGCCATGGCATATTCTTCATCATCACTTTCGGAGGTTGAGCTATCCTCGTCACTTGATACTTTCCTAGCTTTCAACGCGATTGACTTGCTTTGCTCTTTCTTTCCTTTGACCATCTCGGAGTCTTTCTTGATTATTGCTTCGTAGACTTTCAAGTTGCCAATCAACTCGTCAAGTTGAAGAGTTGACAAGTTCTTCGATTCTTCAATCGCCGTAACTTTAGCTCGCCATTTTGGATGAAGAGCCCTAAGAAATTTCCTGACAAAATTCTTACTAGAAAAACTCTCATCAAGTGCCTTTAAACTTGTGATGATTGTGTTAAACCTAGCAAACGCATTATCAATTGATTCCTCTTCCGGAATCGTGAATTGTTCATATTGTTGAACAAGAAGATCTATTTTATTATCTTTGACTTGACTATTACCTTGGTGAGTTATTAGTAAAGAGTTCCAAATTTCTTTTGCGGTTTCGCACATAAAGATTCTTTCGTATTCTTTACGTGGTAACGCATTATAAATAACCATTTTAGCCTCATTATTTTTAGAAAGTTTTCTTTTTAAATTATCACTTTGTTTTTCAAAAGGTACAACTTCATCCTTTTTAGTTTCAAGATTATGTTGAATAGGTAAAAAATCACCATTAGTAATAACATGCCAAAGATCTAGATCTTTTGACTTCACATAAGTTTCGAATCGATTTTTCCAATATAGAAACCCATCACTTTCAAATAGTGGTGGTCTTTGCATAGATTGCCCTTCTAAATATTTTTCAGATTCCATAGATCGTTTCAAGTTTTAAAATACAGTTTATTTTAAAAATCATGTTTGACGTGGCTCTTCATACCAATTGTGGAAAACTAGAAGGGGGGTTGAATAGTTTTACGTCTTTTTAATTTATGAAAACTTTTGTTTACTTTTTAAAACTTCGATTCTATCTTATGTGAATTCAACTCTTGATCAATATGAACAAATGTAAACAAGTATAGATAAGCAATGCAAGTAAAGTAAATATAATGAAATGAAAGATAGAGATGGAAAGATCAAACCACAACAAGGAGATTTATAGTGGTTCGGCTACAAGGACACCTTCCTTGCCCTACTCCACTCCTCGAGTCACCTACTCGAGAGTTTTCTTCACTATGTCAACAAACTCCCTTATGGCGGAGAAACCTTACATAACTTTAGCTTACACCGGTTTAACGACACAAAGCTAGATGTCGAGTTCTAATCGTAGCTAGAACCAATCTCACGACTTGTACACAACTTAATCACGACTTCTTCACGACGGCTTCACGACTTCTTCACAACTTCTTCATGACTTCTTCTCCACGACTACTTCACAACTACTTCACAACTACTTCTACACTACTTCTTTACAACACAACTAGTTACTTACACTTAGATCAACTTATCACAACTATACAACACTTTACACAACTACAATGATGATATGAGTTAAGCTATAATACTTCTTCTCTAGTTGAAGGAGTATTCTTCTTTTGCACTTTGATGGTGGAAGCTTGGATCACTTAGAAACCAATGCTTAATAGAATATGATCAAAGGGTTTTTGGAAAGGATTTACAAGATTTAAAACAGAAGGTTTGGGGTGCAAAAGGTGAGTAAAAATCCAGGGGAAGGCTGGTATTTATAGGCAAAAAACTGGACAGCTGGAACCTACTGGAGCGGGGCCGGCCCACTTAAATAGGGGGGCGGTCCCCTTAATTTTAAGGGGGCCGCCTATCAAAATTAAGGGGGCCGCCCATGCTAGCCGTTGCCCAGTTTTGTCTTTTTGTGGGGAAGGTTTTTCTGGAACATTTTTACTGATTTTTGGTTAAAAATTTGAATTCATAAATTTATAATGAATTAAACCTTTTTATTTATTACCAAAAATGTTTTTCTAAAAGATATAAAATGTTTTTGACATTTTATAAAAAATCTAGTGTTTAAGAAAATGTTCCTTTGATCATATAATGTATTAAGCATTAGTTCATTCATACCTTAAGTGATTTAAGTTGTAGAAATAGATATTTACAACTAAATACTTGTTTACGTCATAATTTTCCGATTAATGATTTTACATTTTGTGATTATCAAAACGTAGAGATATCGAAAAATATTAATAACGTGTTTAGGCATTATTTATATCAACCCGTATGAACAATATGTGAAATACAACGAAGCGTCTGTTGTACCTAGTAGTGCATCTTCTGTTATAAATGATGATTATGTGTTGCATGAGTACACTGCGTTTATCCCTGATGACACCTTGACCACTAGACTTAACAACTATAAAGATCAGGTAGCCATATATGAACAACGAGCAAAATTTGAGCTAACTGAACGTGAGCAGAAAATGGATAGACAAATGCGTACATTCATAACAGAACGTAATTTAAGGGAAGAAACATTGAAAAAGGAGTTATATTCTTTACGACAACTTGATCAAACTGTTAAACAAAAACAGGAGATCCAAGAAAGTGTAATTACACTAAAACATGATTTCAAAAAAAAGAAACAAAACACTTAACTGATTTTTCCAGACTTAAAATGTTAAAGAACAAGATTGAAAACAAGTTGTACACAAAAGACAAGACCAGACATACTGATCAAATAATTCAAAAGCATAAAAAGTTGTGTGATGAACATAGTGAAAAGAATGTAGGTGAACCTAGATCAGCTTTACTGAAGAGTGTTAACGTTGCCCAACCTGCCTTATATGATGCAAATGTAATGATTAAGCCTGGTCATGCCCCTCCTGATGTGTCATCATTAGAAGAGAGTAATGAGATAGAAGTAATAAGTAGAGAAAGAATGGCTGAAAAAACGAAGGATCCCATATGTATAGCCAATCGAATCATAATCAAACCCCATGATTACTATGAGGAGAACCGATTGACTGTTTTTGCACCTCAAACTAAGTTTACACCAGAACATATATTTTGGTCTTTAGATGTAGAAAAGAGAAAGGCCGATGAACTTAAAGCCAAAACTCCACCGCTTAGAAAAATAGCGGCTGCAACGGTGTACCCACCCAATACACCCAGGCACTTAGTTCCTTTAACTCTTCCCACAGAATGTAAAACTCTAATTAGCATATATGTTCTTAGTCAACTATTTGCTGATTTTGATAAAACATGTAAGAAGAGAATTACGCCAACGGGAATTACTGAAGGGGAAAGGGGTTTTGAACTAACAAAAAAGTGTTACTTAACTGAGGTTATTCCATTCTTTAAACTCCTCAAGGAACATTTTGAGGGCATGCAAAAAACCCTTAAAACTGAAGTAAAAGAGATGAAAGAGGTATTTAAAGATAGGGAAAACGAGGTATCCCAAAATGCGATAGAACTTAAGAGTCGTGAGATTGAGAGAAAGAACATTCTCATCACCAATGAGAATTTAATTGCTAGATGTATTGCGCAGGATGTGTTTTATACTGCTTCTGATTCTGCATTAACTGCTTGTCAATTTCATGAGTTGTCTATTGCATTGAATGTTTCTCAAAATCGTGTTGTTGAGCTTGAGGGGGAGAATTTAAAATTGCATGGGGAAATCCAAAACGATGACCATGATAACATGGTCAGGCATTTTTCAAAACTAGAGGTTGATAATCTTAATTTGCAATTAAAATACCAACATTTAGAAGAAAGAGTTAAAATCTCAAATGCCAAGACATCATAGGATGCTCCTAAATTTGATGCATATTTTGAATTAAGCAAACGAGATGAAAAAAATTCAAGCTCACACTAACACGATTCGAAAATTGAGGGCCCAAATTGCCCAATTAAAATCAAATAAGAGTGATGTGATTGGCACCCATAAACCATCGTCTTCAGATTCTCAGAATTTTCACTATCAAGACACCATCAATAAATTACAATATGAAAATGAGTGTTTTCAAGCTGAAAATTCAAAAATCAAACAGCATTACAAAGAGTTATATGACTCGATTAAAGTCACACATAACAATCACATTGAAAAGATAACTTCTTTGCTAAATGAGGATAGGATAGATAAACCACTTGATAGTGCAGTTGTAGATGCCTGCTTCCTCACTAAACGATCTCAGGAACTCTTAGAATACGTCATTGGCACATGTCCTAAGACTGATAGCAAGCGAGATAGGTTTATTGCATCATCCTCAATGACTAAGAACAAGCATGTAACCTTTGAGGCACCCTTGGAAACTTCAGATCCCAACACATCAAAACATGTTCAGCAACTGGAAGTGAAAAAAGACTAAGATTCCCATCAGTCCTTCTACAGGAGTTAACAGAGACACTAAAGCTAGCGAGTCAAAACTTAGGAGAAATATAAAGAATTATAGGACTTCACCAGCTAAATGTGTTCCTAAGAAGAAAGTAGAAGACCACATGAGGAACAATAAGTCAGATTTGAACACACGGAATCATAATTCAAATCCTAATTCACTTTGCAAAACATGTAATGATTGTTTAATTTCGGGTAATCATGATAAATGTGTTGAGAAATTTTTGAAGTCGTCCAACAAAACCCCTGTTAAGCAAGTTTAGAGAGCCAAGCATGTCAAGCAAACTTGGAAAGCAACAGGAAACATGTTTGCTAATGTTGGTTATCAATGGAAGCCCACTGGAAGGAAATTCACTTTAGGAGAACAGTGCCCTTTAACTAGGATAACTAAGTCTAAAGTAGTTCCTGTACGTCAATGGAAGCCAACTGGAAGGAAATTCCCTGTAGGAGAACAGTGCCCTTTAATTAGGTCTACTAAATCCGAAACAGTGCCTTTAATACAACCCAAACACGCTAGTACTAGTGAAAGTGTCATCACTGAGAGATTTTGTAACAATCCTCATACATCGTTAACTATGTACCAACGTAGAAAAAAACAGAAAAAGGCTACTTCTACTAGCATTCCAACTTCTACTGAGACTCAGGCAAATGTTGCTCCTGTTCCCACTAACCAACTGGACCCCAACTTAAATTGGGGATCCGGCACTCCAAACTCTCTATTTTCGTCTGTTTTATGCAGGTCATACAGATCGTCCTTTGACATTTGGACTCAAGTTGCTCACAACATATGAGGGGAAATCAAAATGATGTATGTTCACATCAGTTCAGGCCTCGTTCTTCAACGACAATGACATTTGAGCACTGCAGTTCAAGCCTCGGGCCTCAATGTCAACATAATGGCGTCTGCTAAAAACACTCTAGGCCCCGTTCCTTAAAGAAAAGAAAGGTGTACGCTTAAGTGCGCTTTATCTTCGGAAGAAGAAAAATCTTCTTGTTTATGACCATTCTCATCAACAAGCTTCATGCTCTTCCCATGCTCATTCAGTCATCAAGTGGATCAACGTACATTGGAGTATATTCTTATTCACTTGTTCTATCAAAAATGGCAACCTCATATGCAATTTTTGAGGGGGAGAAGTGTGAACAAACTAAATGTCAGTCATCAAATGGATTTAATTATCATTGATTGTATCCTTATTCACTTGTTCAATCAAAAATGGCAGTCATATGCTTTTTTTGAGGGGAGAAGGGTGAATAAACAAAATGTTAGTTATCAAGTGGATCTACTTACCGTTGATGGTATTCTTATTCACTCGTTCAATCAAAAATGGCAGTCATATGCAATTTTTGAGGGGGAGAAGGGTGAATAAACTACATGTTGATTGATATTTGAGAAATGGTCATACGGCTCCTGAATACACCAGTTCAGGAGTCGTGCAAACCAAGTTTCTTCAACACTATATGTTCCACCATCCATGAAGAAAGAAGATATACTGTGTCAACCATTGGTTTGAAGAATACTTTCAGCTCCATCAAGTGTTGTATCTCCTATGTTTCCCGTTGATGCACAGATATCTGTTGATACAACCGGTACTCCTTCTTGAACCACAATGGTTCAAGAAGTACCATCTGTTAGTACTTCTCCAACAACTCATGAAATTATATCTCTAGTCATTCATCAAGGTGTTGAAGAACAAATTCATGGAATTCTACCTCCCGAGATTGATAATGAACCCCTCCTCCATATCTTACTCCAGACCCGAGTTCTGGAGAATCATCTTCACAAAGGGTTATTCGATCATATTCTCATCAGCTCAATCAATCGTTTCATTATATCAGTAAGTGGTCAAAGGCTCACCCATTGGAGAATGTGATTGGCAATCTCTTCTAGACCTGTTCGACAAGAAGTCAACTACAAACCCATGCCAAATGGTGCTGCTTTGATTCACATGGACATCCGATACCATTCGGCGGAAAACGATCTGATTGAACTCTTATCTATCTAAGGAAGAATAGAGGTGGTAATTCTTCATGTATCCTCTGTATATATATAAATCATTAAAACTCAAAAAGATTTTCCACGTTTTACATATCTTAAACCTACAAAAAAGCATAAAATCAGAAAAATAGAAAATTCCAAAAAAAAAAAAAAAAAAAAAAAAAAAAAAGTTTTTCAAGGCATGTCTTCTGGTATCGATAACATTTACGGTCCTAGAAATGTCATTCAATAATGACACGGGTCTTTAATTGAAGTTCGAGCATAAGTTGAAAAAGTTTTCAAAACATGCCTAAATGGTTTGCTATTACTTCAGATATGCAACCTGTTTTTCAAAATGAGGAAAGCACGTCGCCAAAAAAATAGCTGTTCCTCCCACTGGGTGAAGTTCACCCGGGCATGGATTACTTTATATCCATGTTTCTTCGATCTGATGTATGTTTCAGTGCATGATTTCTCGTATAAGAAGAGAAGTCTTCTTTACATCACAGATACTTTTCCATCTATGATTCTTCAGGAAAGCATTTGTACCAAACTTGGTGGTACCATGATTTTTGAATATTAATCAGAATTGAACTTTTCATAAATATTTGTCACTCAATCAATGACTATAGTTCTTTAAATAGAAAACGGGTCATTGATTGAGGGGGAGAGTGATTTCAAAAATTTATATCATCAAAACACGCCACTTTATACATAATAAGCAAGTGAATAAAGTTTGGTTGTTATGTGTCAGTGTATGATTTTTGTTAAATTCAAATCTTCCAAACCTATCATACCTGACACTAACATTCTCCCTCATAGATTGTGGGGTAGCATCGTAATGTCTCATTATCAGCACATATTAAACCTGACCACATTTTCTCCCATATTTTCTAAACTTATTTAAATCAATTGGGATCACAAAATCTCAAAAGGTTTGAAATTTTTTGATCGGGGGAGAGAATGTGATTTAAATATGCAATCTGATAAAAATGTGATGTTTTGGACTTAAATGTAAGCTCTCCCATATGTGCTAAACTCTTTTGTATATCAATGCACATATTGAGGGGGAGCAAATGGTTTGTGGTGACAAAAAGAATGTGGCATCTTTGGCGGTATCTCATGTGAGCGCGACTCAGACTTCACCAATGAATTAAAGAAACAAAAATTGTCATTAATCGAAAGGACTTGACCAGGCCGGGTAATAATTTCAAGCTAGTCTACTAGTGATGTAAGCGTGTCTCGAATCGGTCATGTTCACTGAAAGTGGATCAATTCAAAAAGTGCAAGCTCTACCCAACATGTGCAAATTTATAATAAAAACATCTGAGCACATGTTAAGGGGGAGCATTTGAAAAGTTCAAAACTCTCAAAGTGTTAGCAAAATGTGTTTCTTAATCATAAACACTTTGAGAGATTTTTCAAATAAATGGTTTACGGCAACATAGGATAGTCATGAAGTTATAAGGTGGCTAAGGTTAGGAGAACCGTCCTATGATCCGCCAGAGCCGGAGGGATCTACCCAAGGACAATACCAAATAGATAGTATTAGAAATTCCTTAGGTATGATTATGAAAAAAGGAGTAATATGAGAAAGGAGAAAGAAGGGGTTGAAGAATTAAAAAGAAATGTAAAGATAAAGGGTGAAAAGAAATAGCCCTCCATTTATTCAACCTTAGGGCAGAAACCGGGTTCAATTCATATGCTACTGGTTGTTACTAAGGTGACGCCGGTATTGAAGACAAGACGTCATGGACCCAGTGACGCACTGCACTAAACCTTCTAGCCACTCAAGTTCTCTTAAAAGAACTTGTTTCATTCTCACGGGGAACCCTGCATAATCTATCGACCGCTCATTACGAGCTATGTTGATATTGAAACAGGAGACACCGCTCCAGTCTTCGACTACCAAAATTGCACTTATCGAGTCTAGAGCCGCGAGATACATCATAAGATCTCATAGGAACACCTGTTACTTTCACACTAGTTGTTTAACATTAAGGACACCAGCTGTCAACTTATGAGTCCTACGCAGATCTTAGCAATCTGCCAGAACATTTATGAGGGAACTTACAAATGTAATTCTCAGTGATTGAATGGAAATTCCTGCCAGGGTCAACATCAAACAGCCCTGAAAGCAGGTCACTTCGGTAATTCCTTGTGGATTACGCTTAGTGGTCACGGCGGTTTCAAACGGTCTACAGTTTTGGAGTGAACTCCAGTGACTCACCTAATCGTTGATGTACTTTGGTAGATCTTGTAAGCCCTCTCGAGGGTATCCGATTTAGGAACGGCCTTGGTAAGGATTAGAGAAAGTTTTCACACTATGCTATTAACAATCTCGAAGTCCGAACCTGTAAGTACCGGATGTTTTATTGCTAACTGTTGTATGCAGGAATCCCTGGCGGTTGCAGATGTTTGCTGAAAAGATGCCGATTCATCACCCCATGCTCACACTTCATCATCATAATCCAAGAAATCATGATAAATGAAAGGCCTTCAACACTGCTTTCTCAACTCTGATGCTGAAAATCATGATCTAAAAAAGTGTGAGCATGTCGGTCCAAAGATCAATATCACATGGAGACGATACTGCAAAAGGATGACTTGAAGACGTATGATGGATGATGACCTCAAAGAAACCTCAAAGATCATCCAAGACAAAAGATCAGTCATCAAAAGTTCACTGCTGAATGTACAAATATTAATGACTTTGAAAAATCAAAGACTACGAGCTAGGAACTCTAATCTATGTAATAGAATGCTAGAATTCAAAGTGTAATTTCCGGGGTGACCTCCCTTCGGGGGAGATTGTTAGGAATATAAATATTCATATGAAGACTCAGTCACCCCAAGTACTCATTAGCATTAAGTAGCTCGTAGGATTATTAGTAATAGTTTAGTTATTATAGTATTCGTGGAGTGGGTCGGTTCTTTACCCACTGTCAGCTCACTCCACAGCCCACTCGGGGCACTTAAGCTAGTAGTATAAATACCCCTTCCCATGTGTGGGAAGGGTTGGAACTTTTCTCACAATCTAATACACCTTCATCTTTCTCTCTCTAAGTTCCCAACTTCTCTTCTTATTCTCTCGGTAGAATCGGCTAATAATCACAAGAACCATACATGTTTGAATTATAAGTATCCTACAATTTTGTTTTCCTTTACTTGTGAGTTCCCTTGATAGGAGATAATTAAATATTGCCAAATATCTTTAGCGGTTTTACACATAAATACTCTTTCATATTCTTTCCTAGGTAAAGCATTATAAAGCATCATTTTAGCTTCATTATTTTTGGCAATCAACTTCTTTTGCTCATCACTGTGACGAGTAAGAGAAGTATCCTCATCCCGTATAATTAAAAAAACTGGTGGGGAGGGGACACGTGGAAGCATGTGGCTCCTTCCTAGCCTTCTCATTATAAGGACTCTTCTCAAAATATCTCATCTCTCTCTCTCTCATACATATATATTTATATATATATATATATATATATATATATATATATATATATATATATATATATATATATATATAATGTATGAGAGAGAGAGAGAGATGAGATATTTTGAGAAGAGTCCTTATAATGAGAAGGCTAGGAAGGAGATATATATATATATATATATATATATATATATATAGAGAGAGAGAGAGAGAGAGAGAGAGTTAGGATCCAATAAGAAGAATAATAAAAATAAGAAGGATAAGAAGAATAATAAAAATAAGAAGGATAAGAAGTAATCATAACCACACATTATATATAAGGACTCTTCTAAAAATATCTCATCTCTCTCTCTCTCTCACTCATATATATATATATATGTATATGTATATGTGTGTATATATATATATATATATATATATATATATATATATATATATATATATATATATATATATATATATATATATATATATAGAGAGAGAGAGAGAGAGAGAGAGTTAGGATCAAATAAGAAGAATAATAAAAATAAGAAGGATAAGAAGAATAATAAAAATAAGAAGGATAAGAAGTAATCATAACCACACATTATAGATGCACCTACAAAAATGGATGCATCTTCATTCAAATTTTCCCTCCCAAATTAAAATGTGTGGCTAGAATTACTTCTTACCCTTCTTATTTTAATTATTCTTCTTATTGGATCCCTTCCCTATATATATATATATCGAAAAAAAAGTAAGAAAAAAAAAAAAGAGAAAAAGAAATGATAAAAAGAAAAAAAAAAGAATAAAAAGAAAAGAGAAAAAACATACGGACTACCATCCTGTCTTTTATTTTTGTTTTAGTCATGAAAAATACAAAAAGAGTTAGTAGTTAGCGAGTTGAGTCGAGTCTTGGCTTAGCAACGCCTTATTGTACATGTAATTGACTAAGATGATTGACTTGCCACCAGTAAAATTCTCTTTATCCAACAAAACCGTGTTTTTTCATACCCTTACACCTAACGTTACAAACTTTTAAAAGACCTATTTGATAGTTTATCCTAGGTCCTAGGTGCTTACGCCATTGTATGTTGTAATTACTTTTATATTAATGTTAAATAACTCCTAACTTGTAAATTGATTAAGATAAAAGCATATTTGCTTGGGGACAAGCAAATCCAAAGTGTAGGGATATTTGATAAGGATTTATTTTGTACCTTTTTAAGGGGTCGTTTAAGGCCGAAACCTTGTGAATATGATCAAATATTACCCTAAATCGTTTCCTTTTGCATTTTAGGTACTTGGGACGGAAAATCTGAAAATCGGCATGTTTTGGGCTTAAAACGACAAGAAAAGTGAAGAAAACGATCAAGTCCCAAATTCTGTCAAGAAAGGGGTCCTGACGGCGTCACGCTTTACTAAGTGACGCCGTCACTTGCAACTGAAGATGGATTTTTGACTCAGAATTAACAAGCGACGCCTCAGATGAATATGATGACATTATAACCTGACGGCGTCAGGTGTATTTGAAAACCAAGATTTCGTACAAAGTTAACAAGAGACGGCTCAGTTAAATTAACAAATGACGGCGTC
Organism: Artemisia tridentata subsp. tridentata; assembly: GCA_021014915.2. NCBI lineage: Eukaryota > Viridiplantae > Streptophyta > Magnoliopsida > Asterales > Asteraceae > Artemisia > Artemisia tridentata. The sequence goes on from CP139509.1 coordinate 424,397,490, forward strand.
AAGATAGCACATGATTGCGTCAGACATTCTAAGCGACGTCGTCACAACGGCGACTTGCACAAGACAAAACCCTAATTGGAGGCGAGCTGACAACGTCACACTTTGCAAGTGACGCCGTCACAGTTGTAATTCTATATATACTTTCGCATGTTTTTCATAATTCGTGTAACACTTTGGAGAGGCATAACCTACATGATTTTATCAACTTTTGTGAGGCTTTACAGCCCTTGAACCTCATGTTTCATTGAAGATAAGTTATTCTTTTAATCATTCAATATGTCTATGTGTTTTTTGATTATTTGTTTATCTTTTCTTTACTTTAACATGCTAGCGTAAGTTAATTAGTGTTTGTTTAGATCTAATGAAACCTAGTTATTGAATATTGATTTGTCGTCTCTTGTTTAATTGATTGCCTCGCGTTAGGATAAGAAAACTAGCTAAGTTCTTATATGTATTAGCTTGAACGTCTTATAAAACGCAACCATAGAGTGCACTATTGGTTTTTCTCGTTGTATTTATTGCGTGAATTGTGGCTTGTAAATCCTAGAAAACTTAATAGACTTTAAGGGTTTTAGGGGAGACTAATGTTCATAGAGTTGGGGACTTCGGCACCTCCCCACGACCAATATTAAGGAATACAACGCTTCAATTAAAACAAGGACGTGACAATTCGACAAATCAGTAAGAGATAACTAGGGAGTAAGGATGTCTAAGTGAACACTGCTTTTACTATCATAAGAGTTACCACCAATTTACTCTTCTTGTTAATTATTTAATTAGTTTAATTATTAGTTTTGGGTTAGTTAATTATTAACTAATTCCGCCTTCTCTTCAAAACCCGAGATTTTTACTTGCTTTTCATAAAAATATAAAAATACAAAAAGAACCATCTCTCACCTTTAGACCTATCTGACATTCATCTTGACCTAGCGACACTATTCCCCTAGAGAATGATCAATCCCCCGAGTCTTACCTATACTACACTACAGCGATTAGGTACATTGCCTAGAGGATTGTAAAACTTCCTGCGAGGGTTCGTAATTCTCACATCACTAACTATGTTGTTGATTTTGTTGATGTTGTTGCCAAACATGCTCAATAAGATTTCATTGAAGCCTTGCGTGTGTTTGTTTATCACGGAGTTCTTTGGCTTTCCTCCGTTGCACTTCACATCGCTCAATCCATGTCTGTAATAAATTTAGTCGCGGAAAAATACAAATTTTGCTAATTTCGGTTATCGCATACTTTTGATCTTTCAAAATCATGTTATGCAATATGATGCACGTGTACATGGTTCTTCATTGCTTGTTGAGAGTCCAAGAACGCGTATGTTGACTTATAATATGCCAACATCTTTGGAGGACACTAAGAGCTCTTTCAACGACTTTTCGAGCACTTTCTTGTCGCCATTTAAATACGGCATTTTTCTATGTGTTTGCAACCGAAAATGATTTGACAAAAGCTACCCACGTTATGTAAATCCTGTGAGCTAGATAATACCCTTTTTGAAATGTAACTCCGTTTACTTCAAACGGAGCCACAGGGGCAATGTCATCAAAAAGGTCATCGAATAACGGAGAATTATTCAAAACGGTAAGATCGTTATTCGCACTCGCTACCCCAAAAAATGCATGCCAAATCCACAAATCGTATGACGCAATGGCTTCAAGCATTATAGTTGGTTACTTTTTATCACCTCTCCCAAATTGCCCGTGCCATTCTTTCAGGCAATTAATCCATTCCCAGTGCATACAACCAATGCTTCCAAGCATTCCCGAAAACCCATGAACCGTGTTATGTGCATTGTATAAATTTTGAATGTCATTTAAGTCAGATTTTCTTAAAAACTCGGGCATATACAATTGGATAATGCACTTAGTAAAATGATCTAGACAATCACGTGCGTAATGTTCCCCCATTTGTAAATACTCATCAAATGCATCGGTGTTACGCCGTATGCCAATTGGTGTATGGAAGATATGTATTTCATAATAACACTAAAACTCATTTGACCCGTAGCATCGGGTCGGACTACAAAGAATTTAAAATAATTAGGAAGAGGATGAACAATTTGAATATAAGTTTCAATACCTTGGACTATTTCTAAAAATAGTTTACGGCTCATACGATATCGATGTCCAAAATAGTACTTCGGATATTTTGGGTTATCACCAAAATAGTCGACCATCAAACGTGCTTCAGCAACATTACGTTCACGATAGATCGGAGTACGGTGGTGTGAACTTTGGGCTTTGCAACATATTGAATAGCTTGCATAATCATCTCGATGTCATTTAGATCATCAAGATTGGACATACCAGAATAAGATGACTCATTCATGTTTTTTGCTAAAGATGAAGCGTTTAGATATATTAAGTTGTATAAAAATTAGGTTATATTTATAATTTTTAAATGGGTTTATTTAAAAAAATAATAATTTAAATTCAAATTCAAACGTTATACAACGGCTAACTCTTTTGTCTTTTTCACGCCGAGGAACCGGCGAAAGACCATTCGGCGAAGGCTTGTGGTGTCACGTTGTGCATTCGGCGGCACCGACTGCACATCCACGTCGGATTCAATGAGCATTTCAGGTGTGATACTGTTTGCTCTTAGTTGCGAAGAAATGAGGGACTTTCGAGAAAAACCTGTAAAAAGAGCAAAAATTTTAAAGAACCTGGATTTAGAGTTTTAGTTTTCAAAAATTAAAAAAATAATAATAATAATAATAATAAAAAATAAATAAATAAATAAATAAGAAAAGAAAAGAAAATTTACCTAATTTTTTTAATGCTACATATAACCTTTAAGGCTAAAAATAACAAAACTTTTTTAAGAAAAAACAAAAAAAAATTCTCTATGCATAATAAAAAGTCACTAAATGCATAATAAGAAGATTTGTTCATTTTAAAATATAAGATTAAGTAGTGCACATCACCATAGTAAATTTTGAAATCATCATGTATAATTTTTACAGTAGTATTTTAGAGGAATATTGTTATGTCTACAAAATATCGATAAAAGTATTTCACACAGATATGACAAGATTTTTTTGTCTAATCAAAACAATTATAAAAAAGCAAAAATCTATTTATTGAATAACTGATCTTGACTATGAAATTTTTTTTATAAATCTTGTGAATATACCATTCCTCATTAGACTAAACGTAATAAGAGTGTACAGCCACCCCACAATTCATTTGGTCTACATCACCTCACATGTGCCCCTTACTACTTCACAACCCACCGGATGCGTCCCCCCCCCCCCCCCAGCGGACCGAATAAATGGTTTGGTTTGTGTGTGTATTTTGTATATAATTAATTTTGTGGGGTATGTTTTTGGTTGTTAGTGTGGTCATCTTACTACGAATGTTTGGTCTTGGTTTGGTCCGGGAGAGAAAAGGCTAAGGGGGTTGGCAACCAATCACTCACTCAAAATCTCATCCCACACTCTCAACCAATCCCCTTATGTCACCTCATTCCCTTGCTTTTTCATACCACACTCCCAAATTTTGTTGGCATCACCATACCACACTACATCTCATACCTCACTACAATTCTTTTTTTCTTTTTTAATAAAAAAAAAACTAAAATTCAATTGGTCCATTTTTCCAACGTTCCAATTTTTTCTTCCTTTCCCATACGTGATGTGATCCCGTGAAATACATACCGTGATCCATATCGTGTTACAGGCGGCGGTGTTACCGCACGGTATGGATCCCATACCGTGCCCATAATCCATGTGTTGTCAACGCCCTAATGTGGCGGTGTGTGGTGTGGTTTTGGTTTGGTCATATTACTATCGGTCTTATTTTATACTCCGTAGCATTATTTTGATAGAATTATTGCATACTATTTATCTTGGGATATGCAGTTATCTATTTTGAGACGTTAGAGATAAGTTAATAATTGACATTTGTCATTGGTATACCTGACAGTGGTCATCTTGTGTTTGTATACGGACCACAGTGTATTTTTCATTTCGGTGTTTATCCCCAATGCAACCCTTTTCTACAATAACTTTTATTGTACAAAATCGTTTTCAAAAATAAATTTTAAACGGTTAACTGGATGTATACGGTTGAAAGTGATTGCTTCGATGGTTATCAAGCATAAGACATTGCAATCTTGTTTCCCATTGGAGTAATAACAATTTGAGGTAATAAATACTTTTACAGTTTTACAGGCAATGTCATTAAACTTACATGGATGGAAGATCCCTAGATTAACATATCTACCTATAAGGTACCGGATGAATTAAAATAAAATAAATATTTTGCAATAATAAGAATGTACAATCAAAACAAACACAACATTATCTCTCATGTTAAAATGAACATAACAGGATCTTCATCCCTACCTATAATTATAAGGAAGAAGGTTTGCAATAGTGTAGACAACCCATAACATGACACATATACACTTTTAAGAATGACAAGTGTATTTAACATAGTAAATATGAATCATTTTCGGCTTAAATAGTCACTTTATCTATCTTAGAGTTACCTTCGCACCCTTTGTAATTATTTATTTTTCCCCTTATATTTTAATCTTCAATTTCAATGATTTAACATGTATTTACAAATGACAAACATTGAGATCAGTGTCGTCTCTGAATTTATGAAGGCCCAGTGCAGAATTTAGTTTAAAGACAAATACGGGGCCTAAAATAGAAAGTAAATAATTTAATTAAAAGGTAAAATGAGAAATAATCGTTTTTAATGTGCCTGGCTAGCAATTTTTTGATGCAGCACTCTAAATCAAATACATGAAGTCACTTTTATAGGATATATATACATATCATATAAAAATTTGGAGGCCTTAGAATTTGGAGGCCCTGTGCGATAGCACACCTCGCACACCCTCATATATTTGCAACTGACGGCCATTGAGATTAACAAAAACATGTACAAATAACTTCAAACTAAACGTTAGTTGGAACTCTTCATTAAAGTAGAGACTCTAAAAATTGGCGTATGCCACTTGATGCAACAAGCACACGGTATTGTTTAGTAAAAGGCGAAAGAATAGTTCGCTTTGTGCCTAATGCATGGCTGCGTGAGTGCGTGCCTTTCAACATTGCCATATGCTTGCTTTATATAGTCATCTCCAAGCCATCTGTTTCCATCAAGCAGCCAATGTGGGATTTCAGACCCACTTTTGGACAATTTTCACTCCCACATTATCCCCTAAATTCAGTTTCATACTTTTTAGATATGTTGCAAACATATAGCACAAGCAATTAGACAAACCCTTGTGGGATCGAGTATGCAAATTGGGGTCGTAAACAAAAATTAAGATTTTTATTTATGTGCTCGAGTCTATAAAATTTGAATACAAAAATCGGTTGAAACGTATCACAAGCCAAATTTGAATCCATTACATCTCCACTCAAGTGTTCTTCAGAATGTCTTCAAACATATCAGGAATCGAAGAAAAGCCAAATAAACAATACTGTACGACTTGGTACTTCAGAACTTTTTATGATCGAACACTATTCAATCAGTTTTTCATCCAACACGGTCTTAATCTTCTATTTGTTTTTAAACATGTACAACTACAGATCCTAAGAAGATTTTTGATATACAAATATACAACATATCATATTATCAGTTGTAAGTAATTAAGGAGCAGTTAGACATAAATGTTTCCTCTCAGTTTTTTAAAAACGGTTCTTGTTTCCAGATTTGTAAGATCCAGTCTTACTTCTCAGTTATCAAAGCTTGAATAGAAGTTTAATCTAAATAATTTGAAAATGTAAACAAAACCAGCAGCACATTCAGTTTGGAACCAAACCAAGTCTAAACTGAAACTGAACAGGCTATAAATCAGCTGGCCTCTTTGACTCCAGTGTTCTCTGATTTTTCATTCTAATCTTGTTACGGATTGGTCAACCTAGTTCCAACCCAACACATACCCCCTTTGTAGATCGTGAAAGTTTCGTTCCACAATTTCACAACGTACTACAGCAAAAAACTGGGTATGATGATTCATATAACCCTCCACTCAAGATTTTGTCTCTTGAAAGTAAAAACTTAAGGTAAATAAAAAGAAAATGCTACGCAAGTAGATAAATACTAGGAGATATATCTTTATCTAGTTCAATTTCATACAAAATGTAGAGTTAAAAAGGAAAAAAAAAAAGAAAAGAGCCCGTAATTTTCCCTCTTCGAAAAACATGTAATACCATAAATAAATAAAAACCCCTTCTAAAACCTAATCGCAACACGAATTCAAAAATATTGGTTAAATCACCATCATACATTGATGCTTTCACTTTTCGGTTTCTTTGACTTCTTCTTTGACTTTCGGTCCTTTGACTTCTTTGTGATTTCTACTTCAGCATAACCCGATTCTTCATCTTCCCCTTCTACGTTTTGTAATCTTTTGGTCTTTTTCTGTTTAGTAGACTGGGATGCTTCCTCATTTCCATCTGAACTTTGTGATTTTTTAGCCTTTTTACGTTTAGCAGAAACATCCCCTACCTCATCTCCATCTACAGTGCTTGATTTAGATGTCTTCTTCTTTTTCCGTTTAGCAGGTGGCGACTCCTCGTCTCTGTCTATCTCGTCATCAATATTTTGTTCATTTGGAGGCTGAGCTGCTAAAGAGCCTGCAACTTCTGTTCATGCAAATTCAAGTTCAAAATCATACATCGATGTAGGAGTTGGGGTAGAGGTTGGGGAGTCTAGTGGGTTATTGGTCAGACAGATAGTTAATGGCATGTGTCGAGTAAATGTGAAACGCCTTTTGTCCAATACTTTTTACTATTACATAAACTAGTGTGTCAGATCTTGTTGCAAAAAAAGTAGTGTTTGAATAAATTACTTTTTTGTAATATAAAAATTATGCATCAAAATTACACTTTATTTAACTTTCAACCTGTTTTTTGAGTTGATTAATTCATCTTACATGTTTGACCAGATACACCTTTACGGATTATGTATAGTGGCTAACCTTCATCATCAAAATGAGAATCAAAGACCACACTTGTGAGATGCTGCTTTAAAAAGACCTGCATTCATTTTCAAACGATGTCAGACTAAAATAGATCAATTAAGTAGCTAAAAAAGATTTGTCCCAATTAAATCCCAAGCAAAATCATAGTTCAATGAAACCTGAAGGATTCCAGTCAGTTTTGAAATTAAAAAGTAAGGCCCAACACCCGTGTATCTATACAGCTATACATTTATCCATTTAACTATTAGGTGAGGCCAATGGCCTTGTGACATATTTGAATTTATAGTACACCCCAATGCAACATGCATGCATTAGTATGCCAACATACCGCAGAGAGTAGCTGCCTTGATTTTATATCCCATATGCGTAAATAGCTGTCGAGTCCTGCAACAAAAAGAAGAAACATAGTCACGTCTATATTGCGAAAAGTAAAAACAACTTGAAAAGGATACTTATCTAACGTATAACAACCGTTAATCTTTAAAAATAATATGTACAATAAGAATCTCAAACCAGAAAGCTAAATATTTCTAAAATTATGCATCCATATATCTACGTGTATGCATTGGACCAATGATGCTAAGCAAAAACATGTATATAAAAACTCACCACAAGAGGCTAAGACTGGGAGATCTGGGTGCCTCGCTATTGATCTAATACTTCCAGAGCATTTTCCCAAAAAGCATCCCAATAGTTTCCCTTTATGAATTCAACCAATAAAATTAATAATCACAACCTCAGAACGACTTGCACACATCAGAAGTCACACATTATAAAAAAAATGTACCTGTGCGTATGTCGACAGATGCAAGATCACCAGACCCATTCCCAATGTATATCGTATTACCATCTAAATCTTCAGTGACTGCCTTAATAGGAGTCTCACGGAATTTAAACGACATCACAGGTCTTCTTTGAGCAGCAATATCATACAAGTGTACCTGTATACATCATTTTATTTAATTATATTTAATATGAAGTTGAAGAAGGTGTACATTACCCCACATGTTGCAACGGGATGAAATTCAGATTACCACATCCGCCACACAAAACATAAGTTAAAAAGTCAGGATTTGAAATTAGTCACTGAAATCTCGCCAGAAATTGGCAGAGATGTCAAAAATCATGGTGAGATATTGGAAATCAAGGGGAAATAAAAAACGTGCTTAAGTCTGATGGGACGTTGGTGAGATCCTTTAAAATCAAAACTCCTCCCGTCCCGAAAATATTGCTTTAGCAATAAAACAGTGTGGCTTTAGTAAATGACCTGATGACTGTTAGTGCCGCCGACAAACTTGCGATGATCATCTTTACTCAAAAATGTTGCTGAGGTAAACCAAGTAGGGGTAAATATACCAAGGCTGTTTTTAGGAGGCTGCAAGGTAGATACAAAATAAAAATTAATAAATGAAAGTCCACGACAATAAATTAAGAGAACGGAGAGTATATAAGCTTACTGATTTTGCTTGCCATATTTTAGTATGTGTCGTTAAATCCCAGATATTAACCTCTACTCCCTTCCTGTGGTGCAGAAAACTTGTTCCATAAGAATATTTGAAACTTGAAAGCCACTATATGCAATATTTATAAAGTTCAAAAAATGTCTGCAAGAATATAAATAACTCACCCTCCAAATAAACCGTAGTTTTCACTTTCATCCACTTTACAACATAAGACATTACCAGCTCCACAAACATTCCATGTTGTTGGAGTGTCGTCACTGGTGGAGTCCCCTAATGACTTTGGAATTGTAACTGATCTCAGGGTTGTAAGCCCTTTCATTGTGCATGTGAGCAACTTGCATGACCTGTTTCAAACACAAGATGTTCTATAAATGACCCACATGCTAAACGTAGAAAAACGTTAACATTTTGTAACTCTACTGTATAGCCATAAGATTTTTGAAGTAATAACTAATGTATAGAATCTAAACAGATACCTTGATGATGACTCGGATGTCTGTTTTTTAAATAAATGCAAGCCAACAATATTATCTACTTCTGGCTGAACTTTAGCTTGGTTGTCACTAGGAAGTGAAACTCTAATATCACCATTAATAGGGCTAAGCAACTCAACCTGTTTTATACGAAAATTGTCGTGAGGCAACAGACCATCAAAGTCTTAGAGAAGGCTAACAAACAAGGTTACCAAATAACTACGATACAAATTAGAAAGATAATAGTATAAGCTTACCACACCGTTTTTCCTTGCAACAGCTAACAGCTGCAAAAAAGATGGAAGCGTGATTAGAAAGCTCAACACATCTGAGTGACAAGTGATTTGCAATGAATCATTTCAAGTTTTACTAATAAAAGTTGCACATTGAACAAAAATACGAAAGCCCAATTCCAATTCCAACATATCAAATATACAAAGCTCTTAATAAAACTGAGTGAAATATCATATGAAGGATTCTAAAACATACTGGATCAACTTTACGGTCATTAATAGAAGTTGCAAGCACGCATCTAGAAGAATCTGGATCCCCCCATTTCTCTACTATCTTAGGAAATCCTCCTTGCTTACTCCGAGCTTCGGTAACTACAATTATTAAGCACAACAATAATAAATTATATAGTTGTATATACATACATGACTCTAACAATCCAAAAAATCTATAATCTAAAAACAGATGATGTATGCATAAGCCACCAAAAGTTGAACAAGTCAAACTAGGCCGCCCAAATTTCAAAACGACATTTAAGACCACCATGGATCCACTTTGTATCGTCCGTGCCCGTCCATAGCCTAAACTTGTAAAATGACACCACCAGTTTTATGAATCTTGAGATACATATGCCTCATTTAGGTCATCATGCAAGTTTTGACATATGGTAAACTTAAACAATATGAACTTGATACATAGTGGGCGAAATGCTTGGTTTGGTTTGTTATTTAAGTGGGTTCAGTATAACCTATTGACTACCTGAGTAGCCCATGTATACATAATCTTTTAACTATCATGTTTAGGTTTAATTATAGAGGATATGCTTATAAATACAATAACATACAGTTGCATACTTGCATTTTCATACATTGCCATAACAGGTATGCTCAAGCCACCTAAAGTCTCAAACAAGTCACACTAAGCCGCTCAAATTTCATAACAACATTTCAGAATACCATGCATCCGAAATGTATCGTCCGTGCCCGTCCTTACACAGAACTTGCAAAATGACACCTATGTGTCTTGAAATACCAAAGTTCAGTATGTAGACAAACAAAAACAATACAAAATTGATACATGGTGGCCCGGAATGCCTGTTTTTAAGTGGCCTTATAATCTTCCTATAACCTGTTGAATACCAGAATAGCCCGAGTATACATTATCCTTAACTATCATGCATAGGTTTGATTTCAGATATGCTTAAAAATACTATATCATACATTTGCATTTTGATACATGACCATAGCAATGTCAAGATGTATGAGTAAACCATCCAAAAGTCTTTAACATGTCAAACTAAGCCATCAGATCACCTAGTCTCAGTTTTTCTGCTAGTCTACGTAAATTCTTTCCAAAAATTTCAAAAAAAAAAACCCAAGAGTTTATAAATCTGAAATACATGTTAAATCTTTATAAACTAAACTTATAAAGAAGCTAAAACGACATATAAATCTTTTTCATTAAAGGATTTTGATCATCATGCAACTTTTAGGTCAAAGATGGGCACAAACTAACAGAAGGAAAAAAAAAAAAAAAAAAAAAAAAAAAAAAAAAAAAAAAAAAAAATGGTGACCCGGAATGCCTGTTTTAATATTTATGTGGTCTTACTTTAACCTATTGAATACTTAAATAGCCTATGTATACATTAACTTTACCTATTATGTTTAAGTTTATTTGGATCATGTATGTATAAGCCGCCAAAATTTTAATAGTCAGCATTTCACAGCTAAGCCACCCAAATTTCAAAACAGCATTTCACAACCCCTTTTGTTATGCTGATATTGTGTCTGCTTTCACGCAAATCTTTTATCATCATGCAAGCCTTGCGTAACAGCTGACACAAACAATACCAAACTAACAGCAGGGGTCCCAAAATGCCTGTTTGGATACTCAAATGGTCTAATTGTAACTTATTGAATACCCGATTAGCCTGTGCATACATTATCCTTGAGCTTCTTTATGGGCTTATGAGCTTATCTGTTTTCGGCTTGCATTTCATAAGCTCAATTTTTTCGGCTTATTTTGAAACTTGTTGGTAATATAAGTACCAAAATAAGCCAAAAAAAATAGGGTATATGAAATATAAGTCGAAAACAGATAAGCTCAAAACCCACAAACAGGGCCGATCCTGAGTTTTATGGTGCCCTAGGCGAGTGATTAAAAAGTTGCCCCTGTTAAACAAAAAGACGCATTGTCATTTAGAGGCTCAGAACTTAGTAAACATAGGAGGCTCGCCGTACGCTGATTATTATTTAATAAATAAATGTTACAATACGAGGAGATACACTCCTAATTAGGAGTTTAACATAGATCACGCCTAAAACAAACTACATCATTGTTTGTTTCATGCACTAAAAACATCAATTATCTTATGAAACTATGACATGTAATTTCGAAACTATATTATGATCAATATACTGAACATTCGGACTCTAAATAATTGTGTAATATTCAAAGTTTTGTTATATGATAAAAACATTTTGCAACTGTTATTTAACAAAATATCATAAAGCTTAACTTTCTGTGAAAATATTGCAAAATTTTATCCTTGTATGTGAATTCTATATCGTTTTGACCCACTAAAAACTCATATGACTTTATAAAACTATGAAATAAAGTTGCGAAAAGTTGAAAACCCAATTTTAACTCCCTCTAAACCTTTTTGAACTTTCTTCACAACCCTTTTGAACCTCTTAATCTAAGATAACTCAAACTTTAAACTACTACTATAACTAAAGGTTACAAAATCAACCAAAAGGAAAACGAAAGAAAAACACAGCTGCATTCATTAACAAACTAGTTTATGACGCCCCCAAGGCCGGCGCTGCCCATAAATAAGCTTAAACAAACACCGCCTTAGTTTTACCTTAAGAAATGCTAAAAAAAGGTAGATAAACTAATATAAGTACCAAAATAAGCCAAAAATAAAAATAAAAAAATTTGAGGTTTATAACATAAGCCCATAAATAAACACCCCCTTACTATTATATGCTTAGCTTAAGTTGTAAAACAGTAGATAAAATTAAATTCAAACAAAAAAAAAAAAAAAAAAAAAAAAAAAAAGAAACCTTTAATGAGACCGAGGTTATCGAAAGTGAGGACACGAAGGGGAGGACATCCAGCAACTTCTACTGTCGTTGTTCGTGGCATCTTCTTTACCGGTGGTGGTGGTGGTGGTGGTGTGGCGGAGCAAACGGCTGAGTGGGTATATTTTTTCCTTAGGAGGTTTTGTAAGGGTTTAATCAATCACTTCACAAGAGAATACCCCTTTCCCTTTGGGCTGTTTTGGTAAAATATAAGTTTATAGTCCAATAGGCCCAAACAATAACACTGGCAGTGGCTACATCTTTTACTTATTTCCCAAACAATATAAGTTTATAGTTTAAAATGTAAGGGTTATCTACTGTTCAAAACCCCATCACTCACTCCCAACCAATCCCCTTATGGCACATTATTCACTTACTTTTTTCATCACTCACGCATATTTTTGTAGGCAACACCATCACTCGCTACATCCCATCTAGTGTTCGAAAATTTAATGCCCAACGGTCGTTTTTTTGGCTCGTCTCGTGCGTGATCTGATCACGCAATACTCACCTCGCATCCCATCTAGTGTTCACGGCGGCGGTGGTCTAGTGCTAGATCGATCCTGTCTGGTGCTATCACGTACTCATTGCCAACACCCTAATAATACAGGAGGTTTTATGCCTAACCTATTCATTCATTTTATAGCGTCTACCAGTGTCACCTAAATAAATCGCCGTCAAATATCCAAATTATGTCGACTTCTCCATCGAATGAAGTCTCAAACTTTCTACCACACATTAAAGAATTGTGCAAACTAAAGGGGGAGGAAAATCTTAATTAGCTTCATACAAACCAAAAAGGTAACTATTTTATCAATCAATCAAACAAATTAATAACGAGCATGAATGAATTATGTGATTGGGACTTGGGAGGAGGAGGAATTTACCGACATTACAGAGGCGGAATGTAAGGTTTTGTAAAGGGTTTATGGAGAAAGGAAACCATTCGGTAGATTTTTGTTACAAGTATAGTCCACCAGAGGTTTTACTTAACACCAAGTCCTCCATTAAGCATGTGGTTTTTAATTCTCCGACTTATAATTAGTAAAAATACATTTTGTTTTCCAAGTGGTCAAGTCATAAGAAAAAGGGTTTTACCCGATTTAAATTTGTGGGTTGTATGGGTTTAAACTTTAAACTTTATGAATTAGTCGGTCAAAAGCAAAAGTCAATTGTGGTTCAAGTCTCGACGATGTAACACAGACAGCTATATGAATGATCCAAAATGCCTAACGAAAATGGAATGGCAAAACTACAAACGTGTGTGGAGTTCAACTTAAGTTATTACTTGTTTCTATGGATTGTTTGGCAATTCATGTTTGTTTTACAAATACATGCACACGGAAGGGGCAAAATGCTGTGTGGAGTTCAGCTTATATGTTGCGTTCAAGGTTCATATTCGAAGTTTATTGTTGCTTAACAATATGCGTTCTCTACCACATATTCATTTCTAGCAACTAGGATAATACCATAGGATGCTATTAAAGCTACCAATTTTTATTTTTATTTTCAATTAAATTTGACACATTTTAATTTTCCCACTTTTCTAAGTCAACTAAATAGATTTTTTTCACATTTTTCTAAGTCAAACTAAATAGTTTTTTCTCACCTTTTAAAGTCACTAAAAAGAAGAGGATATTTTTTTTATATATACACAAAGACAAGGCTATCATTATATTCCGGCTATCCATTTTTCCGGCAACCCATTCTTTATACACAAACACACAGCCGGCCTTTTATTATACGTAAACACACGGCCGACCTTCCATCAAAAATGGTCATTTTTTTTAAGCCTTTCTTTTCCAACATGCTTTAGTCAAATTTTTGAAAAAATAATTTTGATTAGAAAGAGGAGAGTAACTTAATTGCAATTTTGAAACAAGCAAAAACCAATTAGAAACATATAATCAATATTTACTGTTGGGATAGTAAATTAATTAATTCACAATACACTATAAATGATGAAGATAAACTTAACATTTTTAATCATCTTCCAATAAACACAAATTAACAGAAACACAAAAACACTTACACACAGCAGGTTAATTTTACTTACAACCTATTGAAACAAATACTTTGAATATTTTGATTATATTACAGGTAGTTAACCACCACGGCTGCCACCTCCGGCAACTTTCGGCCGCCACCACGGTTGCCACCTCCGGCACTTCCGACCGCCACCACAGCTGACGGCGGCGACGACACTCTTTTCTCCATCTTCTTCTTCTTCTTAGTCGGCTTAACCGCTTTAGCAAGAGCCTCTTCCTCCTTATGCTTGCGCTTTTTCTCCAACTTCTCTTTCTCGAGCTTCTCGATCCGAGAGCTACTTCTTCTGACCACCGGTAACGATGCTTGGGGGCCTTGGTTGAGGCGGTTGTGATGAGAGAAGGGGTGGTGGCCGATTGGAAGAGAAAGGGGCGGAGGAATATGCAGAGAAAGGGGGCTTTGTTAGGGTTTTGGGGATTTGGGGCAAAGACAATGTGTTTTTAAGGGGGTTGTGGTATTAGAATGTGTTTATATGGGTTGTTATTTTTTTACATGTTCAAATATTAGTTGGAATCTTTTGGGTGGAATATAAAAGGGTTTTTTTTTTTTTTATAAAGTTACTTTTGGGTTGTCTCAGTGTATGAGTCCATTGGAATTTCTAACACAATAATGTATATTTTTATTAAACTTTTATTAATATTTCTTTTAATAAATCAACACTTTATTTTTTTATAAAATAGTTGTAGGAGTGGGTTTTTTATATATGTTTTTGGAATTTTTCAGTTTTCTTTTATCAATATTTTGAATTTTTAACATGTTTTCTTTTCTTTTCTTTTTTTAATAAATAGATGTCCGCTTTTTACGAAAATCATTCAATGGAAGCTGATAAATTTATTATGACTACACCAGAATTTTCCACTGATCAAGTATTATATCTATAAACAATAGAGTATATATATGTTTTGTTGAGTTTCTATTAGTAAGTGTATTTGTTGTCATGATATTCATATGTATTTTTATTGAATTTTTATTATTAAGTGATTTTTTAGAATTATATTTATATATTTTAACTTTCAAATTCTTTCAATAAATTCTAACACAATAGTATTCATTTTAGGTGTTCGAGTCTCGGGAAGAATTGATGAATTGGGTAAAAGACTTAGCACACTCTATTGGTGTTGTCGTCATCATCAAAACACTGGATGTAGATTCATTGTATCAAGACTTCTATTTCTTTAGGTCGCCTTGTCCGCCAAAACACTGGATGAAAATGCTCGAGGCAGGTGTTCTGATTGCCAATAAATTTGGTGTAATCATCCATTCTTTAAGCATGTCGAGCAGTTCGACTATTTTCCCGTTTTGCAGTGATCCAGAAGAGATTCAACATCACAGAGCGCTTACAATTGCCCTAGTAAACGGTGAGATGCATTATGTTATGGTCGAGTTACAAGGAGAGTATTCGATGCCCATCATCATGCCTTATTGTTTTAACGAGTTTTGTCACTCTACAGTTAGATGGGAAACCATGTATAGGTCACGTCTAGAACTATATACACAAATTTGTCATCGTGAAAGTGTATTAGTTGATGTAAGTGATTAAGTATTTTAGTGTTGGAGATTGGTATATTTATTTATTCATAATCAATTTTTGAATTTTCTTATTTATAGATGGTGTATTTTTTTTTTTTATTAGAGATTAATAATATAATGGAAACATAATTATTAAGTATTTTAGTGTTTGTACTCTTATTATTTTTTATTAGAGATTACTAATTAAAATGGACTTAAAAAAACTTAAAAATAATATATAATATATATATATATATATAATAATATATAATTATATAATAATATATTATAAATAATTAATAATAATCTGATTACATATCATTCTTATATAACTATTTAGTTATATTAAAATAAAAAGAAAAAAAAAAATCATGATTACTACATTATTAGTATTTGACTTTGATTACTTTGGTATCTCTAATAAAAAAAATCGGTATGAATAATGAGTCCCATACCATATCACTGTCAACAAATACTAAGGGGCCGTTTAGTTGCTGAAAATTTTTCCCATTTTTCCAGTAAATTTTTCATATGAAAAAAGAAAAATTGAAAATCCATTTAGTTACACCTTTTTCCAACAATTTTTCAAAAAATGTGAAATTCTCATTCTCTAAATTTTAACTAAAGATTTGCAAAGCCCATTCTAATATTCTCACTTTTTTCATTCTCATTTTTTTACATCCGTTTTCGTCCGTTTTTATACGTTTTCGCTAGTTTTTATATGTTTTCGTCTATACGTTTTCATCCGTTTTCTTTCATTTTTATACGTTTTCGTCCATTTTTATACGTTTTCGTTCGTTATTAGACCTTTTCATCCGTTTTTATACGTTTCATCCGTTTTCGTACATTTTTATACGTTTTCGTCCGTTTTATACGTTTTCATCCGTTTTTATACGTTTTCATCCATTTTTATACGTTTTCGTCTATTTTTATACGTTTTTCGTCTATTTTTATACGCTTTATATGTTTTTCATTCGTTTTTAACCGTTTACATTCGTTTTTATACGTGTTCGTCCGTTTTTATAAGTTTTCGTTTGTTTTCGTCCGTTTTTATATGTTTTCGTCATTTTGATATGTTTTTATAAGTTTTCGTCCGTTTTATACGTTTTCGTCCATTTTGATATGTTTTTATAGGTTCTCATCCGTTTTATACGTATTCATCTGGTTTTATACGCTTTTATACATTTTCATCCGTTTTTAACCGTTTACATCCTTTTTCGTCCGTTTTATACGATTTCGTCCGTTTTCATACATTTTCGTCCGTTCTCGTAGGTTTTCGTCTGCATTTGTCAGTTTTATGCGTTTTTGTATGTTTTCGTCCATTTTTTTTATGTTTTAAACGTTTTATAAGTTTTTTGTATGTTTTAATACATTTTATCCGTTTTTCTGCGTTTTTGTTCACTTTTATACTTTTTTTTTGACATTTTTATACGTTTTTATCCATCCAAAAACGTACAAAAACATATAAAACATACAAGAATGTACAAAAACATACACGAAAATACAAAAATGGACAAACAAGAACAAAAACAGTCGAGAATGTATGAATACGTACAAAAGGATACAAGAACGTACAGAAACGGATGAAAACGTAAAAAAACGTATAAGACATACAAAACGTATAAAACGATCAAAAGCGGATGATAACGGAGGAAAACGTTCAAAAGCATACAAAAACGTACAAAACGGATAAAAACGAATGAAACCGGACGAGAACAGATGAAAAAGTATAAAAACGTGTAAAACGTATAAAAACGGTTGAAAACGTATAAAAATGGATAAAAACGAATGAAAATCGAAGAAAACAAACGAAAACAGCCCCTAAGCTTTTTACATCATCTTGTCAATTTCCGTGATTCATTTCCATTAGAATTATATTAAGGAAAACTTTTGTTCCCCTAGTCATGCTCATCCAGAACCTAAGAAAACTGATGTCAACAAGGTTTTCTTTCATCCACACGTTGAGACGCTTTAAGGTGTCATTTGTTTTTTCAGAGTTTTTACCTCTTCATCTGCAAACCATGTCTGCAGAAGAAGAGGCACATCTAAAGTCTTCATCTGCATGGAAGAAGTCTGTTTGTTTTTTGTGCTATTGAAGTACTTCTTTCATTTCTTTTCGTTTCATTTCTTTTCTTTTTTTTAACTAATGTTTTGTGATACGGAGTATCAAAGACAAGTTTTCGTCTATTTTATACGTTTTCCTTCGTTTTATACGTTTTCCTTCGTTTTTTTACGTTTTCGTCTGTTTTTTTTACGTTTTAGTACGTTTTCGACCGTTCTTTTACGTTTTGTCTTTTTTTTTACGTTTTCATCAATTTTTTACGTTTTCGTCTGTTTTTTTACGTTTTCGTCTGTTTTTTACATTTTCGACACTTTTTACGTTTTTGTCTTTTTTTACGTTTTCGTCCGTTTCTTTATGTTTTGGTACGTTTTTCACGTTTTAGTCCTTTTTTTCATTTTTGTCTATTTTTTTACGTTCTAGTATGTTTTTTTAACGTTTTCGACCTTTTTTTTAAGTTTTCGTTTTTTTTTTTACTTTTTCGTATGTTTTTTAACGTTTTCATCGGTTTTTTACGTTTTCGTCCATTTTTTTACGTTTTCGTCCGTTTTTTACGTTTTCGTTTGTTTTTTTTACGTTTCCGTATAACTTTTGAACGTTTTTGTCCGTTTTTTACATTTTGCTACGTTTTTTTTACATTTTCAACCCTTTTTTTACGTTTTTCGTCTGTTTTTACGTTTTTTACGTTTTCGTTTGTTTTTTATGTTTTCGTATGTTTTTTTCACGTTTTTGTTCATTTTCTTACTTTTTGGTACGTTTTTTTACGTTAAGTACGTTTTTGTATGTTTTCGTCTGTTTTTTTACGTTTTTGTCCGTTTTCGTATGATTTCGTAAGTTTTTGTACGTTATCTTACGTAAGAAAACGGACAAAAACGTAAAAAAAAAGAACGAAAACGTTAGAAAATGGATGAAAACGTAAAAAAAGGTCAAAAACGTTGAAAAAAATACCAAAACGTAAAAAAAGGTCGAAAACGTAAGAAAACGGTCTAAAACGTAATAAAATAGAAGAAAACGTAAAAAAACAATTGAAAATGTAAAAAACAGAAAAAAAACGTAAAAATACAGACAAAAACGTAAAAAAACGGATGAAAACGTAATAAAACAAAAGACAATGTAAAAAAAACGGATGAAAACCGACGAAAACGTAAAAAAACGGATCGAAACCGTAAAAAAAATGACGAAAACGTAAAAAAATGGACAAAAACGTAAAAAAACAAACGAAAACATAAAATAATGGTCGAAAACGTAAAAAATAGATGAAAACGGACGAAAACGTAAGGAAAGGGACGAAAACGTAAAAACATAGACGAAAACGTAAGAAAACGGACTAAAACGTAAAAAAACTTACGAAAACGTAAGAAAACGGTCTAAAACGTAATAAAATAGACGAAAACGTAAAAAAACATATGAAAACGTAAAAAAAACCGACGAAAACGTAAAAAAAGGGTCGAAAACGTAAAGAAATCGACGAAAACGTAAAAAAACGGTCGAAAACGTAAAAAAACGGATGAAAACGTAAAAAACGAACGAAAACGTAAAATAAGGTCGAAAAGGTAAAAAAATGGACGAAAACGTATAAAAAAGGATATTGAGAAAGAGATGTAGGGTTTGTGAAAGAAGTGGTAAGAAGTGAAAGATAATGTCTGCAATTTAGAAGAAGAAAGAAGTGAAAAGAAGCACTTATGTCTGCAAAAAAACAAACATGAACTTCTGCCCTCCCGCAGACAAAAAAAGTGAAAAGAGGGAAAAAGTGCTTATTGAGAAAAAACAAACGACACCTAAGTTTTGTTTGGATGCATGAGCTAGAAGCTTTTGTTTTAAAAAAACTTCCAATAAATAAAATATCAAACGCTATATCATATGGAGCTTAATTAAGTTCTAGTTCAAGTACATCTGTACATATACAAATATGCAAGCTTAAGATGTTGTCAAATGACTTCAGTTTATGACAAATCAACACTAAACAGTTTTTCACCTAGCTTCTCAAGTTCAATATGCATGTATAGTTGATACTGGAATAGAAAGCAAGTTAAGTATGTACACATACTTTGATCTCGAATGAAGTTTGTTTTATGTCGAATTTGAGCTTTTCCAATAAGTACTCGAATCGAGTACAAACTTATCTCTTTGTTTAATTTAACTCGAACTTCAATTGGAAATATCGACATGCTGCCAAACTTAACTGAGCTGAACCACGTAATGTCAAGTTTGAGCTCAAATTGTTTCGGACAAATAAAAGAAGAGGGGAAAAGGGGTTAAATACGTGTGAAGCAAGTGCAGTGTGGATTTGGGATTTGTCCCACATCGATTGCCTAATAGAAACAGAAGGTCTGGAAGTGATTACGTATATAATGTAAGCAGGTGGGAAGGGTGAAAGTCACGCAGCCATGCACTCAGCACAAAGCGAACTATTCTTTCGCCTTTTACTAAAGAATACTGTGTGCGCGCTGCATTAAATGGCATACGCATACGCCAATTTTTGGAGAGTCTTCTTTATTGAAGAGCTCCAACCAATTTTAGTTGAAGCTTTTTTGAGGTTAACTGATAGAAACCTAGATCCAACTTAAGTTAACTTTTTTGTACACTTGTAAACATTGTTTTTGTTGTGATCGTCAATAATTCAAACATCCAAACGAAAATGCCTTGAGTCAACACAATTTTGTAAAATCGATCTTGTCAAGAATATAAATAAAAGCTGTTAAGAGGTTAAGGATTTGAGTCACGACTTTGACCATTTGTTGATTCATTTTAGCCTTAATTTATAGATACTACTCATTATGAAACAACCCAAAACGACCCACTTCTAAGTAAAATGGTTGAAGTTGCCACCTCAAAATAACGCATATTGACCTGCGGCCATACAGAAGTTTGGTTGTTGTGTAATATGCATAAAACGTCCAAAACTAGTATAACATCCAAAATTTTTGTAGCAATACACTTTGATTTACCATAATAAGCTGCTTAGATTCGAGGAAGATTTGAGTTATCATATGTTTCATACCCAGAAACATATGATGAATCAAGAAGCAAGCAGGCAGGGATACAAAAAGGCACGCAGCCAAATGGTGAGCACAAAGAGAATTATTCTTGTCTTTTACTAAAGAATACCGTGTGTTTGCCGCATCAATTTTAGTAAAGAATACTGTGTGCTTGCCGCATCAAGTGGCTTTCGCCAAGTTTTTAAGAGTTCCTTTCTCGATTTAAGGGCTCCAACCAATTATTATGGTCAAAAATCTTACAAGCCAACAACTGTTGATCGTCTAGTTCAGTATACCATCCTTTCAACCTTTGTAAAATGTATTATGACTTTATAATCTACAAGTCACCAACGTATTTTACACTTTGAAAATCTAATAGTGAAATAGCTTATGATGTTTGAGATGAAGACTAAAAGCCAATGTAACACATGATAAGCATAAAGCTAAACAATTACTTGAAAATGAAGGGGCCAGCATAATGAGAAGTCTAAACCACTTCTGCAACAAACAAATTGTGCATCAAAAAGGCCTTGGTGTTTATTTGTGGACTCCGATCACAAGATTAAGTTGTTCCTACATGTCATTGATCTCATAATACAACATATATGAGTTCAAATATATAATAAAAAAAACAATGGGAAAAAAAGAAAGACCCTAATCCGCAGATGATTGATCCAATACTTAACACTATAACGAGAAGTGTTGCAATGTCTCATGAAAGCACTTTTTGGACTTCAGCTGTGACCTCTTGTGGTGGTTTGTCCGCATGAAGATTTGCAACGATTTTCTTGTGGCTGTAGTAATCAATAACCTGCAATTCCAAACCAAGAAAGCATTGCACGTCAAGAAGCTATATGCTATACCATGAAATGTTTGGTTAAAGGAATAATAAAAGGGTGGAGAAATTGGTAAGTCTGACGGGTTTGGGAGACATGTCAGGTTGGCTTGACCGATTGATACTTCTTTTACCATTTTTTTTTTAGTTTTAAAAAAATTTAGTTATTTAAGAAGATAAAAAACTATGTTGTTACAGTAGAACTTTATACTGAATCAATTTGAAAGGTTTGTAAACCTTTGACCCAGTCAACCCATTTGACCCGTTCCCTCTTTTAGGAAAGGTTTATAACTCAAATAGATTAATTCATTTTACCCCGTATAAGTAATCTGGGTCTAATTTGCCACCTCAAAAAATCTCATATTGCACATGAAAATAACCATCTACAAGTACGCAGCCATGAAGTCGCTCTATCATATGTGTAAACCATGTCGAAAGCCATCTTGCAAGTTTTATAATATGGGTTCGAAGAAAAACAGATTCTTTGTGTTTTGGTATAAAACCTAGTAACTTGAGAATGCTGAAGTTCAGTTACAAACTCTATAACCAACAATTTTCTATATATAATTTATTGCTATGAAGTTTTTACATGGATCAAATTTTTTTAACCTAAATCAATTTCCAAAACTTGTACTGCACTTAAAAGCCAAAAGCATACCCACTATTTTAGGACTGAGATTATATGTTGAAGATTCCAAAAGTTAGAGAACTTACCGGCTCAGTTTGCTTATGGAATGCTTCCAGTCTCGACTTCAGAACTGCTGCAGTGTCATCTTTGCGTTGAATCAAAGGTTCTCCGGTGACCTTCAAGAAGTTGAGAAATCATTAGACCATAAAGACATAACTTTAATGGACCGTCTTAACAATTATAAAGGGTCGGTTGAATAACAAATGTTGTTAAACTACAGAAAGAAAAAAATGTCAACCTATGGGTATAAAATTTGACACCATGTCAAACATCAGCTATAAGTAATATTATGACTAACACTTATCAGATTTCTGTTTCCTTTTTCCTTTTTTAGTTGGGTAATTTGGGTTCAACAACTTGATAATCTCGTTATCCTCAAAATTACACACAGCAACAAAACAGTCCCACAAATTCCATCAGCTAACACTCTTTATAGATACAAAAAGTAAAGTAACTCCCAATACCGTCTTCCACGGGTTATGGGTCCCAATACCGTCTTCCACGGTGTATGGGGGAGGTTGAAATGTAGACAATCTTACCCCTACCTAAGGTAGAGAGACTGCTTCCGGTTCTACTTAAGGTAGAAAAGGACCTCCAGCCTTTTTGTAGGGAGTGAGGATCGAACCCTTGACCTCTAGGTTGAGAGGCAAGGGGTTTTCCAACTGATCCAACCCTTAACACTCTTTATAGATACATTTTGCATAAATGGTTTCTTCATTCTAACAAATTAAAAAACATGAAAATCTTACATCATCGATGCCAGGAACTTTAGGAGGTGCAAATTTTGAGTGGTAACTCCGACCACTGGAAGGATGGATCCAACGACCAGTAATCCTTTCCTCCAAGACTGCATCATCTATTGCAAAGTTAAGCACTTTGTCAACTTTGACACCTCTCTTTTCAAGCATCTCATCAAGCTGCATGACAAAGAATTATAATCACATTCAAATTGATATGTGAATTATAAGAATTTGAAGAAACTCAATTATATTAGCATCTTGATCTTGAAAAGGAGATACCTTTTGTGCCTGGGCCACCGTCCTAGGGAATCCATCAAGAATGAAACCTTTTTGACATGAAGGCTTCTTCAGTGCTTCATCAATAATCCCCACAACTAAGTCATCAGAAACAAGTTGTCCCTAAGGAACAACAGAGAGTCGAAAGTAAGTACGAAGAAATATGTGTCTCTCTATAAAGTATATGCATGTATACAGAAAACACATACATTGTCCATGGCCTCTTTTGCTTTGATTCCAAGAGGGGTTTTAGCAGCAACAGCAGCTCTTAGCATGTCACCAGTAGCCAAGTGGCACAAACAGTACTCATCTTTGATAATTGGTGACTGGGTGCCCTTTCCAGATCCAGGAGGGCCTGCAAAATAAAGAATATTTAATTTTTGATCGAGAACTGAAAATGTAACTGATAAATAAAGTCACAATTAACTTTCAAGATTCACAGTAGCATCCACAATCACAAAAAGAAATAAATTTTTATAAAGATTCACAGTGCCTACTTCGGGTGCAGTAAGCACAAAAATTACAAAAATACTCCAAACCCATATAGCCACATGACAATTCTATATTCTACAGAATATTTAAAATATACACAGAAAAAGTATCAAGGAAGGAGCATTTAATGAGCTTTACCAACTGCCAAATTATAATAAGCTGGTCAGCTAGGGTTTCAATGAACTTAACTCACCTTCAAACATGGTCTATAGACAGCAGAACTGGCTCCTTGTAGGGAGGTCCAGAAACTCGAATCTTTGTAGTTTTAAAAGATAAGATCCAGAAACAGATGATGAACCCAAGTAAACGGTTAAAATCAATCCCTACTTACATTCTTTTAGTTAAATAGAGTTATATAAGTTCACAGAACGCATGTACTATCAAAGGTGTAGACAACAACAGCAATAATTCAAGAAAACAATTCAGAGAAGAGTACCAACCCGTTAACTTTAGGAAAAGACCAACATTTATGTTTATACACATAATAGCAATGCGCCAATGCTTTTTCCTAAAGTATGAAAAAGTGCCCATCATTCACCTCTAGTAAGCTGATGATTAACATCTGCAGCTATTCCACTTCTTTAGCATTAAAAGGAAATCGATAATAGTTGCAAAAATCCCAGAAAGAAACATCATTCTTCAAAAACTAAAAGATCTTCACCTAATTTATGCAACCAAGTTCCTTTTTAAAGATAGAGCCAAGTACAATGGTTAAGAACTCGGGTTCTCAAAGAATGATGCTTTTTGGGAATTTTTGTAGACACGGTAGTTCAAAGAAAACACCAAGTGAAATAACTAAATTCTTCCAATCAGCCAGAAACACACTTTTCTTAGCTGCATCACTCTTATGCTTAACATTGTTAACAGTATATAACACTCCAATACCAATGGTGTTAGTACTAAAGAAAGCAAGTCAGCTAAAACACTTTTTTTACCTTGAATAATGATGTACATTAAACTTGATATGTGTAGAACTGTTCCTATCTACCTGTTATAATTTCAGTTCAACACAATAAATAAGCTAATAGGGGATACACCTCGTCTTCCTAACTTCCTCATGATATACCCCTAAGGCCCTAATCACTTTCATAATGTTAAATGCAAAAGGTGTACCACAGTTTAAATTCTACGTTGTAGAATTTTGCATTTTATGTGAAGTGTGTACTCTGATTGTAAATGTTGCAACATTCTTTCCAACCTAGCAGGAGTCCAAGGGCCCGTATATACTTGTGAACCTAATCCAAAATAATATACTGTAACAGACTTGCTTGCACATACATGGATGTAGGTCATATCCCTTTTAACCGAACAATGTAAATCCATGTACTCTTTTATCATTATTCTGCGTAATTTAAATTTCTATGACTGGCGTTGGATTCATCCAACACTCTATTAACTATTCAAACACATGAATGAACTTTTTTATTAGCCCCATTTTAGACATTGTTACATAGGAATCATTAAAAAGATGATTATTATCTTGTTGGGAAAAAAAAAAAAACATCTTATAGTGACTCTAATGTACACACAAAAGTACAACGAGTAGGGGCAAAATGTTTCCTTAAAAAGCTAACGCCAATTACAATGGTTATCAACACAAGTTTATAAAGATTAAGAACGGTGCTTTTCTTTGGTTTTCTGTAGCTGCGGTAGTTAAAACTTAAAAGATAGCACCAAGGGAAATAATTATGGTTGACAATAGATCACATTCCAACACCTACGCAAGCAAGTCAGCTGAAACACCCTTTTTACCTTGGATAATAAAAATCGGTTACATAATTTACATCAAATTTAATAAAAATAGAACCATTCCTTTCTACTGATTATAACTTCAACCCAACACAAGAAATAAGGTAATAAAAGATACACCTTATGTTCCTTATGATATACCACCCTATAATCATGTTTAATGCAAACGTGTATCAATTGTCCATATTATAATATGCATTGTATGTGAAGTGTGTAGTTTGATAGTAAATGTTGGCATGGTGCTGCTAGTGGCAAAATACTTTTCAGCCAAATTTCCCACACTAACAATGTAATGCTACCAAGCAGGAGTCTGAGGGCGCTAATATACTTGGAAAAGCTAATCCAAGATAATATAAGCAACCCTTGCTAGTGTGTACGTGGACGTAGGACATCACTCTTTACTGTTATCTAGTGTGATTGACATTCCTAAAGCTGTGTCATTTTTATCTGCTGTGTGTCGATTCATCCAAAATTCAATTCATAAAGATTAAATACCAACAAAGTTATAAACGTTTTATCATTTCTGTATATCTAAACCCTTTGTGTGGCATATGTTACCAAAAACAAAAATTCAAAAATATAAAACTGTTAAAACTTTAGACTGTTAAATTTTATATAAATAAATTGCTAAGCATAAAAAGATTCGATATAATGTCAAGTTTTAAGATGCTGCAATTTAATGTTTCAGATACTAAAATGAAACCCTAACATCGGATCTAAGAAAAAATAAATAAGAGGAAGATATTTATACCGACGAGAATGAGGCGTTTGTCGGGTTTGGTGGAGCATTTCATACGACGGAGAAGCTCCGTCATTAGATCTACTGACTGCACATCTTCCAAATTCACCGCCGCAGATGTCGCCATTATCGGTAGCAAGTTAGGAATTTAGTTGGAGGATTCAAGACTTGTTATTTCAGAAACTAAATGCTTGGTTTTCAAGCATGGCATACACTTTTCAAGAAAAGTGTGCCCACTAATTTACTATTTTGCCCCAATTCACAAATCTTTAAAATATGTCGACTATTATTAAATTTTGAGCATTCCTAAGAGCAGTGGGTACCCCGAAGTCATGGCTTCGTGCCATGGCTCAAAATTCCCTGCCACATCAGCAAAAATCTCTATGGCACCAGAAATCCCACGGCACCACATTCTGGGCGGTACCCACGGCACCAGAAAATGTGGTGCCGTCGTCCACTTTTTTTTTTTTTTTTTTTTTTTTTTTAAACATAAAATATAACATACACAATATTAATAAACTAAAATAAACTTCATTGAAAAAATATAGTGCAAGTAAACACAATATATAAAAGTTGAAACTTGTAAAAAAAAAAAAAAAAAAAAAGTAAAACAATATTTTTCTATATAACATATTTTATTGTTGGATATAATAATGTAGACAGTCTCTTCAGTTAGTGTTTTTACATATTTCACTGTGAGCAAAAATTAAAAGGGTCTAAATGACATTATTTCAAACTCTGAGCAAAAATAGTTAAATGCAAACAAACTCAATTAGCCTTGACTTTTTGAAAGATAAGAGGTGTTATCTTTCATCAATGTATATTATCTTCTTCTTCCTCTTTCTACTGTAAACACACACTGACACACACAAACACACATTAATAACGAAAATAAATCACACAAAAACATCAAATACACATCACAAATACAAATACAAACACAAACACAAACACAACAAACAAACCCGAAAAAAAAAAAAAAAAAAAAAAAAAAAAAAAAAAAAAAAAAAAAAAAATAAACCGCGTGGGCTGGTCACCATGGCGCGAGCAGCCATGGCGCCACCCACGGTATGGTGAGCCGTCGAATTTTTTGGGCTGGTGGCCATGGCTTGAGCATCAGCCAAGGGTACCGAGCACTCTAAAGACGCTACAATATTCTTCTATTAATTATCCTACATATACAATAATATTATATATTTTTTTCATTTATTCTTCCTCTTCATTCAAGCCGTCAATTCTGACACTTATCAAGATCCTGTAAGTAGGAAGATAAGTAGTAACAATTTATAGTTGGAAATATCATTTTCCTTATATTTTATCAACTTTTAAATAGTATTTTGAGTTGTCATGTAAAAAATAGTGACATGTTTTTTTTAAACGGAAACTATTTATCTCACATGTCCTAATCAGTACATGGATGCAGAATCATTTGATTAAGAAGTTTTTCACACAAATATCATTGGGACACAACACATTTGGTAATTGCGACATGTGTTTAAATTTTACGTTATGACAAGTTATAAAAATATACATATTATAACATTTTTTAAAAGTTTGTAATATTTAATGATATACTTTGTGGTTTACGTACGAAAACAAGACTTCAAAACAAAGTTTGCAACACTTACGGCCCAAACCCTTTTATCTTAGAGCACCACACAATATCTATTTATTTTTTATACGTGCCGGTAACACTCACTAAAAATTCTAACTCACTGTTAAGGGTGAGCATCGGTCCAGGACCGGACCGGACCGGACCGACAAGACCGAAGACCGAATTAAGGAAAAAACCGGGACAGAGACCGAGACCGAATAAGGTCGGTCCGGTCCGGTCCGGTTCGGTCCGGTCCGGTCTTCGGTCGGTCCGGTCCAAATAGGCAAGATTTGGCAAGTTTTTTCGGTTTTTTGGTCGGTCCGGACCGGACCGGACCGAAGACCGAATTAGCCAAAAAGCCTAGACCGAGGACTGGACCGAATGTGGTCGGTCCGGTCGGGTCTCGGTCGGTCCGGTCCGTTCGGGTCATTTGCTCACCCCTGCTCACTGTTAGGACAAAACACTTGTTTCATAGTGTTGTAACTTTATGCTATAGTACGAACAACAACATGTTGGGATCGTATGTTAGCATAGACATTGTGGATGTTTGACGCCAAAAAAAGGACACCATATCCCGGTGCTCTTACTAGTAGAATTTAGTTCGTCTAAGCAAAGTTAGATAGAAACATGTAACATGTTGGGTTTTAGCTTATATGGACTCGGCTCAAATTCTTATGTGTGTTTTAGCATGAGATTAGATGCATATTTTCGTTTCAAGAGATGTATGAGTTGAATGAGTTGTGCTCCAGCGTACTCTTTTATTTGATACGACCAACACATGCTTTTAGGTATTGAGAATGACTCGAGTCAGTATTATGAACTTGTCAAGCTATCATGTTTGAGCTTAGTTTAAGGTCCTTGAATCGAACTTGAGCCCTCTTAGATCTAGAGCTAAATACGACTTTATTGTTGCACTAGAAAATATAGAGGTGTCCAGGGGCGGAGCCAGAAGTTTTTGGTCGAGGGGGCACACTTTGATAAATTTTAAAAAATACACTATAAATTGGTACTTTTGGGGGAGGGGGTGGGGGGCAAATTACGAAAAAAGCCAAATATTTTCCAAAAATTACACTACAATTCCTCCGTATTATTTTCCTGTTAGCAAACAAATACAGCCCAAACTGGCCAATTTCCATACACTTTGAGTTGAAATTAACACACTTAATAGTCGTATGACCATAGAAGAAAGTAAGAAACAATCTACACAAACTGTACCAAATTGACTAGCATCAACACAAAATTTCATAAAAGATTACCAAACTTGTTTTTAATCATTTTCGTTAATAACAGTTCAAGTCAAGGCAACACCAAGTTATCAAAATACATACCAACCTTCATTCTTCGCCACCATAAGGTGTTCCACATGCCATATACATCTACCACAACTTACTCTGCCGATTTCTTCTTTTTCTTCTTACCTTCGCTAACAGCAGCAACATCGTCCATTTCCACATCTTTACTCTTTTTCTTCTTCTTCTTCTTCTTCTTTTCTGTGCCCTCATCTTCACCTACATCATCTGCAACATTGTCAATGGGTTGTGCCTCCTCTTCAATTGATCGTTTCTTTTTCTTCTTTTTCTCGGGTTTAGGTTCCTCAGCATCCCCATCTGCAACAACATTCTCTGATGCTTCATGTTCGGTAGACTTGCTTTTGGATTTCTTTTTCTTGCTTTTCTTTGATTCAGGTTCAGCAGATTTGTCCACATCCATTTCTGCATGTGAGAAATTCATCATGCATCAAACAATATGAGAACCCATCATAAAGCACAACAGTATATATGTAACCCTAATTAAGAAGTTTAATGTGATTTGAATCAGTTAACTGATATATTTTCAAATTTGGATACATATTACAAGCTTTACAAATAAGACATTTAAAACTGTTCTAGGGGGTGTTTATGAAGCCTATTCGGTAAAAACATTTATAAAAGTGTTTGGGAAACAGCTTATTAGCTAAATTGTGATGAAGAATATACTATGAAACAAAGCTTCAGTTACTTTTAAGGAGCTTTTCGAAATTGTGCAAGTTCATAAGCATAAGCTGACGCAAGCACCCCTTACTTTGACTTCCTCTTGCCAACTAACTCTCTACTTTATAGAAATGCAAGGAGAACACTGTAATTTGAGGTCCCAATAGACTTTAGCATTACCTAGCCAACCACTAGTGTACAATTACAAACAAATATAGTAAAAAAGTGAATTTTTGCCAAACCAACCTTCATTGGCAACAATTTCCATAGCAGCTTTCATCACATCAATGTTTTTACGAGGTGCAACACCCTTGTCATAAAAGTCAAGTCGCTCCTCGACTTGTTCACGCAGTTTATCTCCAAAAGAAGTAGTACTTGACTCTGCGGTCACAGAAAAAGTAAACAAATATTACATAAAAAGGACAGGTTACACCCCAGGCAAAACAGATAACCCACGCAAGAGAGCTTCGGACAAAAAACCATAAACTTACCTGAGAAGCAATCAATACGAGTAGCAATAGAGCACTTGTTTGCTAGATAACGAGCCATACGACCTTTGTTTTTAGCAGATGCACGCCCAATAAATGATGAATGGAATATAAGACCATACTTTGGTGTGTTTCCTTTGGTTTTCAAAGCCCTAAAATCATAACAAAGTCAAAGATATAATTTCTAATCTAATACGAAAGATTTTATCAAGAAACAAAAGAGACCTGAAGAGCGCCTTCTCGGCACCTAGGATTTGAAGGGTAGAAGAAGGGCATTTGGCCAGGTTTGTAAGGCTACCAGCATGAGATATTAAACGAGCACCAACAACTTCACCAATTAGTGCAGCCAAGTTAGGTGCTATGTCACTCATTTTAGCAACAAGATAATCATAAAGCTTCTTCCTGTACTCAGCAAGGTCCATCACCTTCTGTGCAAACATCCTGACATTGATCAAGTCTAGCGGTGACAAACTCTGACCTATAAGATTAGAAGAGTCATGAATACATAATGATGATGATATGTCATTTCCTAGTGGTAATCTTTGGTTCATATACTCAGAGGGTATGCTGACTTGGAATATATGATATCTCAAATGGGTAAAAATTTAAAACTTAGTAATAGATGATAAAAATCGAATGGGCCAAAAGTGACCCCCAATGCATTTGAATGCTTATGATCTCTTATATCGCTTTACTAAGAAATATTGAATTAATCTACTGAAAATATAACTTTTTTATATACAAATCACAATTAATGCATTAGTTATCATAAAATTTATAAATAAATAAATAAATAAATAACACAGAACAGAATATGTTAACCATAAAAAGGATTTGACCAGTTCTGACCTGAGCCCGTTACCCAACCCGTATAATGTACCACCTCTAGACATTATATGGCAGTAACTATAAACATACCCATAGATGCTTTGGCAGCTTCAATTACTTCCTTCGCTTTATCTTCATCCCCAAGTATATCTATTAGCCCTTCCAACTTATCTTCAGACAACTCCGCCTTGTCCCCTATATATTGTGCAATTTTAGCATACAGATAGTTGTCATTGACAATCTTTACCAGCTCCGGAAAATGCCACGAGTACCATTCCCTGTCCATAAAAAGAAGATGAAAGTTACAATCAGATTAAACCACAGGATTCAAAAATTAACCAAGTCCTGAAACTCTATGTATGACAATTCGAGAGCGAGGCAAACCTGACTCTCATGGAAAAGGAATTGACATCCTTGTCAAGAGTATCGAGAAGAAAGATTGCTTGAATAACCATATTATCAACACGATTGACATTGAATTTGACCTTTGCCCTACTGTAACTATGGCCGAGACCAAGTTGAGATTTTTCCAAGTCACCAGGCTATACGGAAAATAAAAGCTTTGTGGTTAATTGATTGCAAGAAGCATATACCAACTATGAGAAAACAAAGCTGCATCAACAGAATCAAACCTTGAGACCCTCGATGAACTTGTCGAAATGCAAACGAATACCACGAATGAGCTCAAGAACAAACTCATTGCTTTGGCATGGGATCTTAGTTTCTTCAGAGATGTGATACCCAATTTTTGAATCGCTTACTCCTAATTTAAACTTAGGCTTCTTACCTTCCTTGACTTTCGGAAGACTAAGCTCCAAAAAGTTCCTCAACTCATCAGTCATTTGCCCTGAA
Organism: Artemisia tridentata subsp. tridentata; assembly: GCA_021014915.2. Lineage (NCBI taxonomy): Eukaryota > Viridiplantae > Streptophyta > Magnoliopsida > Asterales > Asteraceae > Artemisia > Artemisia tridentata. Next base: position 424,429,546 of record CP139509.1, read on the forward strand.
TAAAGTTCAAGAAGTCAGATATATATACAAGCAACCATGTAGTTGGCTGATAGCAAATGAGACAACAAGTGTCTGATTACATACATACGCTCAAACCCTACATTCTATCAAGTCTAATCACGGATATCCGCACTACAAATTAAAGCATTCTTCCATTCGTTAGGAGTAGCATAAACATTAGTTAGCAGAGCATTCATCTCAACTTCTCAAGTACTACAGCTTGAAAGCTTTATAGTTTAGATCACCTAAGGGGTGTTCAGAATTACTTAATAAAAACTGCTTGTCAGATTACTGTGTTTACAGAAAACAAAAAACAAGTTTCAAGTGTTCTTGAATCATTCACGTCAGAGTTGCTTATTCAAACCGCTTACCTGATTGTTACCCTTTTAGCCCTTGTAACATGCTGTCTTGGATTGCTTATTTTAAGTGGTTACATTTATAGTTTTAAGCAGATAATCAGTTTTTTTTGTTTCGTTAAACGCTTTCATTTGCTTACTTTCGAGTAATTAAACAGGTTGATACCTGCATATTTACAAAAGCAATCCCAAACAGTACAACACCCTCCAAAAAATTTATTGCGTGTTGTTAGAGCAAAAGAAAATTAACTCAAAAGGCATAAAACAGCTTATATAACCAATCCACACTAGTATACCGAAATACAAAACACATTTCAACAAACTACATCAACCCTACACTAAAAACAACATCAAACTAGTCATCATTTTCACAACCCCAACTACTATACAAATCACCGCCAAATGGCCTAGTGGTAAGGCACCTAACATCCTCACAATAAGTCTAAGATTTCAAACCTCACTAGGTACGGGTGACCAGGGAAAGGGTCACTCTCTCCCGGGTAACATGAACAAGGAAAACCTCATCCATTTACAAAACAAAAACCTAACTACTAAGGGGATGTTTGTTTTGGCTTATATAGCGGGCTTATGGCTTATGTAGTTTTCAGCTTATGTTCCATAAGCTCTCTTTTTGTAGCTTATTTTGAAACTTTTCGGCTTATATAAGCTTATTATAACATGATAAGTTTATATAAGCCGAAAAGTCTCAAAATAAGCCACATAAAGTAAGCTTACAAAACATAAGCCGAAAACCAAATAAGTCATAAGCCTGCTACATAAGCTTAAACAAACACCCCCTACCAGCCTCACAATACACAACTACACAAAACAGGTGAGGTTTTACCGGCCTAACCGAGTTATCTCCATGACCCTTTTTTCCCTGGCCACACCCAAATGTATACCTAGTGAGATTTGAACCCTAGACCACTTGCGAGAAATCTTACCACTAGACCATTTAACTAGTACTTACCTTATAATAATACACAGAACATAAATAAACCCCAAAAAACAAACAAACAAACAAAAGTATGTATACCTTCAGAAACAGCATTGCACTGATTAAGAGCATCAAGAGCAGATACAAAGGGATTAAAAGCAACAAGCTGAACAACTTTTCCAAAACGGTTGAGATCAGTAACTGAGTTACGAACAACTTCAGTGTTTTGACATATTTCATCTATTCCACTTCCTATAAACAAACCGTATCCAGAGGCTGATTCGTATAAAATATATGACCGCCCCATTGAATAACAGCAGCAGCTTCTCTTTGGAAATATACAATTAGGGTTTTAGATGAACCCTTGGTATTTGTAGCGTGTTTAACACGAAGTTAAAATATATTTGGGTCAAAAACAGGTCAACCGTCTAACCTGTTTAATAAATAAGTATATAAGACTCTAAAAATAAAATATATATCATGCCTTGAATGTGGACTAAATGTATTGTGTTATGTACTTAATACGATTGAATTACGAGTATACCTCATATAGCATAGAAATTGACGCTTATAACTGAGAAAATTGTCGTATAATTATTTGTCTGTTATTTTTATCATATTTTAGATCCTCATTTTTGCATCTAAACTAGTTAAATTAACAAACCACCAATCTTATTCGCTGCTTGACCAATTTATTTAAATATGTTAAACGGGTCAAAAATGGGTTACACGTGTTATGCAGGTGTGGGTTAGGGTTGAGTTTCTTGACACGATTAATAAATGGGTCGTGTTTGGGTAGAGGTTATACTAACCCGCCAACACGCGAACCCGAATAGGTCAACACGAACACGACTCGATTGCCACCCCTAGTATTTGTAGTGTGTTTATGTGGGAGTGCGAGGGGTGTTTTTGTAATTTTGGACAAAATGGGGTTCATATAGGCTGAGCATTGACGACCCAAAACCGAACCGGAGACAGCCCTTCAGTTGGTCTCAGTTTCATGTTTTTCCTATTTTCGGGTTTGGTTCGGTTCAAACCGACAAAAACACACCTAAACACACTTAAACCGAACCGAACCGACACAAAACCGAACCGAATCATATTCGGTTTGGTTTCGGTTCATGTTTTTCACGAAATCGGTTCTCGGATCGGTTTGGTTTTGGATCTTTGCTCAGCCCTATTTTCATATGACTATATGAGGGTAATTTGGGGTTTCATATGAGGGTAAAACGTGCAATTTACGTTGTGTTGTCGATTATCACTTCAAGGAGAAAATAGAGAAAATGAAAATATAAAAATGTTGTGTTCTCGAGTTTCATTTAAGGATGAAAAGAAAAGAAAAATGACCGAAAAAGAATTGTTATTTAGTTCATTTGAACTAAAATGTTTTCTCCCAAAATTAGGATAAAAATGTTTACTTCTTATTTTCTTACTTTTATTTTCTAAAAAAACTTGATAACTATAAAGACAACAATCGTTTGTGTGTTTCGGCGTGTGCGGTTTTTCTATTTTTTAACACATTTATGTGGGTTCAAACCATGTTGATTAACATTTAGGATGGTCAGGAAAAAGTATCCATTTAATCGCGTAATTAAGGTCACAACGGATTGACTTTCCACGAGTAGCCAAAACAAAGATCCCTCTTTGTTTGTGCATTTTAAAACTTTGACTTATGAGCTTGTTATGACCTAAAATTTGAAAATAAGATTAACGTAGAAAATTTGAGCTAATGAAATATGAACCAAACTACGTAACTCGTAAAGTCGAAAATAAGCTTGACCCACTAAGCTCATAAACTAATTAGACCTAAAAACTCAAGTTTGTTGAAGTAAAACCTTGCGAGTAGGTCCCACTTTTATGTATCGTCCTTCGGGGTGATTCCTTCGGACCTTGCTAACTCCTACACACAAGAGACACACGCGTTAGGCTCGCCCCGGGTTTTATCCCAAGGCCCACCTCCGGCGTGAGGAATAAGTATCGGGCGATTATAGTTTGAACAGTAATACGAGAGTAACAGTAATAGGTGTAAGAATTCAATACATATCATAAATGAGGTGTGGGTATTTATACTACCTACACCTACTGTACCTACTTACCTCGGGACTAAGCGAGTTGACCTATGTCTGACCTAGTGAGTAGGTGTCAGGCCACGTGGGAAACACAATCCTGTGAAATCTGGAGAGGTGTCGGTTGATGGGACTATACAGTATAACTGTCGGCAGGGCCTGTTAGTAGGCGCGTCCGGAGATGAGAGAGGAGTCCGGAAGAAACGAACGTCCGGACACATAAGAATAGTCCGGACGACATCGTGTCGTCCGGACACATACACCAACATGTCCCCCCCCCCCCCCCCAGTATTGTAGCATCGGTTCTGAGCTGATGGTGCAATACTTTGATAATATCATTACGGCTTTCAGCATACGTCGTTCGGACACATACACTAATATGTCCCCCCCCCCCCCCAGTATTGGATTATTAGTAAAAGACTAATGATGTAATACTTACAGAAAATTTTATGACCTTCGGTCTGTGCTTCGGATACATACAACATGTAACGCCAGTATTGTGTTATTAGTAAAATACTGATGATGTAGCACTTTAAAGAGTACCTTATGGCCTTTCGGCCTGAGTCGTTCGGACAAGTATTGCATTTGCCTCCGGTGCGAGTCCTTCGGACACATACACCAACATGTCCCCCCCAGTATTGCATTATTAGTAAAAGACTAATGATGTAATACTTAACAAATGTCTTATGGTCTTTCGTCCTGTATTGCTCGGACATGCCTTTCATCCCGTGGTCCATGAGCCGGTGGTTCATAAGATGAGTTGGGTCTTTTTAGACCATATACGCCCTCGTCTGTGTTTAATTTATACAGTTACTACGGAGGCACAAACTTATGTGTTACAAATAATACATAATCCAGAGCCACAAATTTAAGCGGGTAGACATCGGCACGAGGTCCGCTTTTAATTTGTCTATGATGCAATACTTTAAGATATTTAACGTTACTTCCGATATTTCCTTTGCATGCTGTGATTGGATTACATAAGTGTTAGCCCGATGGTTGAAGGGCTCGTCAAGCCTTGTTGGGCTAGTTTAGTTGTAGGCCCATGGGCCGAATAAAATAGTACTTATTTGAATGCCAATAGCTGCGCGCCACGCGTATTTTCATCATGGATATCTAATGTTCCACAGTTTGCCACGTCAACGAGTGGCAGGCTGACGTGACCTTTTCGCTTGTTTCTAGGTTTTTTTTCCTATATATACCGGTTTATCTCTTCATTTTTTTACTTTTAAATGTGCATTCTCTTTCCTTGTCTTCGGTGTTATACATTTTCCACGACCGTTCGCGCCGTTGAGAAATTCCGAGAGGTGCGTTTCACTCTTTCTTGTAATTATCTTTGGTATTTGTTCCGTCGGCATCCTTTTAGATATGGCCGTTGAGATGAGCGCACAGGGGAATCTCCCATTAGTCAGTAAGCTTGGGCCTCAGTCCGGTAGGATAGCTCCTAAGTTCGACATGCATGTACATACTTCCAAATTGACGCAGGGTGAGTTGGATCGTGTTGTTGGGGAATTCGGTATCCCCTTAGATTTACAGCCCACGCTTCCTCCGGCAGGCATGACCATGGATATGTTGCCGGAGGATAAAATAGGTATTTATGTTCACCAGCTGAGGACGGGGGGTGTCAGGATTCCTTTCTCAACATTTTTACTAGCGGTGATAGGATATTTTCGGTGTGCACATTTCTCAGCTGGTTCCGATAGGCTTGAATAGGGTGACCATGTTTGAAATTCGCTGCTATAGTCTGGACGTGAAGCCATCCGTCCCTCTTTTCAGGGTTTTCTATAGATTGTGCAAGCAGGGGCACTGGTTTTCTTTTGAGAACCGAACAGGGGCGAGAGCCATGAAATGCTTTAAGGAGGTGTTGACCGGATTAAAGCACTGGAAAGATCATTTCTTTTTTATTGACCGGAGGGCAATTCCACAGGCAATGCCGTGGAGGCATAGGGATTCCAAAGTTACCGACGAATTTTCGGGGTCGTATTCCGAAAGGGACGCTGAAATGATTGCCAAGAAGGTGATTCTCTTGAGAAAGCCTTCGGCCGCTCTTCTATGGATGACGGGGCTTAGTAGAGTTTTTGAGTATCCCGGATATAAGGGCGTTCTAAAGGATGCCGATGGGCATGGTAACGCAAATTTTCTTATTATCGTTTTATAGGGTCTGTTTGTTTCTCGTCTTGGCCTTGACTTATTGTGTTTTTTTTTTTTTTTTTGTAGTTCTTTCCATGGCGGAGTATTTGGAACTTCCGGTGGAGATTGGTGTTGAAGTTGGCAGGGAGATCCTTTAGAAGAGGAGAACCAGAGGCCGAAGCGAACAACTGAGCCTTTGGCACCGGGGAGTGTAATTCCTGAGACCATTCCCTTACAGAAGGTAGTGGAGAGGCCGGACCTGAACGTGCTAACCGCTAGATAAGAGAATGAGAGGAAAAAGCAGGCAGCTGAGGCAGAGGGGAAGAAGAGGAATGCTGAGGGCCCATCGGTGGTTCAGAAGTCCAGGAAGAAGAAGAAGAAGATTAAACGGAGGGAAGGAGATGAACCGTCTGATCATACTCTTGATGTCTCCCCTATTCGTCATGTTGAGCCGCAGGTGGCTAACAACACTGTAGGGAACCAGGGTGGAGGAGGAGGGCCGGAGCAGGAGGCTGGAAACGGGGATGGTAATCCATAAGTTCAGGGATCTGAGCCTGAGCATACTGCTGAGAACAATCCTGAGGGGCAACCTATTCAGGAAACTCACACAGAAAACCAGCAGTCTTCTTCTGACGGTAAGGAATATCCTTCTTGATTTTTTTTATATTTTGTGCTTATGTCTCCTCGTCATTTTTGCAGATCATTCGGCTCATTCAGATCATTCCATACATTCTCAACATACTTCTATGGAACACCAGTCAGCCGGAGGAGGTAAAAAATTTGCCTTGTGATATCCCTTGTTATAGCCTTGTTTTCGTTTGAGTAATTTAATCTTGTTACAGATGAGGGTTTGCTCGAGAGGGAGCTTTTTATTCCCAGTTGGTCTCTTCCCAACAATGTCCGATTGGACTCTTACAGAGCCTGCCGGGAGTTGCTGACACATCTCACACCTCCTGCCGAGAAAGCTGCTCTCGAAGAGTTGACCACTAGCCAGCTAGTTCATTTGGCGTATGAACAGGCCGGAGGTGGCGTTGCTATGCAGGCTGAGTTGCTTCGCCGATTCGATCAGTTGCTTGGTGAACACAAGGAGTTGGACCGGAAGCATAAGGCTGGTATAGTGGAGCGCAGTGCGGAGCATGGTAGGTATGTGCGGTTGGTGGATGAGTTTAACGCCCTCAAGCAGGAGTTGGTTGATATGCGATCCGGTATGTCGGCACAAGAGGAGAGTCTATCTGTTCAGTTGGCTGAGATGGAGAGAGATAGGGATGACTGGAGGAGAACAGCTGACTCTCGTGCTGAGGGTGTTAAGGAGTTGGAACAGGAGATGGGAAAGAGGGATGAAGCCATAGGGAGACTGGAGCAAGAGAATAGGGACTTGCTCGCTAAGGTTGGCCGATTGGAGATGGAGCGCCAAAATGTTGTGAAGGATCTGCTTCCGACTGCTTGTCAGCGGTTGTTTAGTAGTTCCGAATACAAAGAAAGCATGGGAAGGGTTTACAGCTTGTCATATACCGTTGGATTTCTAGATGGTCTTAAGTACGAGCGGAAAAAAGATGATCATGAAAGACTTTTGGGTAAGTTTGGAAAGCTTAACATGGAAGCTCCCAGTATCTGGCAGGCGGAGTATCTGAAGTTGTTCGATGCCCAGTACCCATATATTCAAAAGCTTGTGGATTCCTACCGTCTGCCATTGGGTGACCTTATGAATCTCTTCCCTATCGTCAGTGCTCCGAAGCCGAAGCCCGTAGGAGGGGGTCTGCCTCAACAAACCGGAAACTCTTCCGGTGTGTAGCATGTACAAACTGAAGGTTCCTCCCTTGCGAAAAATGTCACTGAAAAAGACTCTTGATTGTCTTATTTGTTTCTTCTTTCGGATGAATGTAATAATAATAATTACTGTAGCCAGACATTCTGTACAATAACTCATTTGTGACGTTTATTATTATTATTATTATTATTATTATTATTATTATTATTATTATTATTATTATTATTATTATTATTATTATTATTATTATTATTATTATTATTATTATTATTATTATTATTATTATTATTATTATTTTGTTCTTGGACTTGATAGAATGATTGTTGCATGTACTTTCTGCATAAATGTTTTGTTCATGTGCGTCTTTGATGACGAGGTGCTTCCGCGTTCGGCTCATCTGACTCAAAGTATTTCAGACGTCCGTATAATTTTTACCCAAGAAATGCATGCATGACATTAAACACTTTGCTGCCGGAGGGTACGACATAATTCGTTACACGAGAGGGGAAGTGTTTATCTCTATCCGTTTAATGTTGTTCCGGAGTTCTTTTTTTTTTTTTTTTTTTTTTTTTTTTTTTTTTTTTTTTTTTTAATTATTATTATTTTTTTTTTTTTGGGAGATGTTTTTCATAATGCATCTAGTTTGCCGACGGAGTGTTTTCATGATCCGTTTAATTTACAAACGGAGAGTTTTTACGATCCGCTCACAAGGGAGGGAGTGTTTTCCTCAGTCCGTTTAATTTACAGACGGAGAGTTTTCACGATCCGCTCACGAGGGAGGGAGTGTTTTCCTCAATCCGTTTAACTTACAGACGGAGAGTTTTCACGATCCGCTCACGAGGGAGGGAGTGTTTTCCTCAATCCGTTTAATTTACAGACGGAGAGTTTTTCATGATCCGCTCACGAGGGAGGGGGTGTTTTCCTCAATCCGTTTAGTTCACAGACGGAGAGTTTTTCACGATCCGCTCACGAGGGAGGGAGTGTTTTCCTCAATCCGTTTAATTCACAGACGGAGAGTTTTTCACGATCCGCTCACGAGGGAGGGAGTGTTTTCCTCAATCCGTTTAATTCACAGACGAAGAGTTTTTCACGATCCGCTCACGAGGGAGGGAGTGTTTTCCTCAATCCGTTTAGTTTACAGACGGAGAGTTTTTCACGATCCGCTCACGAGGGAGGGTGTGTTTTCCTCAATCCATTTAGTTCACAGACAGAGAGTTTTTCACGATCCGCTCACAAGGGAGGGAGTGTTTTCCTCCATCCGTTTAATTTACAGACGGAGAGTTTTTCATGATCCGCTCACGAGGGAGGGAGTGTTTTCCTCAATCCGTTTAATTCACAGACGGAGAGTTTTTCACGATCCGCTCACGAGGGAGGGAGTGTTTTCCTCAATTCGTTTAATTCACAGACGGAGAGTTTTTCACGATCCGCTCACGAGGGAGGGAGTGTTTTCCTCCATTTGTTTAATTTACAGACGGAGAGTTTTTCACGATCCGCTCACGAGGGAGGGGGTGTTTTCCTCAGTCCGTTTAGTTCACAGACGGAGAGTTTTTCACGATCCGCTCACGAGGGAGGGAGTGTTTTCCTCAATCCGTTTAATTCACAGACGGAGAGTTTTTCACGATCCGCTCACGAGGGAGGGAGTGTTTTCCTCAATCCGTTTAATTCACAGACGGAGAGTTTTTCACGATCCGCTCACGAGGGAGGGAGTGTTTTCCTCAATCCGTTTAATTTACTTTTGCGGTGCAACCGTGGAATGCGTCATACAATAAAATTGGAAAATTGTTCCTCCGTAACATGGGAAACTATAAACTGCCATAAATACTAATAAGCTTCGGTTTACAATTTTACAAAAGATAACTTCACGGATTTATTATGTTCCAGACTCTGCTGGGTCCGAGCAGAGTGGTGCATCGGTTTGGCCCGGTACTTTCAGATCTCAGTTACTTGCTGACAATTTTTGTATTGCTGGATTGCTTCCTTCTGGTCTTTCAACGTACTTGAAATATCAACGGCTGGATGGTGTCCGGTGGTCTTCATCTGTCTTTTCTCTGGTTGTGCCGTTAGGGTGACTATCCCTTCGGGCGTGGGAAATTTTATCATAGAATGTATGGTTGAAGAGATTGCCCTCAGTTCTCCCAGTCCGGCTCTTCCCAGTATTATGTCGTAAGGTGATGGAGACCTCACCACATAGAACTTCATGGTTGCTCTTCTGATCCTGGGCCGATTGCCAAAGCACACTTCTAGGTTGATCTTTCCCTTCGGCTTACTTGCTTTTCCAGAGAAACCCATTAGGGAAGTTTTTGTCGTTTCTATCTTGGCTTTTATCTTTGTACGGAGTTTATCGAAAAGGTGCTCGTACATGAGGTTTACAGACGACCCTTCATCCACATGTATTGTCCGGATTAGGTACCCTTCGACTTCACCTTTGATTAGGGGTGAGCAAAACCGCCCGAGTCCCGACAACCGACCCGATCCCGACATAAACCGATGATCCCAAAACCGAAAAATAGCTTCTCGGGTCGGGAGTCGGTTTTAATAATTAGTGGAAGTCGGTTTCGGGTCGGGTCGGGTTAAAAACCGACATTATCCCGAGTATAACCGACTGTCCCGAATCCCTTTTATATATATACATTTTACCTACCCTCCACTCCATCTCACTCCATCATTATCCCAGATCTAACTCATCTACACACAACTCTCCATTCTCTCTCTCATTCTCTCCCTCAAATCTATCTATCTCCCAGCGGAAAAAAAAATCTATCTCCCAACGGAAAAATGTTTCCTCTTCTTATAGATTGATGATGATGAACTTCTTGTAGATCGATGATGATGAACTTCTTGTTGTTGTGTCTTTAGTTTTGTTGTTGTTGTGACTTAAAAGTGTTTCCTCTTTTTGTTACAATCCAAATAGATATATGTATTTTACAAACATGTTATAATGTAATAATGATGATGATAATGATTTAGTTACATGATTACTGATAATGGAGGTAACTGGTAAGTACTTTGTTTACAACTTTACATGTTTAATGACTTTAATATCTATGGGAATTAGATGTTTACTCAGTTATAATCTCTATGGGAATTAGATGTTTACTCAGTTATAATTTTTTTGGATTAACAAAGTTAATTACTTTGTTTGTTTGCCTTTTTAAAATTATTTATAGAGAAATGGGGAATTAGATGGTTGCTTGCTACTTTGCTGGTATTGAATTTTACATTTATACTGATACGAATGGCATATGGATGTAATCTTGACTGAAGTTATAATTTTTTTGGATAAACTGCTGTTATCAGCTTGTTATCAGAAATGGGGAATTAGATCGTTATTGTCGGGCTTGGCTGATCATACCCGAGTTCGAAACCGATAAGCCCGAACTTTAACCGAACCGAACCGACTAGAAGTCGGGTCGGTATCGGTATGCATTTTATCCCTCTGTCGGTATCGGGACAAATCGGGTCGGGTCGGGATCCGGCCCGATGCTCAGCCCTACCTTTGATGATGAGGGGTTCGGTTGACAAGCATCGTGTCGCAATGGGAGGGAAGACTATTGGGACATTCATCCATTCCTGATCGTGTTCTTCACACCCTTCGTTCCGTGTGGCCAGTAAACTCCTTATCATGTTAATTACTTTGGCCTTGCCCGTGTCATTCCTTTTCTGCTGATCGATGCCTTTACCACCATCCTGCTGTCTGAAACCTTTCACGAGGTGATCTAACTTGCCGGACTCTAATGCAAATGCTAGTTGTCTCTTTAATTGGAAACAATCATCGGTGATATGCCCCTTTTCCCTGTAGTACTCGCAGTACTTATCCAGATCCTCCTTTTTTGGTCTATTTCTAGTCGGGGGAGGGGTGGGTAGGTTCAGATGATGTTCTGTGGCTAAAATTTCTCTCGGGGGTTTTACCAACGACATCAGACCTGCACGGGGGACCGCCGGTTTAGGAGCGTCATTTCGGCGGTATTTCGGAAGGGGGTAGTTGTTTCGATTGTAGCTGCTTTTTGGGGTGACATAAGGGTGGTAGACGTCCCTCTGGCGATAATCGTTCCGACGTTCCCCTCTTGGCCTATCATTCTTGAAGCCTTGACCTCATTTCCTGTTTGAATCGAATCCCTCGCCCTTCGGTAATTTTGTACTACGGTATGCTTCTTCCGACCTTATGAAGTCGTCCACTCTAGTGAACATTTCAGTAACCGTGCGCGGTACTCTGTCGGAAAATTTTTTGGCGAGAGATGGACATTTATGTGCACTCATGAAGGCGGAGATTCTCATAATTTCCGGTACACCGCTGATGTAACTCGCCTCGTCAGTCCATCTTTCCTTAAAATCCGGAAGGGATTCGTGAGCTCGTCGGGTGATTTTGGTAATCTCCGTGGGGTCCTTCGTACATTTCTTTCGAAGGGCGAATCTCGTCGAGAATTGCTCCCTTAATTCATTCCAGTTGTCAATGCTTCCGGGTTCCAACCTTTCAAACCACCCACCTGCTGCTCCGTCCAGGGTTTGCTGAAACATGCGGCACCATACCGGCATAGGCCATTCCCCTTGATTAGCGGCTCCAGTGAACCTGGTGAGATGATCGTTTCGGATCCGTTGACCCGTCATAGAATCTCATGTTGAGCGGCATCACATGGGCCGGACCGGAGAACTCAACAATGCGGCGAGTGAACGGTGACCTTGACGTCTCTTTAAAAGGTTTGTGCAGGTCATCGTCCTTTTCTTCGCCTACCTTTTCCTTTCCCTGACTCGTATTCCCCTCTTCTTCGAAATTTAGCTGAAGCGGTTTAAGAGCGCTTCCGCTTTGTGCATTGTGCTTTTTAATTAGTTCCGTTAGTGACGCAACTCGGCTAACAATCATGTCTTGGAGACTGGGAGAGTCCTCGGCCGAATTGTCATGCTGGTTTTGGTGGTTGTTGGTTTCATACCGGTTGCGGTTTTGATTATATACCAGCTTCGAACTGGTTGCGATTGTTGTTGGCCTCGTACCGGTTGTGATTGTTGTTGGGTTCGTATCGGTCATGGTTATCGGTTTCGTATTGGTCATGATTATCGGTTTCGTGCTGGTCACGGTTGTTGTTAGGTTCGTGTACGTTGTGATTGTTGGTTTCGTCTTCCCTGTCATCGAGACGTAGGGAATGAAAAGAGGAACCAGCCATTTCAATGCTCAGGTAGATTGAATAGCGGGTCCCACGGATGGCGCCAATTTGTTGAAGTAAAACCTTGCGAGTAGGTCCCACTTCTATGTATCGTCCTTCGGGGTGATTCCTTCGGACCTTGCTAACTCCTACACACAAGAGACACACGCGTTAGGCTCGCCCCGGGTTTTATCCCAAGGCCCACCTCCGGCGTGAGAATAAGTATCGGGCGGTTATAGTTTGAACAGTAATACGAGAGTAACAGTAGTAGGTGTAAGAATTCAATACATATCATAAATGAGGTGTGGGTATTTATATTACCCACACCTACTATACCTACTTACCTCGGGACTAAGTGAGTTGTCGGTTGATGGGACTATACAGTATAACTGTCGGCAGGGCCTGTCAGTAGGCGCGTCCGGAGATGAGAGAGGAGTCCGGAAGAAACGAACGTCCGGACACATAAGAATAGTCCGGACGACATCGTGTCGTCCGGACACATACACCAACAGACCTAAAAACTCAAGTTTGTTCAAACATTGAGCACTTCAAGCTCGTATATTGTGACATAAACGAATTCTTTCGAGTTTGTCTCAACTCTACTATACTCTTATAGACTATCGATGTAAAATGTTAAAATATTTCGCCTCAAATTACTTGAGCACTTCAAGCTAGTATAGAATAACAATTGTGTCAATCTCAAGTAATTGGCAATTTAATCTCTAGTTGTTCGTTAGTTGATTCGACATGATTACTATACCCTAGTTTAAGGTGTTTAGTATTTAATAAAAAATAATTGGAAAAAAAAAATGTTTTTATCTAATCAATAGTAATTTGAGTGGCATCTCAAAGACTCAAACAGATATGTGACAACATGTTTCTTAAAACTGTTTGACATAAAAAAGAGAAAAAAAAAAAAAAAAATCTATTTTTTTTCTATTTTTCGATGGTCAAAGATCTTTTTATAAACAAAATATATTAAAAATAAGAAAATAAATAGAAAAACCTTTTTAATTTTATTAGCATGTGCTTTTCACACATGGGAGCCGGTATGGCACGGGCCACACCAATTTTAGGTCATGAAATGTAATTTGTTTACTCCCTCCGTCCCACTATAAGTGTCCACTTTTCATTTTCACAAAGTTTTAGGAAAGTGGGGCCAACTAAACTCTCCACCAATCAAATATCACTATTACCCACTAAACTCTCTTCTCATTGGTTGAAAATATTCCCTGGACACTTAATATGGGACAAGCAAAGATACCATTGTGGACACTTATAGTGGGACGGAGGGAGTATAAAATATGTTTTTATGGGCACGTGCAACATCTAATCTTACCTAATAAACACTTTATACGACAACTTTAGTACTAATAATCATAAAAAAAAAAAAAAAGTGCAACACTCTATCAAAAATCTTGGGTGCGTCTCTACTTTCCCATCCATATACCTAAGTTATCTATTTTAATAGTATCTATTTACCAAAAAGTGACTAGCATTTTAAAAGATCACAATAAAAAAAAGAACATACAAAATGTACAAATACACCAAAATGCGCCTCAATCTCACCAAGAACATGTCTCGAAATTTTTGAATTCGAGAATTTGATATTTTTTTACAGGTTTGACTATAAATCTCTATGAATTCGTGGGCAACGGTCTATTTTACAAGTATCACAAAATTATTATCTCTGTCGAGATTCAAATTGTCCCATTTCAAACTACATGTGTTTCGTTAGTTTATTTAGCTAACCCTAGGTTCCTCTTTGTGTTAGGTGTGTTCTAGAGTCGTTAGACATGCTAAAGCGAAATAAGAGCAACATTATAGGTGCATTTGCTCTTATGATGAAAACCCTTGTAGTCGTTTATCATTAATCCATTTAAAACAAGTACGTGTTCTTTGGTAGTGGACCATCACTATTGTTGAAGCCTAAAGTTGCATTTATGGTATACGGGCTACATTATATAAGGGATGGTCATTTGTGGAGAAGTTTGTGGTTCCAACCACTGGCAACTTTTGAGTTTTTATTTCTTTTTAAAGTGTGATGAAAACATAATTGAGAGAAGTGGTCGGCCAAACGGTGAGGGAGGAAAAATGAATTGACTTCGACATCAATGGTGGGCAACTGTCATTCAAACGTATCCCTTGCTCAGTTGCTCTAGTAAGAGCCGTTAGACATGCTAAACTGATATAGCAGCTGATTGCTGGCGATCTTACTGTACATGGTTTGTTGACTATTACGTCCTGCAAAAATTAAAATATCAATTATCATTTTCATTCAACTTTTTATAGATTACTTAACAAAAGGAATCAACAAAGGTAGAGATGATCAATATTGAATACTGTAGTATATTGTTTATCACCTACCCATTTTGCTGCAAAATATCATAACAATCTGTTACACAACTTGATCATGCAACTTTATATAAAATACAAAGACACAACTAAGGGACGATGAAATCGTTTTTTCTAAACATTGTCAGAAAATATCTGAGACTAAAAACCACATATACTGCGCAAATAACATTACTAAAATAGAAAATAAGATAAGAGCTTCATATTTATTCAATCTTAAAATGCCATATAATCCAACATTTCAAACCAAAGATAACCATAAACCCTAACAATCAATAAAGATCTTCTACTTTTTACCCTGCTCCTTTTCAAGCATGGCTCGGACCCTCATAGGCAGCCCATACAACTTAATGAACCCAGCAGCATCAGCCTGATCGTATATTTGCCCGCTTTCAAACGACGAAATATCCTCCCTGTATAAACTATATGGGCTCTTCCGGCTAGCCACAATAACTGACCCTTTGTATAGCTTGAGCATCACTGACCCAGTGGTGGTTTTGGTAATATTCTCCATAAACGCATCCATAGACTCACGAAGTGGGTCAAACCACCTGCCTGCGTAGACCAACTCAGCGTATTTTAGGGCCATGGTGTCTTTGAATTGGATGGCTTCTCTGTCGAGGGTTAGAGACTCGAGTTCACGGCATGCTGCAGCTAGGATGGTGCCCCCGGGTGTCTCGTAGACCCCACGACTTTTCATTCCAACTAGACGGTTTTCGACCATGTCAATTCGGCCGACACCATGACGACCTCCGATGTCGTTGAGTTCGGATAAAAGAGATGCAGGAGAGAGTTCTTTACCATTGATGGAAACGGGGATTCCCGAGACAATACCGATTTCAAGGTACCTGATGAGATATTATTGGAAACAAATGAGAAACTTATCCAACAACATAACCATTTCTAAGCATTTACTTATCAATAGGGTGATTTAGCCGTGCCCGTGTTTTATCTCAACCACACCAAATACAAAATTTAGCTAAAATGGGAATATGCCTAATGGACCAATTTGCTCTGCTCAAACGGGTTGACAGTTTCACAGTCTAAAATTAATACATAAAGCCTATTAGAACACTTTACTCGCAGATTCAGATTAAATTTGTATTTTTGTAATACTTGTGTTGCTACTAAGTGGTAGAATTCTAATAAATCAAAAACTTTACCAAGAAAAGAACACAAATGCAAAAGAAACAAAACTTACTCAGGTTTGTTAGGCGCATCTTCTGGGTCAACAGACATCATGTACATGTCCTTCTTGGGCTCGTTTGCAGGGTCTTCCAAGATATCACCCTTTAAAGCCACACACATTGAGCAAAAATAAACAAAGCAACGTTAATTTTACTTGCCACAAAATAAGCCCGGGTATATGTAGTAAAGCTGGCAAGATGAACGGGTTAGGTAATTTGTAACGCCGTAAGGGGCCAATATTATGGATA
Source organism: Artemisia tridentata subsp. tridentata (assembly GCA_021014915.2). Taxonomy (NCBI): domain Eukaryota; kingdom Viridiplantae; phylum Streptophyta; class Magnoliopsida; order Asterales; family Asteraceae; genus Artemisia; species Artemisia tridentata. The sequence continues at coordinate 424,445,729 of CP139509.1, forward strand.
ATTAATTAAACCGTTAATTACTCACAAAAAAAATAATATTACAATAATAATATAAATATTTTAATAAAAACAATGCAAGAGGTTCTATGAATAAATAATGTACCTCGTGACTGAGATGCCATAGGTTCCTGTCTCTGCTGTAAATAGATTTCTTTGTCACTGGAACGGGTACATTGTGTTTCTTGGCATATTCAATAGCATCTTCCCTTCCTGTTATATCCCACTCCCTCCAAGGAGCCACAACTTGAAGATCAGGATTGAGAGAAAAGAACGTGAGCTCAAAACGTACCTGTACTAGGAACAGAAAAGCACAAAAAAAAAATGAAACTTAATGACATCTATGTATAATACAAGCAGAAAAGTAAGCATAATTTTGTAGCTTGCCTGATCATTTCCCTTTCCTGTGCATCCATGGGCAACGGCATCTGCTCCAACTTCTTTTGCTACATCAACCATCGCCTGTGATATTCATAAAAATGGATCGGTTCAGATAATGTTATAGCTCTAACATGCCAAAAAAAAAGGGGGTCAATAGGATGAAATGCCCAAAGTGTATTTTCAATGCACAAATCCTCGGAGGACATTTTACTCAACTATTTAAATAAATAAACAAATGTGCAACAAAACATAATTCTGGTCATCCCGAACCGACCGTACAAAACTTTTTATTACGACCTGAACCCACTAGCCTTGTTGCCCAACCTGACCGGCCCATTTTTCATCATCAGTAGTTCCTTATTATTAGTAAGCAGTTTCTGGTATGATAAATAAGCTCATAAGCTCTAGCTGAGTGATTAGATCAGCTTATGATAATAAGTTGATAAAAGCGCTTACAAGCCACATATAAAAAGGGCTTATCAAAACCTCTTAAATAAGCCCATAACCCAAAGCTTATAAGCTTATTGAACACATTAGATTATATTTTCTAAATAAGCTAACAAGCCCGTATTTTGTGAGCTTCATTTTATTATAGCTAGCTTATATAGAAAAAATAAACCCATTTTAGTATTTGACAAACCCAAGCCAAGAGTATGGGCTTATTTAAAAAGTTCTCATAAGCTCTATTTAAGTGACTTTTTGGACAGCTGCGCTTATTGGGTTTCATGAGCTCCCTTTTGGTCATTTTACCAACATAAGCTAAACCCAACACCCAACAAGAGCTTATTCATCATAAACCACAAGCTGTTTCTTGAAAATAAGCTTAGACAAACTCCCCTAGGCATATATAGACGTAGGGGTGCTCATCGGGTGAAAACCCGACCGGACCGAGAAAAACCGGACCGGACCGAGACCGAATCCGGCAAAAACCTAGACCGAGACCGGACCGAATGTGGTCGGTCCGGTCTCGGTCCAAATAGGCTAAATGTCCGGTTTTTAAGCCGGACCGAGACCGAAATTATGAAAAACCCTAGACCGAGACCGGACCGAATGTGGTCGGTCCGGTCTCGGTCCAGTCCAGTCCGGTCCGTTTGCTCACCCCTATATAGACGAGAGAAAAGATCATTTAAATAATAATATCCACAATGACCACGGAGAACTTGTATCACTTATTTTGAATCTAATTACAACTTTTTAGAAGATTATTGTTGTCTATCTATTATTCTAATATGTGCACTTCACCTTTGCAATAACAGGTCGGGCCATCGAGGTTCCCAACAAGTACTTTCTTTCATATACTGCCCCAGCTCGCAAGCAAGGGTATACATAATCCTTCACAAATTCTTCTGTCAAATCTTTCACCACCAATTGACAAGCTCCACTCGCCTTAGCCTTTGCTTCAAGACCTTCCAATTCCGAGATCCCCTAAATCACAAAGAATATAAATAATGTGTTCCAAGCCATAATGGGCCAATGGCTCGCAAGTTATTAATGTAGAAAGCAACTAAAATTGGTCCAAGTGAAGAGGACCCATCAAGCCTCCTTATGTTGACAACTAAATAGGGTGATTGACTCTCATGCTTTTGTATTGCAACTAGCTAACGAGAGTACATTTTTCACAGAACAGTAGTAAATTCAGTAAAAAAGTGCCCAGCAAGTAAAAAGTTTTCCAAATGAGATGTAAGATAGATTAAGAGTTATGAGTTGTTGCGCAAGTAATGTTTTCCTTAGGGTTCACTTGTAGATATAGCTGATTTAGTTAAGTAGTTACTCAATTATCTTCCACTCTTATATGTATGTGAATGCTCCTTCATTTTCAGTATATCAACACAAAGTTTTACAAAAATCTTCAGTCAAATATGTGTTTCTTCACACTGTTCTTAGCAAATTGCCAATAGAATAATATAGTTCGCCAGAATAAGTGATTTAAGCAATCCTGTTGAAATGTAAATGCCAAAAGTAACACGGTATATAACTTTGCAATTCTTTATTTGCTTTTACTGCACGTAGTGTTCTTTTTGAGCATTAATGTGAGAATTGTTTGTTTGCCATTAAACCCATGTATGATGGTTTAAAAGCCAATCAGTCCAAACAGGAAATGGATACACTAGAGAACTTACTTGACCAACATCTGCAGTAAAGCAAACAACCTCACAGCCATAATTTTCCCTGCGGCATTTAGGGGCAAAGTGAGTACCTCGGATGCAGTACAGGGATAAGTAACATAGGTCAAAAGAATACATCTAAGATAATCAAGCTATTAAAAATAAATATAATTTTAATCATGTGAAGCAATGACCATATGCTGAATTTAAAAAGTGGAAAACAAAAGTAAGCTCTAGCTAGTATTTTCACAATTTTAAATATTAAAAAATAATGAACATGGCAAATCTATGAATTGAACATAAAAAAAATCATAATACGAGATCACAAATTATTGTAGAATTTGCATGCACTATATGAAGATGTACATACATGAGATGATAACAAAAAGTTTTATCTTTTCATCTTGTCAAACCAAAAAAAGAACTACACCTCATATAGCATTGATTTTTAAGGCAATTCAGGAAAAAAAAAAAAAAAAAAAAAAACTTTTTGAATCTGATATGTGTAAAAGATAAAGTAGGTAGTGCTGTACCTTAACCAAGGAACGATTACTGAGGTATCCAAACCACCACTGTAAGCTAAGACAACTTTGTTCAATTTGCCACGAAGACCCTTTCCGTTAGTAGCACTTGATGCATCAGTTCCCTTATCACTAGCCATCACTGCTTCAATTGCTGCCCATCAACAAATACCATGTATTAGGTACAATAAAATAAAGCGCACAGTTTGTGTACAATTAACATTAGTTTTTATTGCATGAACAGGCAATTCTTAACGAACAGTAAATATGGTAGCGAGTACACACAAGATAAACCCCAATATTAATCAACATAACAAATCAATATTTCAAAATAAACCCTTCAGGCAAATATGTAAGTCTCTCGTCTCTTTACTCTTTATAAGAGAGCTAGGTGCAGCGTCAACCCAATAACTATTATTGGGTTGCCACCTCAGCGCACACCCAATAACACCACCACCACCAACAACAACAACAAACCCAATTCCGCCGGAGCAAGGTAATGAGCACACCCAATAACACCCCTATAACTAAAACACCATCCCAGCTATAACTATTATAGGCGTTGGTGGGTCCCATAACAGTATAACACACCACCGATAATACCTCACTCACTCACAAGACGAGACAATAACAACAACAACAACAACAACAACAATAACAAAAAATTAAAAATAAAAAATAAAAATAAAAATAAAAAAAATTAAAAATTAAAAAAATTCAATAGCCCTCGCCAACCCAATTGGCGATGGGTGCGGTGCATAATGGCTATGCCATTGGGCAAAAAAAATGCCTATAACACGTCATTTGACCCTTGCACAGGGCTCTCAAACACAAATATTTCTCGATTCACTCAGCTTTTGCCATATTGTCATCAACAATAAGATTAAGCCAAATGTCGTAAACACGTCACAACAAATACAACATTTCCATTATCAACAAATTTAAATACACTCGATAACAAATATAACTTATAAAAAAAATGTGACAATTATTATACCTTTAGTTTTACAGGCCTGAGAAAGAGTCCTTTTAGTGCTGTCTTGTTGACCAAATGCAACTCCACGAAACTCACTTGCTTTTGATCCTAATTTACAACAATCTATATATTCACATTCACAAAAATGTTATCATCATCAGTATCCAAAAAAAAAAAAAAAAAAAAAAAACATCATAGATTATATCGAAAAGTTGTAACCTCGGACTGGACTAGGAACAAGGGGTTTTGTTGATGAGGATGAAGTTGTGACTTGCATGTGAGCCATTGATGGCGGCTTGGTTTGGTTTGGTTTTATCTTTGGAGAATCAGTACAGTTGGCCAAATGTCTAGGGTTTTACTTATATAAAATAAACTAATGGGGTTTTAATTTTTGTACTCTACTATTTTAGATAGTGGAACAACATATGTATGTGACAATCATTATTAAACTTGATTTTGTTGGATGTTTTATTTATTTTTTTGGAATAATTTGGTTTAAACGGGGGAATGTCACATCACTTGCTTCCTTTGAATTATTGCATATCCTTACCTTTTTAGGCCACTCACAACATCTTTAAAATTTAAAATTTAAGGCATGTTACGTCAGTTTTAACACACCTTAACTTAACTCAGTTTTAACACACACAACAGTTAACTCAGCTTTAACACATCTTAACTCACCTTTATATCAAATATTTTTACACAAACTACCCTTAAAAGGGGGCAAAGTGAAAAAGGAAAAAAAAATTATAAACAGTACCCTTAACGCAGCGTTAAGGGGGTAACGCAGCCCTTAACGCTGCGTTAACGTGGGTAACTCACAACAACTAACGCAACATTAACGTGGTACTGTAGCTTTTTTTTTTTTTTTTTTTTTTTTTGTCTTTTAGCCCACTTTAACGTGGGTTTAACTTTGTTTTAACGCCCGTTGTATGTGGTCTTAGTGTCTACACAAAAATGTTAGATACTAACCTTTGGTGTTTGTTTAAGTTTATATAGCAAGTTATTTTTTATTTTTTATTTTTTTTTAACAACAGTTTTTTCACATCAGTTATCTCACAAGTGTTTTTAGCGAAGCTTGAACTCACAACTTATAGGTTAGTGAGCAACTCACACACCATTAGACCAAAGGCCTTGAGTAGCAAGCTTAAGTTTATATAACAGTGTGTCAGGAGCTTATGGCTTATTTGGTTTTCGGCTTATGTTTCATAAGCCCACTTTTTGTGGCTTATTTTAAATCTTTTCGACTTATATAAGTTTATTATGATATGATAAACTTGTATAAGCTGAAAAGTTTCAAAATAAGCTACAAAATGAGCTTATGAGCTGAAAACCTAATAAGTAATAAGCTCGTTATATAAACTTAAACAAACAGCCTTTTAGTATAAATCGTTTTACTTTTAGGGATACACGACAAAGTATAATTGATTAAACACTATGTAATACATGTACAATGTGCAAATCAAATAAAAAATAATCATGAAACAACTTAACACCCTTTTTTACTTACAAGTGGTAATCAAGTTGTGTTCAGGTTGCCAATTGAGATGGCAATTTGGTTTAATCCCAACTCAAACATAACCAGTATTATTAATCACATCATGAAACTCAAGATAAACACACATGCATAAACTTTTTGTGTAACTTGTATAAGTAAACGGGTTAAGCGAGTTAGAGAATTGATAGGTTGGAGAGTCAATTTTGTAAGTTTCAAAACAATATAATATTATTTTTCAAAAATTATGAAAATAGCATATAAATAGCTAGACATGAACTTCAGTAATATCCAATATTGTCCTAGTTAGAATTTATGTTATGTACATAGCAAAACACATATAAATTCAGATCGACAATCAAATACAAGTTGTAATTATATTATAATAGTTTGTATATTTATATGGTCAAGGGGTTCGCATTTTAACTATTGCACAATCTATTTACTGTACATTTTTTTTTACTCAAACCAGTTTATCGTTAATTCAAACCTATTTATTTCATGTTGTGTCGAAAATTGCAACCCGCAATTACTTATGTTATATATAAAAAGTTGTAATCTCATAAGTAGTATTAGGTGTAATGTTATATAGTAGTAAGTTTGAGTTATAGATTAGTCATGGATTACTTATGTATAACTTCCATTGAACTATTTCATACGACTATAAACCTATGTGAACAAATCAACTCATAAACATTTTTTTTTACTAACATATCTTCACTATTGACAAGCATTTGGCTATTTTTACATGTATTATGTTTTAGAGTAAAAATTTAAACAAAGGGATGTCATGTACACTTTCACTCAACATAAACATAAAACGAAGGGATGTTATGTTTGAATCATATAAGTCTATATATAATTAAAATATTTTGTGAACTTACTAAAGTATTATTTTACAATCAATGGTATTGTCGTGGAAGGATTTTATGTTGCAGTCTCTTACGTGTGGACTAGGCGGGCATAGTTCAAACCATATCTAAACCCTCTTTTATCCGTAACTGCCCTTGAACCCGTCTAGCTGCCTCTAATATGCCCTAATGTCCTGAGGATCCGTTTCCCTTATCCATTTTGAGTACTTTTTTTTAACTAATTTCTTTGTTGTTTTACGGTTGGTGGATAAAATAATGTTTGTAATCTACTAAGTATGGTTTTCAAATTGGTGTATTTTAGCTTTTTATTATATTTTAATTGTTTGATGGGTTAAACTAAAAAAGATAATGGTAAAAGCCATAAATGCTTAACGTACTTACAAAATAGACTCATTCTACATACTATATTTTTTTTTTTATTGTTAATATGCCTAATTAAGTTCGTATTTTTTTTTTTCATTACAAATAACTTATATGGTTTGTTAAGGGTATTTTTGTCATTTCCCACGTCTTCATTTTCTACCTCCTTTTAAACAAGGGTAAAAGCCATAAATGCTTTAAGTACTTACAAAATAGACTCATTTTACATATTATACCTTTTTTATCGTCAATATGCCTAATTAAGTTCGTTTTTTTTCTTTTTTATGTGTAATGAAAAAAAAATACGAACTTAATTAGGCATATTGACAATAAAAAAAGTATAGTATGTAGAATGAGTCTATTTTGTAAGTACGTTAAACATTTATGACTTTTACCCGAAAGGTAACTCCTATTGATCATTCATAAGTAAATAGGTTCAAAGTGAATAATTTAACTTTTTATAATACGTTTTCACATATATGTAGTTCTTACCCTATATATACAATCATCATTTATTTTTCCGGATAACAAACTCAGCGTTACAATCAGATTAAATAAATTCATGACAGCAAAATCTATATATTTAGTTTTTAACAGTTCATTTATACACTAAATAAATCAAGTTCTATATTCAAACTCCTCAATTTACAACTATTTTGAACATATAAAAACAAACACTTGCATGAAATAAGCGAATCAAGTAATCATCCACAAGGGTTATTCAAAAATACAATTTTTTTGTTGATATTTGTTATTACAACGTTATAAGCACACATACCTTATGAAATCTTTGCGTCGTTTAAGATCAAGAATGTAGAACAAAACCACAAAAATTGATATCTTATGAAAATCTTTACATCATTTGAGATCAAGAAGGTAGAACAGAACAAGGAAAGTGACTGGTTATATGTGGTTTGGTGTATGTTATGGGGATATATGATAACAACAATAACTTACGAAAGAATATGAAAAATATGAGGGATATATGATAACTCATAAGTCTTGATATATTGTTTGTTTTTTGTGGTACAAATGTTGTTATTTATTTGTATCATAGTGTAGCATTAATTATATACCAACAAATATTAAATGTCTTTTATAGTGTTTAAAAAATTTATTTGCATCATAATTGATGTGCCCGTTTAGAGTGCAAGTTTTAAATTTATAAACACGATCTACCAATGATTCAAACAAAACACATACGAGCAATTATACTCGTCCGTGTGTAGTAAGAGGTGATATGGTAAGCCGAGGTCGTTCACAAGGATTTGTTTAGTTTTTATGAAACGTGAGTTGAATATAAAATCAAGCTTTATCAATGATTCTAATAGCAAGCAAATAATTATGATGATGTAAATTCAATATATTAAAACTACACCTGCCTAGACTAGTTTGCACAATTCCCTTGATATGATTATGATAATGGTTCAAATCGATTATGATCAATAAATTAGATGGTGTTCTAATTTGACTAGTTGATATATTAATCCTCTTGTTTTCAACACTTTCAATCCTCGTCAAGATTTTAAGATGACAAAAACAATATTAAGTTTTGATCAAACAAGACTAACACAATTCAATCACTTGATTCGCTATCGTTTCACAAGTAATTGACAATTACACTTTTTAGTTTTCTAAGTTTAACCAAGTTACATATGAAATGGTCAATACATAAGGTAACACTTTCATAGACAAAGGTTTACAATTGATTGAATAACAATGTTTCTTTCGACCTATTACACCATTAACAATCAACCAAACTTGATAACTCTTTTGTTTATGATAACTTCAAAGTACAATTCGATCTTAGTATTAGCTTTTTATTGAACTAGAACTATAGAGTCATAATCAATCGATATTCATGTAGCAAACATCATCTAGGCAAGTGCACAAGGCACTTAGCCACTCATGGCAAACAAAGAAATAACCACAAAAAATTTATCACTTGAAAACATGATTAAGAAGTCTTACAAAAGTTGTAATGATGATTACAAGAGTTAGGAACAATTATGAGATGATCAACAATGATTCCTTTGATGATTATGATGATGAATAATGGATGTAAGCTAACTTCTTCCTGTGTTTTCTTCCCTTGTAGCCTTCTTGAGAGAGTAAATTGATGATGATAGGTGATTATTTGTGTTGATTTTTTTGTCTCCTTTCTCTCTTGGCCAAGCTTCCAATTAATAGAATAGCTACTCCTTGGCCACCAAGCAAGTTTATTGGACTCATAGTGTCATTAAAAATCTGGACTTGAAGTAATTGTGGTGTAATGATTATCCATATGAAGAGTTAGTTCATTAAAGATAGTCATTAAGTGTGTCAGGAGTTGCAGTCAACCCAAGGTTGAAGTCTCAACCTGAGGTTTATATTCCAGCCCAAGGTTTAGAGTAAGGTTGGCATTGTAACAATTCGCATTTTCAGATTACTATCCATTTTCGAATTTTTACTATTCATTTTTACTATTCACTTTCACTATTCATTCCCGAAAATTTTTATTTCATATTCTCGTAAGTTAAACTATTTTAATGATAATCTGAGAGTTTGACACTCGTCAGATCATTTCTGCAAAAATAACTAGTCACTATTCATCAAAATATCTAAACACTATTCATCCAAAATATCTAGATATTTTCAGAAATTCACTAGTCGTGTAAATACTCATTTCTCGTGGAAAAATTATTCTAAATACAATGGTACTAATTTCGTGTCATAAATCGAACGTTATCAAGCCTAAATGAGTCCCAAACCATAATTACACAAAAGTTACAATAATGACCCCTGTAAAAATATTTCTCGTTTTATATATTCATTTTGTTGGAAAAACTATTCTAAACGCAACGGCGTAATTTTCGTGACTTGAATCAAACATTTGCTAGCCTAAATAAGTCCCGAACACGAAAAGCAGAAAAGTTACACAATTAGTCCTCGGTTGAAATTTTCCTATAAATAGGAGGCATAAGCCTTCATTATTTCTTGCACCACCCCTCTTTTTATCTCTAAAGTCCTTAAACCCAAGGCGATTCTTAGCTATTTTAGCTAGTTTCTTTCAAGAACGTGCAAGCGTTCTTGAGCAAAAGCTAGATTTTGATCTACTTTGCTTCGAGTTTTCAAGAAAGGCGTCGTTATAATCTTCAAATAACTTCAAGTCTCCAAAAAGACTTTGTTATTATCTTATTTTAGTATCGGGTACTACAACACTAGGGAACTTCATGTGAGGGGTTTCATTTGGGTAAATGGATCGACGAGTTGCTGGATTTACGAATTAAAGTGTCCTAGCTCCTCGAACGTTTACTACATGACCTCTGAATTATGATGGCCAGAACGGTAGTTACGCGTAGAGACTTCCTGGCTTAATCCATCAATCCCGTTATACGTGGTGATATCATTAGTTCAAGGTGAGTTCTTAGCCCCTACTTTTATACTCGTTTTAACTCTTTGGGGGAGATACATGCTTAACTACTTTCAATTACTTTTACAAGTATTCCAAACCTTTACATATTACTGTGAGTTCTTAGCCCCTACTTTTATACTCGTTTTAACTCTTTGGGGGAGATACATGCTTAACTACTTTTAATTACTTTTACAAGTATTCCAAACCTTTACATATTACTGTGAGTTCTTAGCCCCTACTTTTATACTCGTTTTAACTCTTTGGGGGAGATACATGCTTAAATACTTGTTCTTATTTTCATACATGCTTAAATACTTGTTCTTATTTTCACAAGTAAACTAAACTCTTATACTTTACCGTGAGTCATAGCCCCTACTCTTTTAATACATGATTTATGCAATTACTTAAATGTTTATACTTTTATACGATACGCTTTCATACTTGTCTTTGGGAAGTAGGCACCCAGTAATCTTTGGGAAGTAGGCACAAAGTAATCTTTGGGAAATGGCACCCAGTAATCTTTGGGAAATGGCACCCAGTATTCTTTGGGAAATGGCACCCAGTAATCTCATGATGCATTGATATGCAAGACATCTACCCTAGACATACTATGTTAGCAGTGGGTTGTAAACACACAGGTTGCAAGTCTTGTATGGGCGGGGCTTGGAACTGAGTGGATTTACAAGGCCTTTGCTGGGAAATCTTTATTCAAATACTTTACTTTTAAACTAAACTCTATGAACTCACCAACCTTTGTGTTGACACTTTAACATGTTTATCTCAGGTACATTAGACGATAGCTAGATCTTGAAGCATAGAGTCGCACGACATATTTTGAAGACTTATGCTATTATCATTTACCATTCGAAACATTTTGTATACATTTATGTATCATACCTTGAGATCTCATGTTTGTAACTCTGAATTCATTAATCGAATGGTAACTTTTCAAAACGTCTCATTTAGAGGTCGTTTTCTATAACTTGTACTTTGTATTATGAAGTAGCACCCCAAAGACACAATCTTCCGTTGCGATATTTTGGGGGTGTTACAGGCATGGCAGTTTGAACCTTGGGTTGAACTTAAGCCTTAGTTGTATTTCTTGAACCTTTGGTTGAGGGAGCAAGTCATAATTCATAGAAAACTTTGCATGTAACTTCTCATTCATTTCATCAATACTTGATCTTTTCTTGAGCTCGGAAATCTTTGTAAACTCGATTCGTTATCTTCGATGATCTTTCCGAGGTCTTTATTATGGGCAGAATCTTTCATTGTGCATAAGCTCTAGATTTAACGACTTTTCCCATCTTTCTAGCTATTCCCTTGGACTTGATTGTACCTGAACCTGAATACATCTTTTATACCTTTTAAGCGTAAAATGTTCACAAATACAACCAAATACAATGCACAAACATAGAAATAACGCGACTAAAACATATACAAAATGAGCGTTATCAATAATATTGCATTAATATTTTCTATTCATACATCTAAATGTCATTTATTCACATAATATCACAAATTGATCTCTTATATAAATACTATTCAACGGTTTTAAATTTACTCCTGTGAATTTCACGGGTAAATAAACTAGTATAGTTGTAAGTTTGAGTTATAGATTAGTCATGGATTACTTATGTATAACTTCCATTGAACCATTTCATACGACTAAACCTATGTGAACAAATCAACTCATAAAATTTGTTTTTACTAACATATCTTCACTATTGACAAGCATTTGGCTATGTTTACATGTATTCTGTTTTAGAGTAAAAATTTAAATGAAAGGATGGCATCTATACTTTCACTCAACATAAACATAAAACGTGTGAACCACAACTGAACTAACCCTTATCTATCTAAACAAATCTATAAACTCAAATTATGCCACTCTTGTATACAAAGTTAACAAAACATTGCTAATAGAATCTTAAAATACATTCGTTAACCGCTCTAATGTTAAAATAATAATAATAATAATAATAACAACAACAACAGAACATTTTGCTAAGATGTGGCCGACATGTGCTTGGTGCTACATGTTATATATAATTAAAATGAAAGTTTGCGATCATTAAAGTGAAATAATGTTTAAATATTGTAATTTATAGATTAATTAATATATAATAAATAAATATTTTGAACAAATAAGAAAATTTTGAAAAATAATATGTGAACAGTATATACAAGTCAGCAAAACCTTATAAAAAGTATTATAGTTTTGATGTTGTTATATTTTATACAAATGATCAATGGCTAATGCTCAAATGGCATCACTCCTCACTGCAAATCACACGTTGTTTAAAGATTACGGTCAATTCATTTGTTTTTAGATGCTATCATGTCATTTGCTTTAAGATGCTATTGCTAACATGTGCAAGTTACTCGATAGTCGATGCCAATAAGAGTCTCTCGATTTATTATTCATTCACAATAATCTAGATAAAATAAGTATGTGTGACGTTACAAACGTGTTAAATAAACATTAGAACAACATAATAAATGTATGGAAAAAATGATCACCCAGGGATGGTGACAAGTTAGCAATGAATCATCAAGATTACATTTCATATTAAGCAAATTACAACAATGTAAACATTTGAATACACTAAGTTACATGAATATTAGATAATTATACTCTAGAGTTGTTAGGTATGTGGAAACCGTAGAGGGGGGGTTGAATACGTTTCCATTAAAAAAACTTAAAAACTTTTTGTATCAAACACCCGATCAAGTGTGACGTAATATGAAAAGTGTCAACAATGATCATACAACATCTAGAGGTGGTATAAAGTAAACTATCACACAAACACAATCAAACCATGACACAAACATAATCAACATAATATAAGCAACAAACCACACAAGCATAAACGCAATGCAAATACAAATATAAATCAATAAAGACTAAAATAAAAGTAAAGAAGACGCAAACTGGACATGATGATTTATAGTGGTTCGGTCACGAAGCTCCTCTTCGCCCTACTCCACTCACCGAGTACCCAACTCGAGAGTTACTTCACTAATCAACAAGCTCCCTTCAGGCGGAGAAAATCGTACAACGTCGCTTATCCTTATTTTCGACACTAAGCTAAATGTCGAGTACTAATCTTAGCTAGTACCAATCTACCATGATTCACACGATCTACTCACGATCTACCCGATCTACCCTTGATCTACTTGATCAACATACAAGCCCACAAGCTACAAGAGATCTCCAAGATCTCAACAAGATCACAATGATCTACTCCCACTTGACTCGATCTACCCGATCTACCCTTGATCCACTTGATCAATACACAAGCCCACAAGCTACAAGAGATCTCCAAGATCTTAACAAGATCACAATGATCTACTCCCACTTGACTCAATCTACCCGATCTACCCTTGATCCACTTGATCAATACACAAACCCACAAGATACAAGAGATCTCCTATATCTCAACAAGATCACAATGATCTACTCTCACAAACTCTCAAAAGAAAAATGAACTTGATGTATGCAAGGATACAAAAAGTATGTAACAAGTGTTACAAGTGCACTAACTATAACTACAACACTTTGTATCTTTGTGATACTATGTGTTCTTCTCTTGCACTAATAGAGGAATGAAGGTGATATCTTGGTTGGATGAAAGGAAAACTCTTAAACAAACTAAGACTCTCTAAATGATCAAAGAAAGTGATCTAAATAAGAAAGGATTAGACCAGAGAAAACTGACTGGCAAAATCAAGTTGGAAGTGTAAAATGGTCTACTATTTATAGGCAAAGAAAAAACTAGCCGTTACGTACGGACGGTACCACTAAATTTAGTGGTACCGTGCCAGACAAAAACGCTCCTCTTTTTGTCTTTAGTGGTGAAAGTTTATTTGGGGAAGTTTGGAGCTGATTTGGGGGAAAAAATAGCTGTTGGGACTTTTAAACTTATTTTTCAAAATAAAACATTTCTTTTTAATTCAAAAATAATTTGTAAAATGTATTTTTGGGAAAATGTTTTGTCACATTAAAAATGTGAAGTTTAGAACAAAAAATTTATTTCTTTGATCATCCATCAAGTTTAAATTTGTTTGTTCATACCTTGAGTGATTTACGTCGGGATGAAAATCTACGACTCTGTTGAGGCATACTTGAGACGTCGAGAGATGTTGATGTAAGTATGCATTGATTATTTGTGTTTACAAGTAATTTGCACATTTTACGTTATGCATTACAAGTTACATGTTTGTCATTATTAAAACCGAAGAAACCGTTTAGTTTAAATATCGTAATATTTGCACTAACAATCTCCCCCTTTTTGATGATGACAAATATGTAAACCGTAACACATAGTAAAATGTAAAAGTTACCTGTTTACACTCCCTTCTCCCCCTTTTGTCGAAGCAAAAAGGTAGTTGCCTCGAGCTCTCTCTTAAATTCACTCCCTACTCCCCCTTATTACACTACTATCCTTTCTTGCCAAACAAAAAAAGCGAGCTTGCATTATCCCAGTGAAGTCTTATATCACCACTATTTGAAAGACTCCGTGCTATGTATTCAAATACTCCCGAGCTCCCCCTAGCTCAATGCTCCCCTATGGTGATTGAATCCCCTTGTTTATTTACCTTAGTATCTAGCGGATCCATGGATCAAATTCTTACAAAGGCTTTTCCTACATCAAGGGTTAGCTTCGTGCAACATAATATATAAAAAAATAGGAGCAACATTATAGGGATAGAATACTCATAGCAAGACATGCAAGGGTTAAACTATGTTAAAACGTGAATGTCACAACCCAAAAGTGTGCCAAAAGGATAAAGACCAAAAAGAAAGCCCAAGAAAGTTGAGCGACACAAAAAGATGAATGCATATTGTAATTCAAAGATACGTGAGTGTCACAACCCGACCAACAACCTGAGGTGTAATTGTTCAATCAATCACACTAACAAGAACGAGATTCGTTCATTGACTGACACATAAAATGACTTCTTCCAAGTTGTCATTGGGAAGGCAAGTTCTAACAAACCTTTTGAACAACATAGTCATCTACCTAAGATGATTGGTGTTAAGGATAGTTTGTTGATAAGACATACTCTAAATGATTACTATTATGACAAGTCATGCCATAAAGTAGACTCGATAGAAGCTGTACAAAAAAAAAATGAAAATGTGAACGATAAGCACCTAGATTTGAATGGAAATGATTCCATAAGATGGGAAGTGTTGGATTTGACATTTGAGGAAAAGTGGGAAAAGACGGTTTAGATTAATATATCGTTTGCACTGACAATGAGATGCATGATATATTTCAAAAGAGAAAAAGAAAATGTGCATGTGATCCTAACAAGATTGTGGGTGGATATCTCTAACACCCCAACCCGGCAAGGGTAGAAGTATCACACAAATGGCTCCATATCAGATCAAACAAAGCATACAATCAAAAGTAATACAATGGTTCTCAAAGGTTACAAATGAAATCTTGCAATACAAAGGGTTACAAAGGGAAATAAAAGCTGCCTATCAAATCCATAAGTACATCTCTTCTAATGGCTTCTACTCAAAGTCTTCTAGGTCCAAAGTCTCTTCACTCTTACCCAGCTTCCAACTAAAACCTGCCGCGGGAAAAGAAACGCGGCTGAGCTACTAGAGCTCAGTGAACAGATATAAAGTAACAAGCAGTGGCATAATGAATAATACATGAGTAAATGAGAATGGAATCATGAATACATGGGAAGAATACATGGTATCATAAGGGAAAGGATAAAGGTGCATGGTAAGGAAAGGTCAGTAATCCACTACGAGCCCATAACATGAAATCATAATCATAATCATAGCCATAACATGTAGAGGGGAGACCTCTTAGTATCCTGTAATTATGAGGGGTGTCCTCATCATGGGTATCTTGTAAATATGAGGGGTGTCCTCAATCATGGGTTGGAGTAGCTAGCTCCCAGAGTGTGAAAGACGTGTATCGCACACACCATCAGTCACCATGAATAACATAACATAACATGAACATGAACAAATCTAGGATGCATCCATACGCCCCCGGTGGCCATAATCTGCCTCTACATAAACATGAATCATAAACATAAACGTGCAGGGACGGGACAGGTCATCACTCTCCTGCCCTAGAGTCATGCCATCGATGCATCGACTGACATGGACATGAAACCCTCATGCCTAGTGAGTGGCTCGTAGTATCAAACTGAGGGTAAAGGTCAAGTATCATGGATCATGTTTTAGTTTACTTGCATAGGTCAAAATCTTGTTTCATAAGTTCATAATCATAAGTTCATAATCATGGTTCATAAGCAAGGTTCATAAGCAAAGGTTCATAAGCAAAGGTTCATGGTCAAGGGTTCATAATTAGAGGTTCATGAATGAAAAGTTCATAATCATAAAAGGTTCAATATCATGATGGTTCAATAATCGAAGTTCATAAATGAAGGGAACATAGCAATGGTATAGGGAAACCTTAATACGAATCCTAATCAGAAAATGAAGGCCTCTTATCAAAGAAGCAGAATATCTGTACCTTATTGCTTGACAAGGATCACACTGAAAAAGATGATAAAGAGCACAGAACTACTCCCTCTTCACACCTAGAGGAGTAAAGACATGATTACTAAAGATCTCATTTCCATATTAAGTAACTTTCTATTTTTAGCAGGTTTCCATTTTTAGAAAGCTTCCTTATTTAGTAAGTTTCTATATTTAGTAATATTTCCATAATTATAAATTAGGTCAAGTTAAGGTTATTTTACCCAAGTTACATTTTATACCCCTGAGGTTTCATAATTTACACCTTTAGCCCCTTAACTTTATGAAGTTACATTTTAGTCCTTAAAGTATCCGTATTAACATGTTAAGCCCCTTAGTTTTACCAATTTACATATTGTACTCTTTAATTTAAATGTTGTACGATTCAAACCCTTAGAATATAAGTTTTACAATTCAAGTCCCTCAAGTTACAAAGTTTACATATTTAGTCCTTACTTTATATAATTCAACCTTTAATTTATAACAACTTCATAATAGCCCCTTAAATTATCAAAATGACACATGGCACTTTAAATATGATTAAATACACGAATGACCCATAAGTTCCCCAAAATTACAAGTTTAGTCCCTCTAGTTTATTTAATTATAAATCGACTTATAAACTTCAATATATATTTCAAAATAAACCCTTAAACATTTATTTTACATAAAAGGTCCTTCTCATAATTTTTATACGACATACCACAATATTTATAAAGTTCCAAAAGTGACCCATAAGATTTAAAAAGTACAAATCGATCCCTTAAGTTTTAAAATGAAAATCGTATAATACTTTGTTAATTCGAATTCAAGCCCTAACCAAACCAATTAATTAGCTAATCATTATACCTCATTCACTATCCCAAAACAAGCCCTAATTCATGATTAAAACCCTAGATCGATCGATTACATATTTTTCCCAAAATATTTCTAAATCCGGTTTTAAAATAAATTCGAAAACAATTCTTATAGGCCATGACAAATCGAATTTACATTTTTCTCATGTTAATATATTTATAGAGTGTCGACTAAAATTAATCACAATGTTCCATTCGGTCGAATACATATATTTTATATCTATGGTTCGATTCATAGAGTTTAATCACCAACGATTGAAAGATCATGCATGAGTCGAATTACACATTTTTCTTAGGTCTCATATGATTGATAAGTTATGGGAAAAATACCAGATTGAATGTTTGACGTGTAGATTAGGCGTATTATAATTGGACCTATCGAATATAGCGCTCGACACCAAGAATTTCACCACGATCACCACAGCCACTCCACGACCTTGTAATCATTTTTCACAGACCATACATGACATGAGGATCATGAGAAAAATCACAAACGAATTTTATGGAAGTCGTACGAATTAATAACGAGGTACCTTTTATATGGGCGTACGAAAAGAAATAATCTCTCAAAAATAGAAAACGGATGAGAACAGCTCCAATCCAATTTTTCCTAGGTTGTACATTATGTAAGGAGTGTGAGAAAAATAAGAATCGAATTTTAGGGTGTCGAATGAATGAGAAGCGATTTATACCTTATTTCTCCTAGTCGCGATATGTAACAATCACCACGAACGAACCAAACAACGAACACCTCCACAATAATTTTTCTAGGGCTCTTTAGATGTTGCTTGATCACAAAAAATTGCTTAGAGGATTTGTGGAAATCGTATGGAGGCTCAATGGATTATTTTGTGTGTTTATTTTCAATCGGAATTTTGATTTGCTAGAATAGAATGTGATGAATGGTGTTTTAAGATATAACCGGTCAAAGGGGGAGGGTAATAGGGCCAAAATTTGGGATTTTGATTAGGCCAATTTGAATTTTAATTATCTTCTTAATTACTCCTTAATTTCCTTTAATAACTTTTATTTAAATCATGAATTTGAATTTAAAATAACATTAGGCACCCAAGGGCATTTTAGTAATTTTCTTGGCTTGTATAAATGTTAAATGAAGTTGTTAAAATTATTTGGGATCATAACTTGTTCATTGCTAGAAGTTTGGAATTTATTCTGTGCTTTACATATGTTTTATTTAGATTTTAAATTCTCAGGGGCAATTTGGTCATTTTACATGTTATAGAATTTTAGGTATTACAACTTCTTCCCCACTAATAGAAAAATTTCGTCCTCGAAATTTGCAGGAAGCGGAGAGAAATGAGAACGGAATACCCATACGGAATGCGAACAAGATTTCAAATCAATACAACGGTATCAACAGTAGAGAGTTCTACATGGCTTCAAGATTTACAACTTAGGTCAACAGAATGAAAACGGGAGTCCAACTCATCCCGATATTTAACGAACGAAGGTAGAGTATACGCATAGGTAGAATGAACCTAAGGTCTCACAAATCACGGATAGTCCATCGGAAATCAGGTTCTAAACTTCTTAGGTACTTCCCAAGACATCCTATGGCCACAATGAGGGCACGTTATATGGTGTAAGTATTATCACGTTAATAATACCAGCACCACATAAATATGCCTTCATGATGATCATACTTTATCTCGAGTCGTAAGCAAAACAATCTATCTTCAAAAGCAAGAGATGCTTATCAAAAGCAAGAGACAAACAACAGAATGTATCGAGTACGTCATCGCTATGGAGATTCTCAGAATTGCCCGAAGAGGTATCACATGATTAACAAAGGATCAGAGGTCAGAGTCAGAATCCGGAGATAAGGATCAAATAGTGTCAGGAATTTTCTATGCAAGTTTCAATGTTTCAAAACTTAATTAGGTTTCAAATCTTAGGTGTAAGGCATAAGCTTTCAATCTCCAAGAGGGATTCAACAGGCTTAAACCAAAAGTAAGGCACGAATCAGAGTATTGCGGAAGCAAAGATACTTAAACAAATGCCTTATAGTCTACCCATTCCTCACTGGTCAAAACTTATGTTCTTATGGGGTTATCCTAAAGCAGTTCTTACAGGTTACCTTATGAGCGCCTACAGTGGAAACTTAGTGGTCCTAACTTACACAGGCCAAGGGTAAATGTATTACGAGTCGCAGCCTGTCGCTCTGATACCATAAATGTAACACCCCAACCCGGCAAGGGTAGAAGTATCACACAAATGGCTCCATATCAGATCAAACAAAGCATACAATCAAAAGTAATACAATGGTTCTCAAAGGTTACAAATGAAATCTTGCAATACAAAGGGTTACAAAGGGAAATAAAAGCTGCCTATCAAATCCATAAGTACATCTCTTCTAATGGCTTCTACTCAAAGTCTTCTAGGTCCAAAGTCTCTTCACTCTTACCCAGCTTCCAACTAAAACCTGCCGCGGGAAAAGAAACGCGGCTGAGCTACTAGAGCTCAGTGAACAGATATAAAGTAACAAGCAGTGGCATAATGAATAATACATGAGTAAATGAGAATGGAATCATGAATACATGGGAAGAATACATGGTATCATAAGGGAAAGGATAAAGGTGCATGGTAAGGAAAGGTCAGTAATCCACTACGAGCCCATAACATGAAATCATAATCATAATCATAGCCATAACATGTAGAGGGGAGACCTCTTAGTATCCTGTAATTATGAGGGGTGTCCTCATCATGGGTATCCTGTAAATATGAGGGGTGTCCTCAATCATGGGTTGGAGTAGCTAGCTCCCAGAGTGTGAAAGACGTGTATCGCACACACCATCAGTCACCATGAATAACATAACATAACATGAACATGAACAAATCTAGGATGCATCCATACGCCCCGGTGGCCATAATCTGCCTCTACATAAACATGAATCATAAACATAAACGTGCAGGGACGGGACAGGTCATCACTCTCCTGCCCTAGAGTCATGCCATCGATGCATCGACTGACATGGACATGAAACCCTCATGCCTAGTGAGTGGCTCGTAGTATCAAACTGAGGGTAAAGGTCAAGTATCATGGATCATGTTTTTAGTTTACTTGCATAGGTCAAAATCTTGTTTCATAAGTTCATAATCATAAGTTCATAATCATGGTTCATAAGCAAGGTTCATAAGCAAAGGTTCATAAGCAAAGGTTCATGGTCAAGGGTTCATAATTAGAGGTTCATGAATGAAAAGTTCATAATCATAAAAGGTTCAATATCATGATGGTTCAATAATCGAAGTTCATAAATGAAGGGAACATAGCAATGGTATAGGGAAACCTTAATACGAATCCTAATCAGAAAATGAAGGCCTCTTATCAAAGAAGCAGAATATCTGTACCTTATTGCTTGACAAGGATCACACTGAAAAAGATGATAAAGAGCACAGAACTACTCCCTCTTCACACCTAGAGGAGTAAAGACATGATTACTAAAGATCTCATTTCCATATTAAGTAACTTTCTATTTTTAGCAGGTTTCCATTTTTAGAAAGTTTCCTTATTTAGTAAGTTTCTATATTTAGTAATATTTCCATAATTATAAATTAGGTCAAGTTAAGGTTATTTTACCCAAGTTACATTTTATACCCCTGAGGTTTCATAATTTACACCTTTAGTCCCTTAACTTTATGAAGTTACATTTTAGTCCTTAAAGTATCCGTATTAACATGTTAAGCCCCTTAGTTTTACCAATTTACATATTGTACTCTTTAATTTAAATGTTGTACGATTCAAACCCTTAGAATATAAGTTTTTCAATTCAAGTCCCTCAAGTTACAAAGTTTACATATTTAGTCCTTACTTTATATAATTCAACCTTTAATTTATAACAACTTCATAATAGCCCCTTAAATTATCAAAATGACACATGGCACTTTAAATATGATTAAATACACGAATGACCCATAAGTTCCCCAAAATTACAAGTTTAGTCCCTCTAGTTTATTTAATTATAAATCGACTTATAAACTTTAATATATATTTCAAAATAAACCCTTAAACATTTATTTTACATAAAAGGTCCTTCTCATAATTTTTATACGACATACCACAATATTTATAAAGTTCCAAAAGTGACCCATAAGATTTAAAAAGTACAAATCGATCCCTTAAGTTTTAAAATGAAAATCGTATAATACTTTGTTAATTCGAATTCAAGCCCTAACCAAACCAATTAATTAGCTAATCATTATACCTCATTCACTATCCCAAAACAAGCCCTAATTCATGATTAAAACCCTAGATCGATCGATTACATATTTTTCCCAAAATATTTCTAAATCCGGTTTTAAAATAAATTCGAAAACAATTCTTATAGGCCATGACAAATCGAATTTACATTTTTCTCATGTTAATATATTTATAGAGTGTCGACTAAAATTAATCACAATGTTCCATTCGGTCGAATACATATATTTTATATCTATGGTTCGATTCATAGAGTTTAATCACCAACGATTGAAAGATCATGCATGAGTCGAATTACACATTTTTCTTAGGTCTCATATGATTGATAAGTTATGGGAAAAATACCAGATTGAATGTTTGACGTGTAGATTAGGCGTATTATAATTGGACCTATCGAATATAGCGCTCGACACCAAGAATTTCACCACGATCACCACAGCCACTCCACGACCTTGTAATCATTTTTCACAGACCATACATGACATGAGGATCATGAGAAAAATCACAAACGAATTTTATGGAAGTCGTACGAATTAATAACGAGGTACCTTTTATATGGGCGTACGAAAAGAAATAATCTCTCAAAAATAGAAAACGGATGAGAACAGCTCCAATCCAATTTTTCCTAGGTTGTACATTATGTAAGGAGTGTGAGAAAAATAAGAATCGAATTTTAGGGTGTCGAATGAATGAGAAGCGATTTATACCTTATTTCTCCTAGTCGCGATATGTAACAATCACCACGAACGAACCAAACAACGAACACCTCCACAATAATTTTTCTAGGGCTCTTTAGATGTTGCTTGATCACAAAAAATTGCTTAGAGGATTTGTGGAAATCGTATGGAGGCTCAATGGATTATTTTGTGTGTTTATTTTCAATCGGAATTTTGATTTGCTAGAATAGAATGTGATGAATGGTGTTTTAAGATATAACCGGTCAAAGGGGGAGGGTAATAGGGCCAAAATTTGGGATTTTGATTAGGCCAATTTGAATTTTAATTATCTTCTTAATTACTCCTTAATTTCCTTTAATAACTTTTATTTAAATCATGAATTTGAATTTAAAATAACATTAGGCACCCAAGGGCATTTTAGTAATTTTCTTGGCTTGTATAAATGTTAAATGAAGTTGTTAAAATTATTTGGGATCATAACTTGTTCATTGCTAGAAGTTTGGAATTTATTCTGTGCTTTACATATGTTTTATTTAGATTTTAAATTCTCAGGGGCAATTTGGTCATTTTACATGTTATAGAATTTTAGGTATTACAACTTCTTCCCCACTAATAGAAAAATTTCGTCCTCGAAATTTGCAGGAAGCGGAGAGAAATGAGAACGGAATACCCATACGGAATGCGAACAAGATTTCAAATCAATACAACGGTATCAACAGTAGAGAGTTCTACATGGCTTCAAGATTTACAACTTAGGTCAACAGAATGAAAACGGGAGTCCAACTCATCCCGATATTTAACGAACGAAGGTAGAGTATACGCATAGGTAGAATGAACCTAAGGTCTCACAAATCACGGATAGTCCATCGGAAATCAGGTTCTAAACTTCTTAGGTACTTCCCAAGACATCCTATGGCCACAATGAGGGCACGTTATATGGTGTAAGTATTATCACGTTAATAATACCAGCACCACATAAATATGCCTTCATGATGATCATACTTTATCTCGAGTCGTAAGCAAAACAATCTATCTTCAAAAGCAAGAGATGCTTATCAAAAGCAAGAGACAAACAACAGAATGTATCGAGTACGTCATCGCTATGGAGATTCTCAGAATTGCCCGAAGAGGTATCACATGATTAACAAAGGATCAGAGGTCAGAGTCAGAATCCGGAGATAAGGATCAAATAGTGTCAGGAATTTTCTATGCAAGTTTCAATGTTTCAAAACTTAATTAGGTTTCAAATCTTAGGTGTAAGGCATAAGCTTTCAATCTCCAAGAGGGATTCAACAGGCTTAAACCAAAAGTAAGGCACGAATCAGAGTATTGCGGAAGCAAAGATACTTAAACAAATGCCTTATAGTCTACCCATTCCTTACTGGTCAAAACTTATGTTCTTATGGGGTTATCCTAAAGCAGTTCTTACAGGTTACCTTATGAGCGCCTACAGTGGAAACTTAGTGGTCCTAACTTACACAGGCCAAGGGTAAATGTATTACGAGTCGCAGCCTGTCGCTCTGATACCATAAATGTAACACCCCAACCCGGCAAGGGTAGAAGTATCACACAAATGGCTCCATATCAGATCAAACAAAGCATACAATCAAAAGTAATACAATGGTTCTCAAAGGTTACAAATGAAATCTTGCAATACAAAGGGTTACAAAGGGAAATAAAAGCTGCCTATCAAATCCATAAGTACATCTCTTCTAATGGCTTCTACTCAAAGTCTTCTAGGTCCAAAGTCTCTTCACTCTTACCCAGCTTCCAACTAAAACCTGCCGCGGGAAAAGAAACGCGGCTGAGCTACTAGAGCTCAGTGAACAGATATAAAGTAACAAGCAGTGGCATAATGAATAATACATGAGTAAATGAGAATGGAATCATGAATACATGGGAAGAATACATGGTATCATAAGGGAAAGGATAAAGGTGCATGGTAAGGAAAGGTCAGTAATCCACTACGAGCCCATAACATGAAATCATAATCATAATCATAGCCATAACATGTAGAGGGGAGACCTCTTAGTATCCTGTAATTATGAGGGGTGTCCTCATCATGGGTATCTTGTAAATATGAGGGGTGTCCTCAATCATGGGTTGGAGTAGCTAGCTCCCAGAGTGTGAAAGACGTGTATCGCACACACCATCAGTCACCATGAATAACATAACATAACATGAACATGAACAAATCTAGGATGCATCCATACGCCCCCGGTGGCCATAATCTGCCTCTACATAAACATGAATCATAAACATAAACGTGCAGGGACGGGACAGGTCATCACTCTCCTGCCCTAGAGTCATGCCATCGATGCATCGACTGACATGGACATGAAACCCTCATGCCTAGTGAGTGGCTCGTAGTATCAAACTGAGGGTAAAGGTCAAGTATCATGGATCATGTTTTTAGTTTACTTGCATAGGTCAAAATCTTGTTTCATAAGTTCATAATCATAAGTTCATAATCATGGTTCATAAGCAAGGTTCATAAGCAAAGGTTCATAAGCAAAGGTTCATGGTCAAGGGTTCATAATTAGAGGTTCATGAATGAAAAGTTCATAATCATAAAAGGTTCAATATCATGATGGTTCAATAATCGAAGTTCATAAATGAAGGGAACATAGCAATGGTATAGGGAAACCTTAATACGAATCCTAATCAGAAAATGAAGGCCTCTTATCAAAGAAGCAGAATATCTGTACCTTATTGCTTGACAAGGATCACACTGAAAAAGATGATAAAGAGCACAGAACTACTCCCTCTTCACACCTAGAGGAGTAAAGACATGATTACTAAAGATCTCATTTCCATATTAAGTAACTTTCTATTTTTAGCAGGTTTCCATTTTTAGAAAGTTTCCTTATTTAGTAAGTTTCTATATTTAGTAATATTTCCATAATTATAAATTAGGTCAAGTTAAGGTTATTTTACCCAAGTTACATTTTATACCCCTGAGGTTTCATAATTTACACCTTTAGTCCCTTAACTTTATGAAGTTACATTTTAGTCCTTAAAGTATCCGTATTAACATGTTAAGCCCCTTAGTTTTACCAATTTACATATTGTACTCTTTAATTTAAATGTTGTACGATTCAAACCCTTAGAATATAAGTTTTTCAATTCAAGTCCCTCAAGTTACAAAGTTTACATATTTAGTCCTTACTTTATATAATTCAACCTTTAATTTATAACAACTTCATAATAGCCCCTTAAATTATCAAAATGACACATGGCACTTTAAATATGATTAAATACACGAATGACCCATAAGTTCCCCAAAATTACAAGTTTAGTCCCTCTAGTTTATTTAATTATAAATCGACTTATAAACTTTAATATATATTTCAAAATAAACCCTTAAACATTTATTTTACATAAAAGGTCCTTCTCATAATTTTTATACGACATACCACAATATTTATAAAGTTCCAAAAGTGACCCATAAGATTTAAAAAGTACAAATCGATCCCTTAAGTTTTAAAATGAAAATCGTATAATACTTTGTTAATTCGAATTCAAGCCCTAACCAAACCAATTAATTAGCTAATCATTATACCTCATTCACTATCCCAAAACAAGCCCTAATTCATGATTAAAACCCTAGATCGATCGATTACATATTTTTCCCAAAATATTTCTAAATCCGGTTTTAAAATAAATTCGAAAACAATTCTTATAGGCCATGACAAATCGAATTTACATTTTTCTCATGTTAATATATTTATAGAGTGTCGACTAAAATTAATCACAATGTTCCATTCGGTCGAATACATATATTTTATATATATGGTTCGATTCATAGAGTTTAATCACCAACGATTGAAAGATCATGCATGAGTCGAATTACACATTTTTCTTAGGTCTCATATGATTGATAAGTTATGGGAAAAATACCAGATTGAATGTTCGACATGTAGATTAGGCGTATTATAATTGGACCTATCGAATATAGCGCTCGACACCAAGAATTTCACCACGATCACCACAGCCACTCCACGACCTTGTAATCATTTTTCACAGACCATACATGACATGAGGATCATGAGAAAAATCACAAACGAATTTTATGGAAGTCGTACGAATTAATAACGAGGTACCTTTTATATGGGCGTACGAAAAGAAATAATCTCTCAAAAATAGAAAACGGATGAGAACAGCTACAATCCAATTTTTCCTAGGTTGTGCATTATGTAAGGAGTGTGAGAAAAATAAGAATCGAATTTTAGGGTGTCGAATGAATGAGAAGCGATTTATACCTTATTTCTCCTAGTCGCGATATGTAACAATCACCACGAACGAACCAAACAACGAACACCTCCACAATAATTTTTCTAGGCTCTTTAGATGTTGCTTGATCACAAAAAATTGCTTAGAGGATTTGTGGAAATCGTATGGAGGCTCAATGGATTATTTTGTGTGTTTATTTTCAATCGGAATTTTGATTTGCTAGAATAGAATGTGATGAATGGTGTTTTAAGATATAACCGGTCAAAGGGGGAGGGTAATAGGGCCAAAATTTTGGGATTTTGATTAGGCCAATTTGAATTTTAATTATCTTCTTAATTACTCCTTAATTTCCTTTAATAACTTTTATTTAAATCATGAATTTGAATTTAAAATAACATTAGGCGCCCAAGGGCATTTTAGTAATTTTCTTGGCTTGTATAAATGTTAAATGAAGTTGTTAAAATTATTTGGGATCATAACTTGTTCATTGCTAGAAGTTTGGAATTTATTCTGTGCTTTACATATGTTTTATTTAGATTTTAAATTCTCAGGGGCAATTTGGTCATTTTACATGTTATAGAATTTTAGGTATTACAGATATCTCTAACGGGGTTGAGGTAACGAAGTTTTAGATTTCTAGTTTGGATGATCCTAGTTGTGTGTTAGAGATAATTTGGTGCATGAAGGGTTTCGTGTGATTGTGAGGATTGAAGGTTATTGAACTAACTATCACTATCCAAAGTGAGAAATAGTTGTAAGGTTTGAGTGTAATGATCGATGGGTTGAAGCTTCTTAGACTAACTATCACTGTCAAGAGTGAAGTGTAGCTAAAAGGTTTGAGTGGGATTGATATAAGGGTTGAAGGTTTTGAAACTAAATATCACTGTCAAGAGTGAAGTTTAGTTATAAGGGTTGAGTGTGATGATGAATGATATTAATGTGAGGTTTGAAGATGAGATGCAAGATAAGCTTGCAATGGTGAGGCCTTATATAGGCAAGAGTTGTGTGAATCGAATTAAAGTTGGTGGTAGTGTCCTATGGTATAGTGAGAGAATCTTAAGGTGTATGTGAGTTTGCAAAATTTTGCAGGTTTGAGGTTAGAGATGCAGGGATCTAGAGGAAACAGTGAAAATTCATCAAAAAAGGGCACGGTACCACTAAATACCACACGGTACCGTTAAATTTAACGGTATAGTGGCCTATTTAACGGTACCATGACCTGGAAGTCACGAATTTTCCTGTGCAGCCTAGTTCTGGGTAGCTAAAGGGAAGTTTTCTAGGGGGACTACTTGCAGGAAATGTTAGTGCCTCAAACCACTAAAGATTTATTTGCCTAATATGTCCCATATTAAGCTACTCCTAGCAATTAAAGATTATCATGCAATTTTCTAAGATAATCTATAAGCATGCAATCAAAGAGGACAAAATAAACTATTATCCAAGAATCACATAATTTGAAATCATGTAAAGTGATGTAACAATAGTCAAGCATGCAAGATAGATAGAAGTATTAAGTTCCTAATATAATCTACCAAAGATAAATCCTAATAGGAGTACCAATCCCTCTTGTAGAGTGTTTGGTGAAAGACTATATGAGTGTGTTTTCGCTCCCCCTTAATCGATGACCATCCGAACAAGATGTGCTGAAAAAAAATAAAGAGGAAAACAAACGTTGACGGAAGCGATGGGGTTAGTAACGTTATGACAAGTGGTGGATAACATACAATAAACTTCACCTTTGAAGTTATGTAGCTCTTCTCAATCATTGTGAATATTCATAGAACATTCATATGATGAGGCATGTGATTACGTGGAAATATGCTAAGGGTTAAGAAGATAAAATCTTCAAGGTTGTGGGGTTAGTGATAAGGTTCTAGTGGGGTTATCTATGTTGATGAAGAAGGGTTATCTCAACTTATCCTAGCGGTTCTTCGCTTGAAGTGTGTGGAAGATGAGTGGGATGCGAAAGCATTGGTAGTGTAGAACGAAGGATGAAATATCACAACCCGCAAAATTTCAGGTCAATACTATTCACCAAACTCGAATTTACTTTCTTGACGTTCATTTGAAAACAATTTACGTAAGACTTTTTACTTGAACCAACGTAAAAGCCTAGAATAAATTCTAAGTGCACTAAGACTTAAGTTAAATTTAGTCCACAACGCTTCAGTATCTTGCTCATGCTCCATTTCACAATTCTAAACCATAAAACAAATTTCTATTCTTTAGTTACTTATGGTTTTAAATTCAACAAACATTAATTGTTATGTAATATTTAACACCCGACATACCTGATTTTCTCAACGATTATTTTTAAGGTATTTTTATACTTCTAAAATTATCACAAATGTTCCAGAAATATTTTCTGACACCTAAAGTATTTTCTTTATAACTAACGTTTAATTACGTATACTTTTCGTTAATTACCGAAACAACAACCGATACATATTTTTAACACCCAATACCTACAATATATACATTTTTGTATCAAACTACACTAATATCTTCCATTTGTACCTAAGTGCCCCTCCCCCCCCCCTCATGCTTTGTCTATATTAGTAAGACAAAGTTTGGCATAATCATGAAACTAGCCACAAAGTAAACTAACTTTTTCTACTTTTGTAATTAAGCCACCCTCTTGTCTCCATGTTCCCCCCTCCCTAGCCCCTAACCGGCCACCCCCCCCCCCCCCTTGACCAATTAATGGATTTTGACTTCACTATTTCACCTTTGAAACTTACTTGGTATAAATAAGAACAACTAAGCTCATTTTTGCACTTCTACTAGTGAAAGTTAACCAAAAAAAATATATCATCCTACTCTTTACTACATATAAATCGACACACTCAATTGGGAGCAAGAGGAGCAAGAATTGTTGTGGCATAAATCATGGTTACTAGGGATTATTAACAAGGTTTTAGGGCACAAGCTTGGTGGTTAATTTAGTGATCCACAACTCTTTCTTCACAATCCTCTTTGTAAGTAAACTTACTTACATTTCATGGTTCTTACATTTTTACATGCTTGATCAAGTCTCATTTCTCATTGTCACTTTGTACATGTTGAAAAGAATTACATACATTAATGATCCTTTAGTAAAGATAATGTTTTGACAACATGTTGTTACAAGAAAATTTGCTAGAAAACTATCCATAAAAAGTGGTGGTAAGAAACCTTATAAATATGAACATTAATAAACTTGTATACTTTGATATGCTTGGTAATTTATTTCATGGACTTGGGTTATAGTTGAGCTTAAGTCTAGATCACTATTGTTATGTTAGAAAGTTGATGGAGGATCTAGGATGAAATTTGGACTTGTGGTTAAGTGATTTTAAAGACTAGAAGATTAGAAAGTAGATTTCTACACTCAAAACAAGCAATCTGTCCAACTTTACCAAATCTGGAAAAATCAGTAACTCAGGAGTATCTTTGGGTTAGAAATATAGAAAATACACTTAATAACGAAAACGTGGTCGCTTGAATGAGTTAAAACGGGCTTATAACGAAAAAGATACGCTATTTTGAAGTTAAACGACGAAAAATAACATTTTCTGAAAAATCTGAAAAACATGCATTCTGTCCCGATTTTAGAGACTGAAAACTGAGATGTAACTGATATTTAGGCTAGCCGAGACCTTGAAAAGCCTAGAGTACACTTAAATACCTTCGCGTGGATAGGTCCACACTTAATAAACGGACTTACGACGCAAAAGATATGGCTAAAAGAATGTTTGCGGCACATATAATTTTGGACAGCCTATTATTTTTCTAATAGTGGGCTGTTAGAATTTTTAAAAGTGAATTTTGAGCCATATTGAGTGTATTTTGGTTGAAATGAAGTACACAAAAGTGATAGAACCATGTATGTACATATTAGGTGCGTTAGAAAACTTTGAAATATATATTAGCGCGACAAATAAAACTTGGTTACAAAATAAACGAGTTATATTTTCTAAAAGTGACAATTTCTAACAAAGGATCAAAATGACGCGATTATATTTTGACAACAAATATTACGACGACATGTACAAGTGATAATGTAGAGTGTGACTTGCATACTTGACCTTGATTTCGAAACCTAAGACATATGTATATTTAGGTCGCGATTAGAGTTATTGGACCTATATTGCCGTTTACATAATACCAAACGAGATTTGCTTTGCTAAGGTGAGTTTCATAGCCCCGACTTTTACATTGTTTATACATGATTTCTAAACCCTCGGGGTGGGAATACAACGCTTGTTTTTACATACGGACACAAGTACTAAAACTGTTACTTTGCCTAAGTTACCACATAGCCATTAAAGTCCCCTACGTATCATGAACCGTTAATTATGTATAAGCGCGGATGTTATGAATAGATCTATTTGGGTTAACACCCCGTCCGGGTTGGTCGCGCCAACTGGGTAAACGGACGCATATCATTCGGATTATTTCTGAGTGTCTGACAAACACTTATTTGGGGCATTGTTATTGTGCTTAATTGCATACCAGTTCGTCGAGCTTCGGGGTCATGAGCTTAGGCATTGTATTTATTATTTTTGGCGGTGACATTATATTTGTTGTACTGTCTTGCTATTGAAATCTTGTGGTCCGCCTTACTGTTATTTAAACCTATGAATCTCACCAACATTATATGTTGACCATTTTAGCGTGTATTCTCATGTAACTAGGTGATGTTGATACACCTTTTGTATGAAAGCACTTCGAGTCACATTTTGGATGCACATCATGATGGAGATTTTCTTACATTATTTAGCTTTTGGTTATGTATTTAAATCTTACATTTTGATGGTGAACTCTGATAACTATGTTTTGTAAACCTTAACTTTAAATCAAACGCTTGTTTTTAAAACGACTCACTTAGAGGTCGTTCTTTATTGCCTTGTACTTTGTGACCGAGAACATCACGCCCCCGGAATTCCATTCCACTGCAACCCAGATTTTGGGGGTGTGACATGAAAAGTGTAGATAAGTTGAGAAGATAATGGATACGGAAGTAACCAAACATATGGTGTGTTTGGTACTATGCGGAAGTGAAAGGGAAAAAGCTAAGGAATCAGAAGATAGACAGAATCTATTCTGATAGGAGATGGTTCTGGTTCAAGACCGCATCGAGTGGGTTTCAATAGTGCTTTTGAAACACTGAGAATTGAAAATAAACTGTCTCAGCAGACAACGGTCCGACGGTACCGTTAAATTTAGCGGTACCGACCCCTATTTAAGAGTACCGTGACCTGCTGAGGTCAGTTTTGACCTAGAATTAGATTTTTTAACAAAGAAATTTCACATATGTTGTGATTTTTCTGGACCTTAGATTAAAGGAATTTATACCAAATAAATTCTTTTATGAATGAATCCAACGGGATTCGATGAACGTTGATCGAGAATGAGAGACGACATTTAATTGCATTTCGAAAATTAAATATACTTTAAATATTTCGGATGAAATATTTAAGTTGTCATTGGACTTTAAGAGGGTTTTTTCGAATAAATCTCGCTGATTTAGTGAGACTTTTCGACACGAGGAGAGAATTTATACCTAATAAATTCTTTTTACGAGATGAACGGTACTAGACGATATGAGATGACTTTTATATTTCCGAGAAAATACATAGGTAGTCATTAGAGCGATGTGAATGATGACTTAATATTTTCAGTGAAATATTTAGAAAGTCATGAGATGAGACACAAAATATGACTTCAATATTTCCAGTGAAATATTCAAGTAGTCATAAGAGGGATGTGAATGATGACTTAATATTTCCAGTGAAATATTTAAAAAGTCATGAGATGAGACACAAGATATGACTTCAATATTTCCAGTGAAATATTCAAGTAGTCATAAGAGGGATGTGAAGGATGACTTAATATTTCCAGTGAAATATTTAAAAAGTCATGAGACGAGACATAAGAGATAACTTCAATATTTCCAGTGAAATATTCAAATAGTCATAAGAGGGATGTGAGGGATGACTTAATATTTTCAGTGAAATATTTAAAAAGTCACGAGACGAGACGTAAGAGATGACTTCAATATTTCCAGTGAAATATTTAAGTAGTCATGAGAGGGATTTAAAGGACGCATTTGAACACATGGGAATTGTGAAATTCACGGAATGTGTTCCATCATTCCTAGACCTAGACGAAGATGGTTAGAGGATTCTCGTTTGAGAGGTTTGGTTGATTTACGGATTTCGATGTGCTTCGCACGCGAGTGTTTCACGGGGTTTTGAAAGACGTAAAGCAAGGCCTATGGTCCTGATTCGCAGTAGGGTTTGGGATCTTAAGAAGTGTATATTCACACGAGGATGAAAGGAACTACTAATCACTTATATAGTAACTCGTGAGTCCTTTATCACCCGAAGGTTGATGTTAGCTTTTAGCTTTTGGATGAGCGTTTTAACATATGTTGTTAAAAGGCTTGAATATGATGTTTCAGATATGACATTTAACAATTGCGATCGCAAGTTAAACTTACTTGAATATTTCGGATGAAATATTTAAGTTGTCAAACCTACTCCGAGTTCTACTGGGTTCGTATCTAACCTTCCCATGACAAAGGGTGTATTACTTGGAAGAAAGCGAAATGATGACCAAGGAATCAGGACAATTTCGAGACTACTCTAACTTATAGGCTTTGACACTAGTGTATGACTATATAACGTCTAAGAGTTCATAGTGATAGGCATACCTAATTCATTATGTGCCAAAATGACATAGTGTGGGTGCAAAATTTTTTTAAAAAAATCATGTAAAATGCACACAAGGAATAAATACAAACATTATGCAAAACATGATAATCATTTAGCATTTAAGATCATGAAGACATTCAATCATATCTTACGAGAACATGTTATCATTTTGAAACACATATGTGGGATGCAAGCAATCTAGGTTCGCTAAGGAAGATCCTAATTACTACTTGTTCAAAATGAAATCCTAACGGGAGATAAAGTTCACCAATGTAACTATCTTTAGTCAAATGTAGGAATGAAAACTTTTTAAGTTAGAGAATGAGTATGAGACTATGACTAGTGGTGCTCAATTCAGGCTAAACACGGTCATTTTTACGAGTTATACCACGAACCCAACTTCTCTCCTGGAAGCAATTCAACCGTTAGGTCAAATTGAATTTCTAGTGCGATAGGTTCTCCAGTAGTCATTCTCATGTTAGAAATATTCAAATTCCTATATTTGCCTATCGAAGTATAGCAAAGATGTTATTAGCTTATTTCGCTAATACATGGCCTAATATGACTCAACTAACCATATTTTGAAAGTTGGTTACGAAGATGACATGTCTTACACAACTTCTAACGAAGGCAAGCAAAATGTTTTAATATCGTGTTTGAGATTTAGAGGTTATTTGGTGGAGATGGTGCATTTTATGATCTCTTGGATAACATATTTGTTTGTTGAGTTGTTACATGTCATTTTAACATGATTTGGTTTCCTAGAACCAAGAGATACTCTAATGTGATACAATGTAGAATCTACTACATCGTGAGTGTTTTAAGAATGCTCCTTTGCATATCTTGAGAAAAGAATCTAGTAAAGGTTACTTATCTCAATAGATCTTGTGAGTATTATATTTAAAATGAGACATATTGTATATTTCAACAAATATGCTTTTCTAAGAGGAAACTTATCACTATTACGAATGCTTAGTAAAACAAGTATTTTAGTGTATGACCTGTTAGAGTTATGGAAAAATATTAACATGTATATGACTAGAATCGAACACGGGACCTTGGGATTGCACACTTTACGTATGAATGACTAACGGAAATAATTAATATATAACTATGTTATGTATTTAATTATTTAGGACACGAAATGGTACATAAGGAACGTTATGTAATTAACGGTGTTGACTAACGACCGTTAAGTTAATAAGGAAATGACTATTAGTGAAATTGGGAGGCAAAGAAAGATCTAGAACCCACATTAGTGGGTTGGCCGGTTTTAGGTTTAATAACCCTAATCGATCCATGATAGCTTTTTGTGCTCCAAGATAATATTCACTATAAATACATATTGGTTATATTAGTTTTTTGGTCTCTATGTAATTACTATAACCAATAAAGTATGTTGTCTTTTCTTTCTTCTAAATACTGTCGATCAATTACTATCTTTGAATAGTAGATTGACTTTAATTATTGACCGACTTTATTTATTTATTAAACAAATGTTTTGGTTTAATAAACGTGTCTTTACACTAGCATCTAACGTTATTTGATTATAGTACGTGTGTACAAGACCATGGTAATAACTTCTTTAGTTATTCCATCTTGGATTGTGGAACAAAAGGGTAAGGGGTTCCACGTTAATCCTTTTATTTGATCAAGAGAAGAAAAGAGAAGATTGATCCTTGTTCTTTCTAGGATCTTGAGGTAACTCTATTTACTATTCGGTAATTCATTATATGTGTTAAATACGATCCTGCTTCCGCTACATGCTCTTTATGCGTTTATTTATTTAGATGTTGATCATGCTATTTAAATTCCAACAGTGGCATCAAGAGTCTGTTTAACATGTTAATGTAATTACCTAAACGCATAATAAAAATCAATTATTGATTTATACACACTTGTTATGTCGATTTTTTTTTAGGGTTTGTTTTTGTAGAAAACTTTCTAATAAAAATCGAATCGAATTTAGGGTTAGGGTTTCGACCCTATTTTAACTAATTAATTAGTTTGTAACCCTAAATTAAGAACATGTTGTGTTATGTGTTTATTTGAGTAATTAGGGTTACGTTCCTGATTGATCCATAATTCTTCATGCAAGGAATTATGGATTAGGTTTTGTTATGTGCTACATGCTTTTAAGATAAACCTAAAATTAGGGAAGGCCTAATTATATATATTAATGAATTAGTTATGTGCAATGTGGTATGTAATTATTAAAACTTACGCAGCCAATTTATTGGTGTCTGTGGTCCATTGGGTACAATGAGCTCGAAAATCAATGGTAGTTTTATTAATTATATACATTAAAAATTCACATAGAGATTATTAATAGGGTTTATCAAAAGGTTTGTGATGCGTGGTTTTGCGACCTTACAACAGCTTTTACCTCTCGAGGGATCTCAAGAGGCTTGCAATCCCCACCAGGCAGTGTACCTGACCGATGTAGTATAGTGTAGCGGCAAGTACCGGGGGATTGATCGTTCTCTAGGGGAATAGTGTCGTTAGGATTGAAAAAACTACTCTAATAGGTCTAAGGGTGAGGGAAGATTCTTTTTGTATTTTTTTATATTTTTTATAAAAGCAAGTAAAATCTCGGGTTTGAAGGAGTGGGCGGAATTAGTTGCTAGTCAACTAACCCAAATAACTACAATTGCAAATAAAATAAAATAACTGAAAATAAAAAGGTTGTGGAACTTATATGGAGAGAAATGTGTTTACTTAGATTTCCTTACTCCCTAACTATCTTTTACCGGTTGATTAGTGTGTATTAATTGCGTGGATGACGGGTGTATTCCTTAATACCAATCGTGGGGTGGCGTACGTACTTCCCCAACTCTATAAGCTCCTACTTCACTCCTATGTCGAGCCGGCTAAGAAGCTCCTAACATGGGATAACTAGAATTCGCTCATGCATTAAATACAACCATAAAAACCTTAGTACGCATTGGTTCATGTTTCTTAAGACGTTCAAGCAAGTTACCGTATAGGAGGTTAGCCAGTTTTCTTAAGCCTAACATCGATAAACAATCATCCAATACAATTAATAACACACCAACAACCAATAATCAATAGTTAGGTTTCATTAGATCTAAGCAAACACAGGATAAATCTAGCCTAGCATGTTAAATAAAAGACAAGAACAAGATATAATCAAACAACACATAGACATATTGAATGATTAATTGATTACTTATCTTCAATTGAACATGGGAGATCCAAGGGTATAAAACCCTTAAAAGTAACAGAAAAATCGTCTTAGGGTTTCTCCTCACAAAGTTGCACACTAATGACTAAAAATTATGAGAATATATATAGAAAATCAGATCTGACGGCGTCACGTTATAGAGCTGACGTCGTCACCTCGCCGCGGTTAGGGTTTCTTGATGGCCTTCTTGACGCCGTCCCCTTTTAATCATCCAAAATCCTCTCTGGCGCGTCAAGGGTTGACGGCGTCACAATGGTGCTTGACGCCGTCACAGGTACTTTTCCTACCGATTTTGAGACTTTGTCGTTTTCTTCACTTTTATGCTCCAAAAACGTCCAAAATACTTCCTTTTCCAGATTTCTTCTCCAAAGTACCTAAAATGACAAAAGGAACGACTTAGGGCAATATTTGATCAAATAAATACGATTTAGGGCTTAAATGACCCCTTAAAAGCGGTACACTTTTCGCTTCATCAAATACCCTTACACTTGAGATTTGCTTGTCCTCAAGCAAATGCGCTTTTATTCTAATCAAAATACAAGTTAGGGGTCATTTAACGCTAATATAAAAGTAATTACAACAAATAGTCGTTCCACTTTAATCATAATAAGCACGGAGATTACACACTAGCACCTCACAAGTAGTGTTTAGATACTCACATCTCTCAGGTGTCATAAAAGTATATCTCATAAATGAAAATGGATAATATCTCTCACTACCTGTCATAGCAAATAGATTACCATAGGCTTGGGAAAGGATCAAAAACCTCCTCCACTAGGCGTAAGCACCTAAGATAAACTATCAAAGAGGGCTTTTAAACGGGTTATAACGTTAGGTGTAGGGATATGATAAACACGGTTTTGTTGGATAA
Organism: Artemisia tridentata subsp. tridentata; assembly: GCA_021014915.2. Classification (NCBI taxonomy): domain Eukaryota; kingdom Viridiplantae; phylum Streptophyta; class Magnoliopsida; order Asterales; family Asteraceae; genus Artemisia; species Artemisia tridentata. The sequence goes on from CP139509.1 coordinate 424,483,107, forward strand.
AGGATATTTTACTGGTGGCGAGTTAAAGATCTTGATTAATTACATGTAACAAAAAGATAAAATAAACATAAAATGAAACGGGATGGTAGTCCGTATGTTTTTTCTACTTTTTTTTTTTTTTTTTTTTTTTTTTTTTTTTTTTTTTTTTTTTTTTTTTTTTGCATACACTCTTGCCCTACCATCCAAAATAATACATCGTAGGGGGGTTGTATCCCCCTTACACTTGAACTTTTACATAACTTTACAATTAACTATTCTAATGACTCGAATTAAGATAATCGAAACACTTGGAGTACTTTTAAAATATTTAGCACATATGGGGGTAATAATGTTGTTCTTCCCCATTACTCCATTACACTAGTACTTTACCCATGAGTCCCAATCGTCCCAAAACAATATGTACAAGGATATGACTCGACTTAGCAACCATGTAATCAATTAGATAATTAACTTGGGGTTTAAACAAATGTTGTCACAATAATGCACTAAAAATGAGTGCATACAAGGTAGGCTAAGGCGATTTGGGTGTACATTTAAGTGGGGTGTAAACAAATTCTTACTTTAAATAAAATGCTTAAAGTTAGAAATGAAAAGATAGGCTCTGAGGGGTGTACTAGGGGTATCGTGTACTAAAAATGAGTACAACGCAAAGGGTGTGGGAGAATTACTTGACCAATGTAGCCAATGTAATTATAACAAAAACACAGGTGTAAAACAATTGGTTAATCCTAATGCCTCTTATCATGTAGTAAATCTAACTACACGAATGTAGTCTCACTTGTGGCCTCGGAATGGTCCTAACGCAAGTTTTAGAATCTAAGTGCTACCGATACACACATCATAGCATAAATGCTTTTCCTACCAATTCTAGGGGCGAACCTCACATATTTGGGGGTGGAAAATTTTTTAGTGGTACGGTTTTGTGCTAGTCATATAACTCCTATCCGTGAGACGCTCATTAAGACCAAAGTTTCACTCCTATATGTTGTAAAAAATTTTAAATTTGGCACTAAAATTTCCTTAACAGGTATTTCTCTCAGTTTTATTACACATCTACCATTAAACAAACGAAAAATCAAGCGTAATAGCATTCTCTAAGGTATCGTACTTTACCCCCCCTTACACTTAAGATGAACACTGTCCCCAATGTTCAAATAACAAGATGTAAAAGTAAATAAGGTAAAAGAATGAAATCAAATACTCCCCTGATTCGCTCGGTGGATAAAGAGGTAACATGGTTAGATCTTCTTCCAAGGTAATGTTGAAGCTTCAAGACTAAAGCAGCGCCAAAAGCTAGATTCCACATACATCTCCTTGTCCAAAATAACCTGTTAAACCTGAGGAAACAAACATGAAAACCTGCATAACATCGGCGGGATAAATCTGTATAAGGATATAATGCTTGTGGAATGATTATTTTGCAGATTCCTGGAGTTTATAAGTTAGAGATTTAATAAAGCATTTTATGATTCCGGAAGAAAAACAAAACTTTCAAAAAAAAAATCCAGAAAACTGTTCCTGACGCCGTCAGAAGTGATCTGACAGATTTTTCATGTTAAGTTTCCGAAAAATTTCTGGAAAAACTCAATCCTTATTTCCTGGAAATCCTGCAAAATATCATTATGACTCGATACAAGCATTTGACTCAAACAATTACTAATATGTATGTTGATTTAATATTGTTATGATTCATGTTCATTTGTTCTAATAAACCGATTTGGATTTCCCTTACACTTATCTTTTGCAAAATACCTTTATATGTAGTTAAGACGAAGTTAAAAACAAGATAAAGCATTTTCACCATTTAGTTTCGAACATGAATCGATAATAATAAAAATTAAACATACATACGGAAGCAAATAAAATCAAACAAACAAATAAATAAACACACAAAGCAAATAAAGCTTGGGTTGCCTCCCAAGAAGCGCTTGTTTTTGTTCGAGTCACGAGCCTGACTCTACCCTTATTTAACGGATAAAGGAGAGGTTTTCCCTACACTTAGGATTAAGTGCGGGTGATAGTAGCGATACACACCAACTCGGTAGGAGTATGCCACGTGAGGAAAGAGTGGTGGATGAATTATATGCTCAAAGATGCGGGATCCTATCATCATAACCTTACTTAGTTCAATTGGGTCAATGGGTGAAGTGAAGTTTTCTCCTAGAAAGGGATCATCTTTTATCAACTTCGAGAGACTCCTAGTTGGGAATCCATCTTGACCCAATAGACCCGGTTTAAACCCATAATGTTTCTTGTGATCAATCATGAATGGGTCATGTAGACATGTAATGTAAAACCCTAAAATCTAAAATGTGTAAAAAGACCAAAATGCCCCTACAACTTTGAAAATTAAATAAAGGCTTATATAACTTGTAAATTAATTCCAAAAATTATGAAATGTACCAAGTATGATATGGAATAATTAGAGAGTATCATAAAATATTTGTGCAAGTTATAAAAATTATATTTACACATAAACAAGTCCAAAATAATTAAGTATACACATATTCTATTTTAAAAGTTATTTAAGTGTAATTAACTTGCAAATTAAATGGAAATTAATACCAAATCAATGTGATTGACCTATCCCATTAATTTAGGCCGCTCCTTTGATTCCCCCTCCTCCAAATATTCGGCACTATTACCCTTTAAACAACCAAAATCATTTTCCTCTCTCTAAAGCAAAACCGATTGATCAAAAACCCTAGAATTAGCCACCAAAAATCCATCCGAATTTCTGGAGTTGCAAGACTAATTTTCCCTTGTTCTTCATCATCATAAGAAGCCTAGAAAAATACATTTGAAGCTGTGTGTTGCTCAATTCGTTCGTGGTGAATTATTTCACATCGCTAGAACAAAAAGTAAGGTAATTCGTCCATAATTCATCCAATCCATATAATATTCAATTCTCATTTTTCTCATGATCCTTACCTCGTATATACTCTATGAAAAATGGCTATAAGGTTGTGGGATCGTTCGTAAGCTCGTGGGAAATATTTGGGTGTCGCGTATAGAGCCAAGAAGAAGAAATTCCTTTCAGCCGTTCGACTCATCGTAATTTCGGTTTGCCATTTTTCCTAAGTCTCTTATGATCTATGAACATCAAATAAAATGATAATAACATACCATGCATGATCTATGAATTAATTGTGAATTAAATCTTAAAATCGTGTATATAACCTAAATAATTGTATCCGAATTTTCTGGGCATGAATGATAATTTATTTGAGCTTCATATGATGAATATAATCTGGGAAAAATGTCCATTTGATTTGTAGAGGCCTAAAGTAATTGTTTTTGATTTAAGTATTTAACCGGATTAAAAGAAAATGAATAAGAAAAAGAAATAAAATGCAAATCGAATTAGGGTTTGGATTTAGGGTTTGTTCTTGTGAATTTAATGTTGACTAAATGATAATCTAATGATTGGTGAATGATTGGTATTTTTAGAGTTAGGGTTTTTGTTAAATAAATATTATACGATTGGTAATTAAAATGTTAGGGGGTGTTTTGTAACTTTTGAAACTTGAGGGTTATTTTTAGAACTTATTTTGGACTGCCTATTATTCGAATAAAATATAAGTTGGGGGTATAATGTGTAATTTCCATGTTTTAAAGGATTAAAATGTATTTATTAATTAATTAGGGTTCGAATTGTAAATAATTAAAATGAAGGGACTAATCATGTAAATTCTGGAAAGTTGGGGTCGAATGAAGTAATAAAATATATTCAGGGGGTTATGTGTAATTTTGGTAATTTAATGGTTTAATATGTAATTATTAATAATTAAAAGTTGAAAATGTAAATCAAGGGTTAAATATGTAACTTTGATAACTTGAGGGACTTGATGTGTAAATTATGAATACTTAAGGATAGATTCGTATAATATGATGAAATAAGTGTCCATTGTGTAATTTTGATAAACTAAGGGTCTAATGTGTAATTATGGATATTATAAGGTTTAAAATGTAAATTATGTAACTTAAGGGTGTAAAGTGTAAAATTGGGAAACTTGGGGGACTGAATTTGTTAAATTGATAAATATCGATTCAAAACAGATTATTTGTGATATTTTCATGTTTGAACTTTAACTTTGATATAATTACACTTAAAACCCTAATTTATGTAAAGTCGTCATTATTAACCCTAAACTTTTGTGACTTGCTAAAATACACCCTGAAGCCATAATATGTTGTGATAATGACTTAACCTAAATGAGAATATGGAAATCTTACTAATTATGGAAACTTTCTAAATATGGAAACCTGCTAAAAATGAAAAGTTACTTAAAATGGAAAGTTTGTAATTCTTTGCTACCCCTCTAGGTGTGAAGAAGGAGAGGACCTGACTTTGATCCATCTTGTTCATTTTGATTTGTGTTTTGCTTTGGAATAAGGTACAGATATTCTGCCCTTTGAATAAGGTGCCTTCGACCTCTTGATTTCTGATTTGAACCTATGATACGAACCTTTGACATGAACTCTTGATATGAACCTTTGACTTCTGAACCTCTTATATGAACCCTGTGATATGAACTTGAGATTTGGACTATGATTATGACATATGAACCTATGCTTTGATATGAACCTTTGACCTTAACCCCAGTTTGATACTACGAGCCAAAATATGTTTCCTAGCCATGAAGGTAACATGGCCGTGTCATTGATGCACCAATGGCATGACTAGTGTGTAGCCCTAGTGATTTGGTTACACCGTCCCCATTATGATATGATATGAGCTCACTATGATATGATTTGATATGGCCAATATGATTTGTTTGGGGGGCGAATGGATGCATCCTAGATATGTTATGATATGCTTTGATATGATATGATATGGTGACTGGGGCTGGGTGCAATCCACTCCTTTCACAAAATATGGGAGCTGATCACTCCAACTGGTACATGAGGACACCCCTCATATTATCGGCTTATTTGAGAGGCATCCCCTCTATATGATTATGATATGCTATGATATGATATGTTATGATATGGGCTCGTGGTGGATAACTGTCCTAACCTTTACTCTTGTACCTTATTTATATCTCTTTCATTATGCTTCGTTGTTTCGTTTCCGTTTATTATATATCTGTTCACTGGGCTTTTTAAGCTCAGCCGCACGTTTTCTTTTCGTGTGCGGCAGGTATCTAAGCTAAGAGCTTTTGGATTATGCTTTGGATGGGATGAGAGATAGATGAAGCTTTGACCTTAGATGACCACCTTTATTTTATGACTTTGTTTGGACATGATTTCCTTTGTATTCGTACCTTTGGATTATTTCCTTTCCTTGAACTTATGTATTATTCAAGTCGTGTTGACTTGACTTTCTCTTATGTATTTGTTTAAGACTTCCGCTGTGCTATTATGTATGCTTTGATTTGTCACCATAATGTGATGCTTCTACCCTTGTCGGGTTGGGGTGTTACAATTATGGTATCAGAGCCAGGTTACGACCTGTAGTACATAATTCATGGCCTGTGAGTCTTATGGACCCTAGGATTTGACCCCTAAGGCTTAAGTTTTGTCTGGTGAGGTTTTGGGTAGCCATAGGTTCTGTTTCGTCTTCCGTTTCGTGCTTATTCTCTTATATTGTTGCTAATCGTTTTCGAAATCATTCAGATGGTGAATACTCGACATCAGGAATATAATGGAGGGACCCCTGATTTTAAGGCCATGATAGCAGAAGCTTTGGCCAACGCTCTTCCTAACTTGGTGACTCAAGTCACCAACAATATTCAGAATGGGGCAGGTTCTTCCGGAGGTGGTGGTGCAGGTTCAGGTCCAGGTGGTGGTGGACCAGTTGGTATCCATGTCTGGATTGAGAGGTTTAACAAGCTCAAACCCCTCTCTTTCTGGTCAGCTGCCGTCCCCACTGAGGCAGAAGACTGGATTATCCACATGGAAAAGATATTTAAGGTTTTGGGTTGTCCAGATGAGTTTAAGACTAGATTGGCTGCATTTAAGTTTGAAGGCGATGCACAAAGCTGGTGGACAGCTTATGTCCAGGCTCAGGAGCAGGGTTTTGAGGAGACTTGTACTTGGGAGGATTTCATGGGTATCTTTTATAAGCAGTACATTCCAGTGGCGGAACAGCAGCGATATGAGCGGGAGTATGGGAACATCCGTCAGGGGGACCGAGAGACGACTGTGGATTTTATGCAGCGATTTATGAGGCTGGCCAGTTTCGTTGGGCCAGAGATTACGGGAGATGCTTACCGTCAAGCTAAGACATTTAAGTGGGCGTTAAAGAAATGGATATTGGACCGTATCGTGAATACGCCTTATGATGATGTAGCTGCGGTTGCAAATGACGCTCGCAACATTGAGATGTTGCATAGTGATGGTAGTGGTTATAATAAGCGTGATAGGGATGGTAACCGGGTGCATTCCAGGGGACAGAGTCAGCAAGGTCAGGGTCAGGATTTCAGAGGTTGACAGGACCAGGCATCCGAGCAGAGAGGTCGACAGGACCATAGGTATGATCAGCATGGTCGCCAGGACCGGGACTACAGTCAGAGGCGACAGGATTCTCGGGGTTATGATCGGCAGGTTTCTGGGAGGAGTGGGTACAACAACAACAACAACAACCCACGTCAATATCGTGATCAGACTACTCGGGGTGCTCAGTCGGGTTATCAGTCAGGTTCTTCTGGACAGGGGAGGACTAATGAAGTGTTACCTCCTCCACCGCTTTGCCCCACTTGTGGAAAGCCTCATCCGGGGCCATGCCACAAGGCTACCGGGGGTTGCTTTGCTTTGTGGGTCTACTGCTCATCGGGTGAAGGACTGCCCACAGGGAAAGCAGGTTGTTCCATCAGGTTCGGGTAGGCCAGCTCCTACTACCGGTCGGGTTTATTCTCTCACACGTGATCAGGCGGCAGGCACGTCAGGTACCATTACCGGTTATCTTTATGTTGGAGATCATATTGTTTTTGTTTTATTTGACACCGGTGCTACGCATTCTATAATATCTAATACGCTTGCCAAGAAAATAAAAGTAACTCCAACACCATTGAATAATCTTATATCTATCTCTACTCCTATGAAAACCCAAGTCACCATCGATTGTGAGTATGTAGATTGTCCGCTAAGATTTGATGATTGTGTTCGTCCGGCTAATCTACTTCCTCTCGATATGATTGATTTTGATATAATTTTGGGTATGGACTGGTTGTCTTCCCATAAGGCCTCTATCGACTGTCATGCCAGATGTGTAAGATTTGGTGATATCCATCATCCGGATTTTGTTTATCACGGTTCTCAGCCTTTGAAATCTGTTAAACTCATTTCTGCTATGAAAGCGCGGACTCTAATCTCTCATGGTTGCCAAGGGTTTTTGGCCTCTGTTAAAGATACGTCTTCTCAGGGACCTGATGTTAGTAGTGTTCCCATTGTTCGGGAGTTCGCTGATGTCTTTCCCGAAGAACTTCCTGGTATTCCTCCCACCAGAGAAGTTGAATTCAGTATTGATCTAGTTCCCGGTGCTGAGCCTATCTCTAAGGCCCCGTACCGAATGGCTCCCATTGAACTCAAAGAATTGAAAGTACAATTAGAGGAGTTATTGGAGAACGGTTTTATTCGTCCGAGTGTTTCTCCCTGGGGCGCTCCTGTGTTATTTGTGAAAAAGAAGGATGGTAGTATGCGCCTTTGTATTGATTACCGGGAGCTCAACCGCATTACTATCCGTAACCGCTATCCCCTTCCGCGCATCGACGATTTGTTTGACCAATTGCAAGGGGCAAAGCACTTCTCTAAGATTGATTTGAGATCGGGATACCATCAGCTTCGTGTGAGGGAACAAGATGTTCCCAAGACTGCTTTTCGCACCCGCTATGGTCATTACGAATTCCTGGTTATGCCTTTCGGCTTGACCAATGCTCCGGCCGTTTTTATGGACCTTATGAACCGGGTTTTCCATGAGTTCCTCGATAAATTTGTCATTGTCTTCATCGATGATATTCTTGTCTATTCGAAATCTAAGGAGGAGCACGAACAGCATCTTCGGACCGTGTTGGAAATTCTTAGACAGAAGAAGTTGTACGCGAAGTTTTCTAAGTGTGAATTCTGGTTGAGTCAGGTCGCTTTTCTGGGTCACGTTGTTTCTGCGGAGGGTATCACTATGGACCCAGCGAAGGTCGAGGCTATCACTAAATGGCCTAGGCCAACAAATGTGACTGAGGTGAGAAGTTTTCTGGGACTCGCTGGTTATTATCGTCGTTTCGTTGAGGGTTTCTCGCGGTTAGCTTTACCGTTGACACAGTTGATGAGAAAAGGGGAGAAATTTGTATGGACTGAGGAGAGGGAGAACAGTTTTGAGGAGCTTAAGCAGAGATTAGTGTCGGCACCTATTCTGACTCTTCCGTCTGGTTCGGGTGGTTACCAGATCTATAGTGACGCATCTAAAAAGGGTTTGGGTTGCGTTTTAATGCAGCATGGGAAAGTCATCGCCTATGCTTCGAGGCAACTGAAACCGTACGAAGAAAATTATCCGACGCACGATTTGTAATTGGCTGCAGTGGTTTTCGCTCTTAAAATATGGCGGCATTATCTCTACGGCGAGTCATGTGACATTTTCACCGACCACAAAAGCCTTAAATATATTTTCACGCAGAAGGAGCTAAATATGAGACAGAGGCGATGGTTGGAGCTCCTGAAAGATTATGACACCAACATCCAGTATCACCCCGGCAAGGCAAATGTTGTTGCCGACGCTCTGAGCCGAAAGTCGGGTATGATTGCTAGTCTGAATTTTGAGCCTCGGATCCTAAATGATTTGGGGATTCTAGATGTTGAGTTTTGTGTTCGGGGTTATGACGGTTACTGGGCTAGTCTAAAGGTTGAGTCTAATCTCATCATGCGAATTAAAGAAGCCCAGAAAGATGACGGTGAACTCTGGGCCATTGTGCAAAATGTGGAAGATGGGAAGCAATCTGAGTTTCGGGTTGATGAGTTTGGTGTAGTATGGCTCGAGGATCGTCTTTGCGTTCCTAACGATCCTGATTTGCGAGAAGCTGTTTTTTCAGAGGCGCATAGTTCTCCCTTTACCATACATCCGGGTTCCACCAAAATGTACCGAGATTTGAAGCAGCACTTTTGGTGGAGCGGCATGAAACATGATGTGGCGTCTTATGTAGCTAGGTGTTTGACTTGTCAGCAGGTCAAGATCGAGCACCAGAGAGCCAGTGGATTATTACAGCCGTTAGATATTCCGACCTGGAAGTGGGAGGAAATTTCTATGGATTTCGTATCGGGTTTGCCACTCACCAGAAAGAAACATGATGCGATTTGGGTGGTCGTCGATCGACTAACCAAGTCGGCTCATTTTCTACCCATCCGTATGGATTATAGTGTCAGCAAACTGGCAGAGATTTTTGAGCAGGAGATAGTTAGATTGCACGGTATGCCTACTGCTATTATTTCAGATAGGGATCCACGTTTTACTTCCCGGTTTTGGAAAGGACTGCATAGAGCTTGGGGTACACAACTTAAATTCAGTACGGCTTTTCACCCTCAGACAGATGGTCAGTCAGAGCGGACCATTCAGACATTGGAGGATATGCTGAGGGCGTGTGCACTAGAATGGACGGGTAGTTGGGACGAGTATCTTTGTTTGGTAGAGTTCGCTTATAACAACAGCTGGCATGCTAGTATTCGGATGGCTCCTTTCGAGATGTTGTATGGGCGGAAATGTAGAGCACCCATTTGTTGGAACGAAGTGGGAGAGCGTGCTATTGAGGGTCCGGAGTTGGTTCAGATCACGAATGAGAAGGTAGATGTTGCTAGGGAGAAGTTGAAAGAAGCTCGGGCTCGTCAGAAAAGTTATGCGGATAAGCACCGTCGTGATTTGGAGTTTCAGGTGGGTGATCGGGTTTTCCTTAAGGTTTCACCGTTTCGAGGAGTTAAACGTTTCGGAATCAAGGGCAAGTTGAGTCCTCGATTCATCGGACCATTCGAGATCCTGGAACGTATTGGAGAGGTGTCATACCGCTTAGCTCTACCTCCCCAGCTTTCGCATGTGCATGATGTATTCCATGTATCTCTTCTACGGGGATACAACTATCATCCTCTTCATGTGGTATCTTATCCTTTCGATCAGATTCAGCCGGATATGTCTCTTCCGGAGGAGCCGGAAGCGGTTCTGGATCGCCAAGAGCGAGTTATGAGACGTAAAGTCATTCCGTTCGTTAAGATTCTTTGGCGGAACCACCCAGAGCGGGAAGCTACCTGGGAGACCGAGGAGTCTATTCGTGCTAGTTATCCTCATTTTGTATTCTGATCTGGTATGTCTCTATTTTGTTTCCGTTCCATTTCAGTTCTACTTCTTTGCAAATTTCGAGGACGAAATTTTTTCGTTTAGAGGGGAAGAGTTGTAAAACCCTAAAATCTAAAATGTGTAAAAAGACCAAAATGCCCCTACAACTTTGAAAATTAAATAAAGGCTTATATAACTTGTAAATTAATTCCAAAAATTATGAAATGTACCAAGTATGATATGGAATAATTAGAGAGCATCATAAAATATTTGTGCAAGTTATAAAAATTATATTTACACATAAACAAGTCCAAAATAATTAAGTATACACATATTCTATTTTAAAAGTTATTTAAGTGTAATTAACTTGCAAATTAAATGGAAATTAATACCAAATCAATGTGATTGACCTATCCCATTAATTTAGGCCGCTCCTTTGATTCCCCCTCCTCCAAATATTCGGCACTATTACCCTTTAAACAACCAAAATCATTTTCCTCTCTCTAAAGCAAAACCGATTGATCAAAAACCCTAGAATTAGCCACCAAAAATCCATCCGAATTTCTGGAGTTGCAAGACTAATTTTCCCTTGTTCTTCATCATCATAAAAAGCCTAGAAAAATACATTTGAAGCTGTGTGTTGCTCAATTCGTTCGTGGTGAATTATTTCACATCGCTAGAACAAAAAGTAAGGTAATTCGTCCATAATTCATCCAATCCATATAATATTCGATTCTCATTTTTCTCATGATCCTTACCTCGTATATACTCTATGAAAAATGGCTATAAGGTTGTGGGATCGTTCGTAAGCTCGTGGGAAATATTTGGGTGTCGCGTATAGAGCCAAGAAGAAGAAATTCCTTTCAGCCGTTTGACTCATCGTAATTTCGGTTTACCATTTTTCCTAAGTCTCTTATGATCTATGAACATCAAATAAAATGATAATAACATACCATGCATGATCTATGAATTAATTGTGAATTAAATCTTAAAATCGTGTATATAACCTAAATAATTGTATCCGAATTTTCTGGGCATGAATGATAATTTATTTGAGCTTCATATGATGAATATAATCTGGGAAAAATGTCCATTTGATTTGTAGAGGCCTAAAGTAATTGTTTTTGATTTAAGTATTTAACCGGATTAAAAGAAAATGAATAAGAAAAAGAAATAAAATGCAAATCGAATTAGGGTTTGGATTTAGGGTTTGTTCTTGTGAATTTAATGTTGACTAAATGATAATCTAATGATTGGTGAATGATTGGTATTTTTAGAGTTAGGGTTTTTGTTAAATAAATGTTATATGATTGGTAATTAAAATGTTAGGGGGTGTTTTGTAACTTTTGAAACTTGAGGGTTATTTTTAGAACTTATTTTGGACTGCCTATTATTCGAATAAAATATAAGTTGGGGGTATAATGTGTAATTTCCATGTTTTAAAGGATTAAAATGTATTTATTAATTAATTAGGGTTCGAATTGTAAATAATTAAAATGAAGGGACTAATCATGTAAATTCTAGAAAGTTGGGGTCGAATGAAGTAATAAAATATATTCAGGGGGTTATGTGTAATTTTGGTAATTTAATGGTTTAATATGTAATTATTAATAATTAAAAGTTGAAAATGTAAATCAAGGGTTAAATATGTAACTTTGATAACTTGAGGGACTTGATGTGTAAATTATGAATACTTAAGGATAGATTCGTATAATATGATGAAATAAGTGTCCATTGTGTAATGTTGATAAACTAAGGGTCTAATGTGTAATTATGGATATTATAAGGTTTAAAATGTAAATTATGTAACTTAAGGGTGTAAAGTGTAAAATTGGGAAACTTGGGGGACTGAATTTGTTAAATTGATAAATATGGATTCAAAACAGATTATTTGTGATATTTTCATGTTTGAACTTTAACTTTGATATAATTACACTTAAAACCCTAATTTATGTAAAGTCGTCATTATTAACCCTAAACTTTTGTGACTTGCTAAAATACACCCTGAAGCCATAATATGTTGTGATAATGACTTAACCTAAATGAGAATATGGAAATCTTACTAATTATGGAAACTTTCTAAATATGGAAACCTGCTAAAAATGGAAAGTTACTTAAAATGGAAAGTTTGTAATTCTTTGCTACCCCTCTAGGTGTGAAGAAGGAGAGGACCTGACTTTGATCCATCTTGTTCATTTTGATTTGTGTTTTGCTTTGGAATAAGGTACAGATATTCTGCCCTTTGAATAAGGTGCCTTCGACCTCTTGATTTCTGATTTGAACCTATGATACGAACCTTTGACATGAACTTTTGATATGAACCTTTGACTTCTGAACCTCTTATATGAACCCTGTGATATGAACTTGAGATTTGGACTATGATTATGACATATGAACCTATGCTTTGATATGAACCTTTGACCTTAACCCCAGTTTGATACTACGAGCCAAAATATGTTTCCTAGCCATGAAGGTAACATGGCCGTGTCATTGATGCACCAATGGCATGACTAGTGTGTAGCCCTAGTGATTTGGTTACACCGTCCCCATTATGATATGATATGAGCTCACTATGATATGATTTGATATGGCCAATATGATTTGTTTGGGGGGCGAATGGATGCATCCTAGATATGTTATGATATGCTTTGATATGATATGATATGGTGACTGGGGCTGGGTGCAATCCACTCCTTTCACAAAATATGGGAGCTGATCACTCCAACTGGTACATGAGGACACCCCTCATATTATCGGCTTATTTGAGAGGCATCCCCTCTATATGATTATGATATGCTATGATATGATATGTTATGATATGGGCTCGTGGTGGATAACTGTCCTAACCTTTACTCTTGTACCTTATTTATATCTCTTTCATTATGCTTCGTTGTTTCGTTTCCGTTTATTATATATCTGTTCATTGGGCTTTTTAAGCTCAGCCGCACGTTTTCTTTTCGTGTGCGGCAGGTATCTAAGCTAAGAGCTTTTGGATTATGCTTTGGATGGGATGAGAGATAGATGAAGCTTTGACCTTAGATGACCACCTTTATTTTATGACTCTGTTTGGACATGATTTCCTTTGTATTCGTACCTTTTGGATTATTTCCTTTCCTTGAACTTATGTATTATTCAAGTCGTGTTGACTTGACTTTCTCTTATGTATTTGTTTAAGACTTCCGCTGTGCTATTATGTATGCTTTGATTTGTCACCATAATGTGATGCTTCTACCCCTGTCGGGTTGGGGTGTTACATGTAAGGTCATTTTTCACTCCTATATTGTCTTCCTCACTACAAGGCTTAGAGTCTACTACCTTAATCTTAACATTACCCGGACTACATGGTTTGATGGGTGGATCGGGACCTTTTTCAATTCCTAAATTCACATCTAAGGATGGAAGATTAGGTAACGGTTTTGGTTGAGGCTCCGGTTCATCAAAACTAGGAACTTCCATATAACTAAAAGAAAGGTTATGACTACAAGTATTCAAACCTATATCCTCTAGTTGTGTTTGGTCCAAAGGTTCTACCTCTATTGGGGTTCCTATAGTCTATTCTACTTCTTCTGGGTAAGTCACGGGTGGTGTGTGTGCCTCAAATGATGGTGGGACTTGTGGGGTGTTTAGTGGGCTAATGTTACTTACCTCATCATTCCTTGTGTCAAGATCACCTATATCCCCATCATGTGTTTTAGTATAATCTAACCCTAACATTTTCCCAAGTATCTCAAGTGCTTCTCTAGGCATCTCAACTTCTATATCCGAATCATAAGGATCATCCTCAATATTCTGACTGCTATATTCAAATTGCCCAAAAGATTCATCATGTGTTTCTTGAGATTCATCGTCATCGATCATAAAACCTAGGTCTTTTTTATCAATGTGATCATGCTCGGCTAAATCCTCCATCACATCAAGGTCACCTATGTGTTCATCCTGTATTATGGTAGTGCCTAACCATGACATGCAGCTAGGTGGCTCAACTCTACCCTCATCCCCAAACAAACTTGTTTCATGATCCTTGAAATTTGTGGTCAATTGACTTGTATTAATGTTTGTTGGGTTGTCTACTATATAATAATATTGGACACAATTCTCAATAGCTTCCCATGCTTCCTCAGCACTTAATTCCCTAAGATCCCTGCCGGCAAAATGGTAAATGTCCCTTTGGGCATGTCAGTTGACATGATTGTAAAAGATTTGAGTTAGGGACCAAAAATCGAAGTTATGATGAGGGACTTTTTGGAGTAAATATTTAAAACGAGTCCATGCATCATAGAGAGGTTCATCTTTATGTTGTTTAAACATCAAGATGTCATATGGAGTGGGTGAATTACGTGGTTGGTGGTATGGTGGATTCGCGTTCTCCATAATGGTGAACGGAAGAGTCAATGGAAATTACGAACAAACACACAAAGAAATAAGATAGACTAAAGAAGACCTATAAAAATAAAATAAAAATCTCACTAGAAAGGAATCTAGTGAGTAGACCTAATAAAATAAAAATTCAACCTAAACAATAACTATTCCCCGGCAACGGCGCCAAAAACTTGATGTGTGGTTTTGTGACCTTACAACAGGTTTTACCTCTCGAGGGATCTCAAGAGGCTTGCAATCCCCACCAGGCAGTGTACCTGACCGATGTAGTATAGTGTAGTGGCAAGTACCGGGGGATTGATCGTTCTCTAGGGGAATAGTGTCGTTAGGATTGAAAAAACTACTCTAATAGGTCTAAGGGTGAGGGAAGATTCTTTTTGTATTTTTTTATATTTTTTATAAAAGCAAGTAAAATCTCGGGTTTGAAGGAGTGGGCGGAATTAGTTGCTAGTCAACTAACCCAAATAACTACAATTGCAAATAAAATAAAATAACTGAAAATAAAAAGGTTGTGGAACTTATATGGAGAGAAATGTGTTTACTTAGATTTCCTTACTCCCTAACTATCTTTTACCGGTTGATTAGTGTGTATTAATTGCGTGGATGACGGGTGTATTCCTTAATACCAATCGTGGGGTGGCGTACGTACTTCCCCAACTCTATAAGCTCCTACTTCACTCCTATGTCGAGCCGGCTAAGAAGCTCCTAACATGGGATCACTAGAATTCGCTCATGCATTAAATACAACCATAAAAACCTTAGTACGCATTGGTTCATGTTTCTTAAGACGTTCAAGCAAGTTACCGTATAGGAGGTTAGCCAGTTTTCTTAAGCCTAACATCGATAAACAATCATCCAATACAATTAATAACACACCAACAACCAATAATCAATAGTTAGGTTTCATTAGATCTAAGCAAACACAGGATTAATCTAGCCTAGCATGTTAAATAAAAGACAAGAACAAGATATAATCAAACAACACATAGACATATTGAATGATTAATTGATTACTTATCTTCAATTGAACATGGGAGATCCAAGGGTATAAAACCCTTAAAAGTAGCAGAAAAATCGTCTTAGGGTTTCTCCTCACAAAGTTGCACACTAATGACTAAAAATTATGAGAATATATATAGAAAATCAGATCTGACGGCGTCACGTTATAGAGCTGACGCCGTCACCTCGCCGCGGTTAGGGTTTCTTGATGGCCTTCTTGACGCCGTCCGCTTTTAATCATCCAAAATCCTCTCTGGCGCGTCAAGGGTTGACGGCGTCACAATGGTGCTTGACGCCGTCACAGGTACTTTTTCAGCCGATTTTGAGACTTTGTCGTTTTCTTCACTTTTATGCTCCAAAAACGTCCAAAATGCTTCATTTTCCAGATTTCTTCTCCAAAGTACCTAAAATGACAAAAGGAACGATTTAGGGCAATATTTGATCAAATAAATACGATTTAGGGCTTAAATGACCCCCTAAAAGCGGTACACTTTTCGCTTCATCAGTTTGCATGTGGCTATATGATTTATATCATATATGTGTTATTATGTGTTTATTTATTTTTTGAATTACTTGATCTTTGTGTTTTAAATTATGATGGATTGTAAACAACAAAGAGGGTAATTTTTTGAATAAAAAATAAATGAACCTAATAACTATGAAACCTTTGTGGTAAATTATTTATTGCCAAGTCTTATGTGCCGATAGTGGTTCGCTTCGCACGGTAATTTGCTCCCAGGCGAGACTAGCAATAATATAATTTACTACATAAATTTTTTAAGCAAGAAAATCATATTAGTTTTTTAATTGATTGATGCAACTGTACAAAAGTGGTCGAAGCGGCGGACCTAATATTGACAAACTATAAAGTGGGTATAAGGTTGGTTTTGCATTAATTTGTGGCCTTAAAGAGACTCTATTCTGTCTCTCCGCTCGCCTGTGCGTCACATTAGACTTACCAAGTACACCATTATTAATGTACGAAGCATCTTAAGGCAATGTTGTAAGTTTGTCAACGCCATCAATTAAAATTTTGTTGATTTTAAGCTACTAAAGAGTAAATGTTTTTGCATGAAACACATGATCCAAGATGAATGCATGACATCTTTGTACATATTTTTTGATTACACACAATCAAAAATAAATACCCTTAAAATTTAAGTTATATGCCATCCAATTAAACGAAAACACCTGAGATTACAGTGCCTTTCATCACTAGCAGCCAAAGCTGAATGTGATAAGTCAGAGGATGGTAATCAAAGGGTAAATTGAGTACTTTCATTGCTAGCAGCCTCAGCTGATGTGATGAAACGACGTCAAATTTGCAGTTTCTAAATTGGTTAACTTAATTGAGCACTTTCATTACTAGCAGCCTCAGCTGATGTAATGAAACGGCATCAAGGCATAAAGATTTGGGGATGAAACATGCTTATATTTGCAACTGAGATTGGCAAAATATGTAAGTCCCATGATTCTAGGAATTGCAATTGGATGTTGGCAATTGGGTTCGACCCATACCTTATTGAGTACTTTCATTGCTAGCAGCCTCAGCTGATGTGATGAAACGACGTCAATTTGGATCCTAGTTTTCAATGAAAATTAAATGGTTAAATTGTATTTACCATGGGTGTTTAATTTTCTTGGAAAATTGTATTATCGAAAATACTAAAATTAAATTTTGCAGATTCTTTTAATGTATTTAATGCAACGTTAAAACCGTAAACGTGGGATATTCCTTTAGTGGAAAGTTGATCTGCACTCGTAGGGGTCTTTGGATAGAGTCAACTTAACTAAAAGAATAAACATAGTCTACTTTCCGTGTGAAGAGTAAGACTTAATCCTATTCCTTTTCATAAATGAGAAATGTATAATAGGAAAATTAGAATTGTATAAATTCTAAGAAATAACTCATGACAATTTTTTTTAAGAAATTGCTTGTTTAGGAGTTATTAAAATTAGAAGCTAGACTAATTACCGCAAAATTGGTTTAAGGCAAGCTAGAATGATTGATCTAGTTGTTGTGCTTTAACCATTTAGAGGTGCTACATACCATAGTGGTGATAGTAGACCTAATTGAGGAAGAAATTGCATGCCCAATTTTTTTCAAGTTAATTGCAATTGATGGATATTCCATCATTTACAAAGTAGAATACATTCTTTGAGTACCTTAGTAATGTTACGTAAGGGATTCCTCAAAGGTGTAGGAAAGTAAACAGCACAATATTTGCTTTACTGGTTATGCAACACTTATAATGTTGTCAAATCCAGTGGGAGCATTGTGTTGTGATTATTGAATTATGAGTTCATGTAATGATCTGTAATTCAGTGGGAGCTAAAAGCTTTGAGATCTTGGTAGTAACCCGGATTATCTCTAGAATTTCTTGAGATAATTACTTTCCAATTATAGACACTTGTAGTATTAAGGATAGTCGCGTACGTTTCCTTACTAGACAAAGTGATTATCTACTAATATCTATGACACAATCATATCGATCACATAAACAAACTATTGACGTGTTGTTTATCTGATACATGATGTTATTCCATGCACAAGTGGGAGAAATCTTTATTGTGTGCAAGCAACAACATAAAGGGATATGATTTAAAGGGTTCTCTTTACTGCAAGGTAAGAGATTGATGTTCTAATGTGGTTTATCCACATCTAATCAATAGAACACTTGGAGTTAATATCTACTTTCATTACTAGATATTAATGACAAGGTAAATTACATACTTTCATTACTAGCAGCCTCAGCTGATGCAATGAAACTATGTTAATTTACATGATTCTAAATTAAATAATTATTAGAACAAGTGTCAATATGATAATTAGATTACTTCAAATATGAATATTTATGTATTGTTGAAATGACATAAATAAATGAAGTAATCTAATACTACTTCATAAATTTGAATGTTTATGTATTCTTTGAATGACATAAATATATGAAGTATTAAATTAACTTGAAATTACTATTGAAACCAAATTGTGGTATTCATAATTACTTTAGTTATGCATATTTATATTTTAGTATAAAGATATAAATATGAAGTCTATTGATTGCAATAAGACTTATAATAAAGTAAGACGTTAACTTGTTATGTTTTTTAATTAAGACATAGACAAGAAGTCATTAAGTTGATCAATGACTTATAACGTATATTGGGATTATAACAGTTTATGTCTTTTAGTTAAGACATGGACATGAAGTAACTTGGTCAATAAGTACTTATGTTATAATGCATGCAATTGGCTTGAAAATTCTATTATACCATTAACTTGACTTAGCTGGTAAATAGATAAGCCAAAACAAAATATATTTATCTTGCATATTGTAAGATTGAATTTCAATATTAATCTTAATGAAATACATAATCGTATGGTATGTTCAGTTAGGAAAATCAAACTCTTGTAATATTGTTTGATTTAAGATAACTATATATTCTTCCTAAAGATATCAAGGTTAGAAAATTGAGTAAGGATTGGATATACTCAATAAGACTCCAACCTAGAAGATTAATAAGACACCATTTATTATGTAATGTGATGAATCACATTAAGTCTTAAAATTGAAGTTCAAAATTTGTTAAACTGCTTATGAGTAGGTTATTAACAAATTAAAGTTAGGAACTGTCTATATGTATTTGTAAAGTCCCAAAAGAGAACAAGTTTGTGTTGCTCTATTTGCTGAATATTTATAGATAATCTATAAATTGCAAAAGGCAAGTGGGAGTTTTATCTTGATAAGATAAAATTACAAGATACATAATCTTCTAAAAATACACTAGCAAAATCATAATGAGGATTAAACATGTTAATGTTAAATCTCAAGATGATGGAATTCTTATTCATAGATCCGCAAGGATATCTCAAATATTTGGATAATATATTGAGAATTATGAGTTACAGGATCATGGTATGCCTGTTAATAAATTGCTAATATTTAATTTGGCAAAATTACTCATACTATGAATAATTAGATACAGTCCAATAAGATAACTAGTTTGGTAACGTAGTTGATCTTAAACTCTATAGTTACACTATAGAATAAAGATGAGTTTCTACAAAGGAAATGAAAATCCTAGTGATTTAAATTCTTGTGTAGAAATCATAATGGACAAATTTGTATACATATTTAATGTGTGACAAGATTATCAATCACACTTAAGCAATTAACTGTGATTGAAATTCTTTCTAAGCACATTAAATGTATAAAGATTATGATTGTCATTCTTAGTTTCATTTATATGAAATTAATAATGGAATATCAAAACTCTTTCTTGGATAATTACTTGAGCGAGGACGATAAGTAATTGAAAGGAGTATTTGAATTCAAATAATCTTTAGAAGTATACAAAGTGCAAATCATTTGTGAATGGATTAATGCATGCATCTAGGAGATATACTTATATTTAGTTATTAAATCTAAGTTTTGATTTATAATTAAAATAAGATATGTCTTGATATTCCTGAAAGCTAGTGGGAGTATTATATTTATTTTCTTATTTCACATATGTTGTATAACATACGGGAAGTAACATTCCATTAACATTAAATGTTAAGTCTTGGTTTGGAATAAAACTTCACATGGAAATTTAGAAAATAAAACCTTGGAGTATATGTTTATTGTTATAAACATAAGCGGTAAAATAACTGATTCTAATAAACATGATAATCTATTAGGAAGGCTAGATAGATACATATCTTTGAAAAGATATGACATGAATAAATCTAAGGATGACACGAGGATTTTTGATGCGTGCGATGTGTCATTGCGGTTTAGCAGTATTAATGCCTACTCAAGTTTTAAATTTATATTTAGCCGACTTATCAATAACACACACACTTAACGAGCAGTGTACCCGGTCAGTATGAATATAATGGTAAGTAGAGTGTCGATCACTAAGAGTGGAACGTATTATCTCGTTATTCTAATCAGTATTTTAATAAATTAAGTTAGCTATACAACCTAATCTAACGCAAGGGGGTTCAGCCTGAGAGACTGGCACGATTTGGTTGCAATTAAATAATAAACTAAACCAATAGGCACGAATCAGCAAGTAGCACACACGTACACAGATAAATACTCGAGACAATAAGAGGGCTGTCCTGATAGATAAGTAGTTTGTCACTTGTTTTATTGCTAGTTTTATATGAAGTGTATAGTTCGATGCAACGCACCGAGATTAAGTCCTTTCTCGTTGGTTCTAATCTTATCGGCGAGTAAACCCTTAATGATTACTTATGATTATCCTATTTATCTTTCTTTCTACTTTTCTACAGACCATAGAATGCATAGGCGATCTAATAAATAGGCGAGGGCAGAGGCATGGCGACCCGATCAACGCTCAGCTAGACACAGAGGTTATCAATGCACTAATAAAAGTCACCAAAGACATCAACATATAAACTTTAATTAATGAGAAAGCAGTTTTAAGGGAGTGCAATCTTTCCGTTGTCACATTACACAAGCCACCAATCTTGATGAATTAAAGTTTACTAACACAATAAAACAAAACTACTTAATGAATTAAACACATGCAACACCTTCTTACAGCTCTTGTATCTTCGTTTGGGTGTGTCTTGTGCTGCCTATTCGATTGAATTCGTCCTAGGTTTCTGTACTTCGGTCTTCGGATATAATATGTCACCCCGAAATTCGTCTGGTCTTGGGGTATTTATAGTTTCTGTCTGAGGGTAGGATGCGGCGCATCTAGTAAGTAGATGCGGCGCATTGACTTAACTTCGCGTGGGGTCCAAGATTAATATATTCAGGAATATTCGTACACCGCCAGAAGATGCGGCGTAACTCCATAATTAGATGCGGCGCATGTCCTCTTGTATCTTGGATCGTATCTGGTGAAATCTTGATAGTGATGCGGCGCATGTCATAAGTGAGATGCGGCGCATCTGGAGCAGAATAGTCTTGATCTTGTACATTTCGGTAGACTCTTAACTTCTTGCATGTTTTGCTCCATAATTAGTCCAAAATCGCCAAGTTTCACCAAATGCTTGTTTTTACCTGAGAATTACAAAAGTAAACGATTAAGTATCAATCCTCATACATAATATAATAGAACAAGTCAAATTATTAGGATAAATGATAGTAATAAAATGTACTTATTTGAGTTCATCAAATATCCCCCCACTTGAACTTTACTTGTCCCCAAGTAAACCTTAGAATTAATCTTATGAAAATGTATCCTAAAAGATATTAGGATTTATTTTTACATTTAAGCATGTATTCATTTTTGTCATAATCACACAACCAAACACTTAACGAATTAGAAGTAAAATAAAATATTCTGATAAAAGCAAATCTAATCGTTTAACTGTCCAGTCGTGACGAATATTCTATCATAAGCTTGGCAAGTATACACATCTCCCCACTAAAGCAAAGGAATAACAAGTCTAAAGCGGTAAAAAGGGTTTTGAGGTTTAAGGGTTAATCATTCTTAATCTCTATCGATCTCAAATTCCAGAAAAGGTGACAAAATCACAAATACATGATCGAATCCACGAACACGATACTTGCAATTGCTCAAATCCTTAACTCGAATAGGCTAAAGATAGGTCCAAACTTCACCAATAATAATATATCAAAAAGGGCGACAAAATCATAAATACATAGCCGAATCCACGACTACGATACTTAAGATTGCTCAAATCCCTAATCTCAATAAATCAAAGGTTTGGTTGGATAAAGAATAATATAGGGTATGGATAATTTTTGGGATATAAATTGGTGTAAAACGAAAAATAAACAAAACAAATAAATTAAAATCCTAAGTGTGGTTAATCACTATCCCAACCATCCCATGAATAAGACTCATATCATTGAATAACTCACGCTTTAACACTTGAAACACACGCTTTAGGTAGACACGAATTATACTCAACAAGATCTTAATCAAAGAATAAACCTTAGTCGGCGTTCCCATAACTGCCAACTCCCATTCAATCCTTAGATATAATATACAACAACTAGTGGTGATATCGACCACTTACATAACTTTACATAAGTTGGTTAAAACAAACATCCACTTTCTTCTTTTTTCTTTTTCTTTTCTCATTTTTTCGATTTTTTTTTTTTTTTTTTTTTTTTTTTTTTTTTTTTTTTTTTTTTTTTTGACATCAACATATACATAGATGTGTAAAATTTCACCACATCACCAAAACAATAATTCTGGATAATTTTTCCATACTTTTCATGACTTCAGAAATAACGGTAATAGTGAAAGTAGTAAACACACAAAAAATAAACTCAAAGATATACAATATTTACTTTCACTCCAATTGCATTGTGCAGTTTCCCGACCTAACCATAGATAATGAATTACGCACGCGAACACAGGTAATGTAAGGAAACACACTTTGCCTAAAGCAATTAACCAACCACGGATTTTAATCTACAGGGTAGGCTAAGGTGTAAGGGTGTAACGAAACATTTTAACAAGGTGTAAGAAACGAAATGAATGGCTCTGAGTATTTTTCTAGGGGTATCTTACTCTAAAAATGAGAGTAACAAAAGGTTTATACGGGGGTTAACTAACCAGTGTAGTTAGCTAATAACACATAACATATAAGGCTTTTTGGGTGTAATCCTAGAAATTTTACTAATTTAGACAAGTCATTCCAATTATATAAAATAATACTTATTATGGTGGTCTCGAATAGTATACAAGCCAAGTTCTAAAGTTTACAAGTCACCGGCACACTCATAGATTTGTGAATTTTGAAAAATCACAATTTTTGTAAATAACGTCATGTGTGCAGCTATGCAACTTAGACTTTAAACAAAAACATACTAAAAAATTTTAAATTTTGATATATTAAGCACTTTTTAAGCATATTTTGAAAAGTTTAGGACAAGTAAGTGTTAAGTGTTCTAATTCTCCAATCCCCCCACTTAAGTTAAACAACGTCCTCGTTGTTTGTATCAAAGGTTAAAAACTGGAAAATAAAAGAATTAGAACAGAAAAACTCCCCTGAGATTTGCTCGGTATGATCCTCCATTAGTATAAGAGCAAAAATCATCATTCTTGTGGATGAGAACGTTAAGCGTCATATTCGATGTATCCACAGGAAATGCAGGAATCTATAATACCACTAAGGCTTTAAAACACACCTAAGGTAAGAAAGGTTCAACTTGCATAATACATTAGTAGTTAGGTAAAAATAAAACAGAAAAACAAAAAATGAAAATCATCAGGTCAGTCGATGCGCCGTATCTTATGGAAGAAGATACGCCGTATCGAGCCTGGAATAAATACGGATCAGAATAGAAGATGCGTCGCATCCTTAACCAGGGATGCGCCGCATTAAAATAAACTGATAAAAAGTTTTAAATTCGAAAAGTAAAAATGCAGAAAAGTAAAGATATGACCATTGCAGGAGATGCGTCGCATCTCAGGATTGAGATGCGCCGTATCCTCTGCGGCCTGACTGACTCGACACAAACAGAAAATTAAAAGATAAATCCGGGTTGTCTCCCGGTCAGCACTTGTCTTTATTCCAGAGTCTTCAAGTTAGACTCACGTTCAGCTCATTAGTATCGATCATTGGTTCCCACATTGCCATGTAGGATCCATTTAGCAACTAATTCGTCACGTATATATTCAGGTCCCAAATTCAAAACTCCTTTATAGAATCCTTCCATAATTTGATATGGGTACTCAATTCCTCTCTTCATGTCATCATTACTAATAAAAAGGAATGGAGAGAATTTGTAGCAGAACCTATTAGTAGCATGTTTAAACCCAGGGTGAGTTCGGGGCATCATATAAGTGATAATGTCGCTTCCACATTGAAAGGTGATCTTTCCTTCAAATCGTTTTGCATTAATAGTGATCTCCCTACAAAATGGTTTTCCAACAATCACGTCACCCATATCGCTGTCACGATAGGCATTCATGTTTTCAACAACGGCGAACTCAGTAACAATAGTAAAGCGTCCAACGAAGATCGGGACATTAATGAAGGCTCCAACTACATTCTTTCCCTTATGCTCCACTTTATTTCTCATAATAGAATTGTAAAAGCTTCTTGACATGACATTGATTGGTAAAATAGGAAAGAAATTGGCGTCAATACACTTGTATCCAATCATGCATGGGAATTGCAAATTGTAAGCACAATCGGCGTGGATCCTTCTACCGTAATCCCAAGAACCATCATATCCCTCAAATTCATCGTAATTCCTAGTAATAATAACGTTGACTTTTGGACTATCCACAATTTCTCCTTCTTCTAACTCAGATTCCGCATTATCCATGAACAGGTCATTGGATTCCAATGGTCCATCAAGGTCATTAAGTTCAATGTAGTCCCCATCGTAACGTTCGAGTGATTTATCATGCACTAATATTTCATTCATAAAATTGGCTTCGAAGTCGAAGTCAATCAGTTCTCCGAATCCTTCCATTTTCCTTCTGAAATAATCACGAAAGCATCCAAAAAGTTGGATACGCCGTATCTTATAATCGTTAAAATTAAATCAGACTTTTATTCAGAAAATAGATACGCCGCTTAGAAATTAGAATGCGCCGTATCAATTTTAATAATCAAAAATCGATATTTATTTAAAATTAAATGCGTCGTATTAACAAAAGTTAATGCGCCGTATTTTCGTTACGTTTCAAAATATAAGATTTTTGATTCAGAAGATACGCCGTATCGAAAGAGATCGATGCGCCGTATCTGTTTAATAATTCGAAAACTGTTTTTAATTAAAATAATAGATACGCCGTATCTGCTAAAGCAGATGCGTCGTATGGCGTTAACGTTTAGAAAATTTTTTTTTTATCAAAAACAGATACGCCGTATCTTGGGGAAAAGATGCGTCGTATCGAATTAATTAAACGCGTTGTATTTTATAAAAATTAAACGCAATACGCCGTATCTGAGAGATCAGATGCGCCGTATCGTTCGATTTGGCTTAGTACAACGATAGCAGAACACAAAAATACGAAAAATTAAAAACAAATAAAACACACGAAAATAAACACAAATAAAAGCAAACAAATAACACACAAAAACAGAAAATATGCAAAATATTACAATGAATGCAAATTAATCTAATGCACAACAAAATTAGCGGTTAGATTAAAAATTAAAAACCTAATTAAAATACTAATCAAATTAACAGATAATAACAATTCACTCCCCGGCAACGGCGCCAAAAACTTGATGCGTGCGATGTGTCGTTGCGGTTTAGCAGTATTAATGCCTACTCAAGTTTTAAATTTATATTTAGCCGACTTATCAATAACACACACACTTAACGAGCAGTGTACCCGGTCAGTATGAATATAATGGTAAGTAGAGTGTCGATCACTAAGAGTGGAACGTATTATCTCGTTATTCTAATCAGTATTTTAATAAATTAAGTTAGCTATACAACCTAATCTAACGCAAGGGGGTTCAGCCTGAGAGACTGGCACGATTTGGTTGCAATTAAATAATAAACTAAACCAATAGGCACGAATCAGCAAGTAGCACACACGTACACAGATAAATACTCGAGACAATAAGAGGGCTGTCCTGATAGATAAGTAGTTTGTCACTTGTTTTATTGCTAGTTTTATATGAAGTGTATAGTTCGATGCAACGCACCGAGATTAAGTCCTTTCTCGTTGGTTCTAATCTTATCGGCGAGTAAACCCTTAATGATTACTTATGACTATCCTATTTATCTTTCTTCCTACTTTTCTACAGACCATAGAATGCATAGGCGATCTAATAAATAGGCGAGGGCAGAGGCATGGCGACCCGATCAACGCTCAGCTAGACACAGAGGTTATCAATGCACTAATAAAAGTCACCAAAGACATCAACATATAAACTTTAATTAATGAGAAAGCAGTTTTAAGGGAGTGCAATCTTTCCGTTGTCACATTACACAAGCCACCAATCTTGATGAATTAAAGTTTACTAACACAATAAAACAAAACTACTTAATGAATTAAACACATGCAGCACCTTCTTACAGCTCTTGTATCTTCGTTTGGGTGTGTCTTGTGCTGCCTATTCGACTGAATTCGTCCTAGGTTTCTGTATTTCGGTCTTCGGATATAATATGTCACCCCGAAATTCGTCTGGTCTTGGGGTATTTATAGTTTCTGTCTGAGGGTAGGATGCGGCGCATCTAGTAAGTAGATGCGGCGCATTGACTTAACTTCGCGTGGGGTCCAAGATTAATATATTCAGGAATATTCGTACACCGCCAGAAGATGCGGCGTAACTCCATAATTAGATGCGGCGCATGTCCTCTTGTATCTTGGATCGTATCTGGTGAAATCTTGATAGTGATGCGGCGCATGTCATAAGTGAGATGCGGCGCATCTGGAGCAGAATAGTCTTGATCTTGTACATTTCGGTAGACTCTTAACTTCTTGCATGTTTTGCTCCATAATTAGTCCAAAATCGCCAAGTTTCACCAAATGCTTGTTTTTACCTGAGAATTACAAAAGTAAACGATTAAGTATCAATCCTCATACATAATATAATAGAACAAGTCAAATTATTAGGATAAATGATAGTAATAAAATGTACTTATTTGAGTTCATCAATTTTTCATGTACATCATGTTATTTGTTGTATCATGCTTGGATGTAAGATGATTTGACAACATTAGTATCTAATTGAAAGTTATTAGATAGCTAAGTGTAATGTATATGGTTGGATTAGAATTAACATCCTCAGCCTGGAGTTGCTTCAAAATTTTAAATATGAACCATATGGCAAATTATTGTGTAATTGATATAATTGACAAATCTTGAAAGATTTGAAGGTATCAAACATTACACGATGAATATTAAAAGTTACGGAATTTTAAAGAGCATATTTTTGTTTGGATACAATGATGCTAATAAGATTGAGATGACACTCAATGCTAGTCATGGTGGGAATTTATCCTTGTTAAGGCCATGTGTACTAGTTATGCTCATTGTGAGCATAGTTGCATTATACATTAAAGAATTAGAATACTTTAAACTGTAAAAGGTTTGGTAGTTTAATTGTCATAAATTCGTGGATGAGGATGTCACGCATTTTATGAAGTATGTGGCAATATCTAGATAGATGAATGCACACATACAAGAATTTCAGTAAATGAATTCTTGAAATAAGTATTCTCAAAATTCCAATAGATCAAATTAGTTGATTTATGCTTTGTCAACAAGTATGTTGAACATGACTTGGGGCATAATTCATTAATGGGAATTATCATGCATTGATCTATTTAGTATTTGGATAAGGGATGTTAAGCAATTATTATTTACAATGAATTAAAGTACGTGGTACGTTTATTTTCATTAATAATAAATTGTATCCTATATTTGCATGTTTAAATCCGTGAATAACTTATGTTATTCTAAATAGTCCGTTGTCGATCAATAATATGGGAGTATTATTGAATTAAGGCAAATCTGAGTGTTGGTAGAATATACGTAAAGTATATTGATGCGTGGGCATGCCAAATTCAGATGATATTCAATATTGGATAAATTGAATGTAGGACTTATCCCAACCACATGATTGTACTTTATGGATCTTTGTCATCAAGTAAATCATGAATATTTATCCTCAGACTTGAGATGCCAGATAACTGTCATGCATGTAGTGCATTTCTGTGATTCAATTTAACGCTATACGTAACTGGTAGCTATAAGGATTGTTTTCGGAAGTGTTGCGAAGTGCATGAGTTATGCTCGTAGTCAAGATAGAATTTGTTCCTTCAAATTTATTTGAAGTTTAATACTGCTGGGCCCCTCGTAGGGTTGACAAGATGTTTACGTGCGCACGCCCAAGATCTCCCCTGACTATATTCAGATGATTTGGTAATCTTGTTCAATCATACAAACGAGAAACAAAATTATTAATAAAGAATGACTTAAGATCCATATCTTTATTAATGTAGTATTAGAAACAAAAAGATAAGTATGATGATTAATCATCAAGTGGTTTTTCCAGGAGACCACACACCCGAGTTGTACTAGGGGCATTGGCGTGTTGCTAGACGCTAACCAATGTCAGTTATACTTTTAATAGATTTCCAAGTGGGAGCTGTTAGAGTTATAGAAAAATATTAAAATGTATATGACTAGAATCGAACACGGGACCTTGGGATTGCACACTTTACGTATGAATGACTGATGAGTGT
Source organism: Artemisia tridentata subsp. tridentata (assembly GCA_021014915.2). NCBI lineage: Eukaryota > Viridiplantae > Streptophyta > Magnoliopsida > Asterales > Asteraceae > Artemisia > Artemisia tridentata. The sequence continues at coordinate 424,511,898 of CP139509.1, forward strand.
GTAAATACTCATCATTTTAGACCCATAAAAGACACAAAAATGACCAAAAAACACCCAAATAGATCAAATATTGTTGCAAATATTCTTGGTTTGTGTTTTTATGTGTTTCAGGTACAAAAGGATTGAAAACAGGGCAAAAACAGACAAAACCGAGCTTGGATGGGAAAAAGAGCAAAAATGGACATTGCCGGATCGACTCGACACCAATTGAAGCATTTAATGAAGAAAAGAAAAGTCAAAGTCAATCCCGGGGTAGGGCAGTGGAATGAGTATGGAAAAACAAACCCGACACCAAAAATCACTTTTCACTAATTATCCTAAACCTAAACCTAATTACCCTAAACATTACCTAAACTAATTACCCTTTTAACTAAACCCAAAATAAATAATAAACCCAATCCAACTAATCCTAACCCAGCCAAGCCCAATAAACACAAAACCCAATTCCCAAGCCCACACCCCATCTGTTTTTAGCTAACCGGTCAAAACCAGTCAAATCCTTCTTCCTAAACCACTACCCGCCAATACCAGAAACCACCATTTTTCCACCTTCTCCCTGACATCAACCCACTCCCCATTCTTCTCCTCTGAAACACTCCAACCCCCTCCTCACATGTCCCTACATGAACCCATGTGCTAACACAACCTGTTTAAACCCATGCCAAGCCTTCCCGCCAAAACCACAATCAACGACTGGGATTGATTGAGCCCAATTGGAGGGCTAGGATTTGATGAAGAGACTGAGTGAAGCTATTTGGAGAATATAAAAGCCCCCCTCTCACACAAAAAAGGGCAGTAGTTAAGTAATTAGGAGTAGAGTAATTTAGATTGTCGTATTTTGTAGTTGTAGTATGTAACCAGTAGCAATCTTAGTTCTAAATTATAATTCAAACTCTTTTAAGCTTATTTGTACTTTATTTTATCAACATTGTTCCATTTCCAAGTTTTATGAAATTTCAAGTTTCCAAATATTTACTCTTATTTCAAATATTAAGTTAGTTATTGTTAGATGATTCAAAAGCTTTCTTTACTGTTGTTATAAGCTCATTTAAGTTCATTATAGCTTAATGTGAGCTTATGATAGCTTAACTCAGTTCTATTCCAAGATTTCCAAGTTGGTCAGAAAGTCAACACGGGTACTGTTCCTCAGCTTATTAGAGCTTTTTCTCATTTTTCTAGCTTATTTGTTCTAAGTGTAGCTAATGTATGCTAAATTAATGATTAGTTATTGCTTAAGTTAGTTCTTGCCTTTATTAGCTTTAATAAGCTTAATATCAGTCACTTTAGCCTCAGCTTATTTAAGAGCTTATTCCCATCTAAAATTTGCTTATTAGTGGTAAAATAACTTAAGTAGACTCTATTGAATCAGTTGCATAGCTTGTTGTGGCTTAATTTAGTTCAAAACACCAAAACAGCCCTCTAAAGGGCTGTTTGGGACAATGGGTCAATATGGGTGAAAATGGGTAGACACTGTTCATGTGCAGTTTGTTGAAGTTTGATCTTGTCTAATTTAGTGTAGATTAGTTGTTTTTAGGATTAGTTGATCTATTTTTGAAGTTTTTCATGATTTGTTTTGGTTATCTTAGTTGTAGGGTACAAACTGAGCTTATTGGCTTAATAAAGGTATAAGCCATTTTTGTTCAAAATTTTAGCATTCCTAAGTTTCCTTTAGCCTATCAAGTTAAATGTCAGTAGTGGTTAAACCCCATATGCCCTTGTTTCAAAAATCTTGCAATCTCAGTCCAAGTCAGTGTGCAAACTGCATGTTTTTGAAAATTCCATATTTGCAGTCTCATTTATTGATTTTTAATTTCTTAGATTTAAGTTGTTAAAAGCTACAAATTTGCACAGTTAGTCTTGGCTGGCTTATCTAGCCATTACCATTTTTTCTAGATTTTTTAGATTTTAATTGAACAGCTTTTTAATGGCTTGAAAAAGCCATATTTTCCCCTGCTCATTGGTTAGATCAGCAGCCCTTAGTAGGTCTTGTGGCTTATTTTGTGCTTATTGTTGGTTCTTTTGTGGCTTTTTCATCTTCCTTAGCTTATTTTGAATTGTTCCACATTGCCCTAGCTTGTTTCAGTTTGAAGTTAGCTTATTTTTCAGCTTATTAGTCCTTAGATTAAATGCCTTAGCTTAGTTCCCTTTCTAGTCACTGTCTGCTTATTTAGCTTATTTCTGGGCTTATTTATAGTTTCTGATATTAGTTGTAGTTATAGAATTTGCTTATTTCCATGTGCTTATTCAAATAAAAATAAAAAATAAAATAAAATAAAATAAAAAAATTTAATCAAGTCTCTTATAAGCGACCACCTTAATCTGCTTTTTCTGTGCTTATTTCAAGTTTTCATAAATAGTTGTTTTTGTAAAAGTTGCTTATTTTCTTGTGCTTATTAAGCTTTTAAAGAAAAAATAAAATAAAAAATAAAAAAATAAAAAATAAAATAAATAAATAGTTTTTAAATCATATTAAATTAAATAATAATCAAAAAAATATAATTCTTTTTTTCAAAATTTTCTTTTATCATTTAGAACTTAGGAAAAATAGATTTGTACTTGTAGAGTTTATATTTCATCATTTTGACGTTTTAGGCTCGGGATTTCCCGGTTTAGAATATCATTTTCCTTGTTTATTAAGTCGTTTTTAGTTCATGTTCACTTATTTTAGATTAAAAACCAAAAATCTCTTTATTTTCACTATTCGTCACGCGCAATCATGAAGCGAACCAAAAATTCCATTCAAATATTTGTTGGGAAAACGACTCGGGTTTACAACTTGCCTTGTAAATCTTGGAAATATTTATGCATTGATTTTAGCGAATCAAATTTTGGCGCCGTTGCCGGGGAAGGTTGAAGCGAATTTTTAAATTCTCGTTTGTCTCTGCGTGTTTTGAAGACCCTTCTCCCGAGAAGTTATCGTTTTCTTCGTAAATATTTTCTTATAAAAACCCAAAAAGATTTTCTTTTCAAATTTATTTTCCTTTTTCTTTTGTGTTCTTCAAATGTTTCTAAATTTTAAAAACCAAAAACATTATTCTCATTCTTCTTATTCGTTTAATTCTTTATCTCTCACCCTCTGTCCGTTTAATTCTATTTTCTTCTTATCCATCCTTAATGTTTAATTCTTATGTCGTCACTCGACTATCACTGTTTTCATTGTAAAAATCCAGTGGGTGATGATCTTCGTTGTTCCAAGTGTTCGTGTGAGCGGTGTGGAAATAATGCACCAGACGGATCTTGTTATTGGTGTGAATTATCCATTAAATCAAATCCTAATTCCGTCGATAATTCTCAAGGTTTTTCCGACTACCCTCCACACTCCCAGCCATCTCCAATCAATCAGCAAAATTGCTTTAATTGTGGAGATCCGTCGGGAGATGATTCACTTTGTGAACGATGTTTTTGCAAGAAATGTGGGTTTACTCATGAACTTGGTGTATGTTGCACTTCTGAAACCGAAAATACATTTACTTATCCAAATTTTCAAAACGATTTCAACTCCCCTCCTCAGGATTCATTTGGGCAAGATCCGTGCTATCAAAACTTCAATGATGCATCATTTCAGAATGTGCCAAATGATCTTTGTGCTAATTGTGGAGGTTGTCCTCATCCGGAATTTGATTGTCGAACGGGAAACATGCTTGTCTATGAGCAGGACCCTTATAACAATCAGACATCATCCGATTTTGACCAACCTTCACAACACACTCAGCACCTTCTTCAAAGCGAGTTAACTAGAGCTGAATTGATCACTAAAGTGATTATTTCTCAAAATTAACTCAACATGGACTTTCAAACTGAAATAGACGGTCTTAAGGAGATGATTTTTAGAAAACAAGCTCCTCCCATTGACTTATCTTACTCACAAGATCGTCATGGAAAATCTATGGAAGATTTACTCGCCGTAGAACGAGCAGCACAAAAGCATTTCTTGTTTAATCAGGCTTGCATGCTCGATGACGAAGATGAGGACTACGAGGAGAGTGCTATTCTTATGAATAATACCATTTTTCAACTCCCTCAGTCCATTGCAACCACATCCACATCATCTACTTTGGACTCCGAGGACTCTCTCATTATGGGGGATGAGCATCTTAGCACTATTCCTGAAAAGGAATCGGACGAATTCATAAAGTCTAGTGTTGAGAACCTTATCCCAATCCCAAGTGAGTCTGAGGATATATCGGACAATGAATGTGATTTGTCTATTTGTGATGATTATCCTCTTGACATTGAGGATGATTTTTTCGGGATTTTCTCTAACCCACTTTTCAATTCCAATGATGATTTTTCCTCTAGTGATGACGAATCACTTTCTGATGAGGACATTCCAAATGAAAGTCTCAAAGTCTATTCGAACTCTCTTTTTGAATTTGATGACGAGTACTTTTCAAGCAACGTAAATCCTCTTTTTGATGAAGAGTTAGAGAGCAAAGAGGTCAAGGACTCTATTACTCATAAACTTGATGATATGACCTCAATTTTTAATCCCGATATTCAAAAGGACAATCTTTCTCCGACATATGTGACATTTCCGTCTGAGGATCGCCATTATATTGACTTCACATATGTCGTTCGAGTTTTTCTACCTTTCTGTGCTTATAAGGTAGCTTGTCCTTTTCTTCACTCGTTCGGGAGTGAAGACACCATTTTTGACCCCGGCATCTTAATTTATCATTCTTTTGAGCCGGATGCATCTCATCGGAGTGGAACTTTCAAGTACTTCAATGTTTATCCAAACATTTCGAATGAAAGTCCGATGGAGATTTTCTTTTCCACATGCTTCCCCAAGAACAAATGAATTCGGGGTCGAGTCAAGCTAGTGACTCGGTTAACAAAAACATTAGCACTTCATGGGTGACAACCCATGTTTCTGACTTCTTTCTATTTTCTGACACTAAGTGTGGGGGAATTCCTCTACTGTGCTTTGTTTTGTGTGTTGTTTGCTCTTGTTTGCAGGTTTCCCTTAGATCGTGATGATTGATGCGCCTGTTTTCAATCCAGCCGCCCAATATCCGATCTTGTTGCTAACGATTATCTAGGGATATCTTTTTAATCCTGTTTGTGAAAATTGAGAATTCTTTCACACACTTGGCTATTAGTATTACCTTTTTACGTTCTAAGTGTCGGCATAATAGCCGGTACTTTGAATATTGAGGGCAATATTCAATTCTAAGTGTGGGGGGAATTCTCGCGATTTTTGTCACATATGTACCTTCTAGTGCCCTAGTACCCCCGTTTTGGCCAAAATTAATTTTTTTTTTTTCGTTTTTAGATAAGAAATTGAAATAAAAAAAAGAAGTGTTTAGTCTTGATTAGGTTAGAACAAAGGGAATCCCGACTCTGCCAAAGTGTTGATCTGGCTGCTTCCTTAACGGTTAGACTAAGGTTTTACGATATGTGCAAATGAAAATGCTAAGCGTAGAATAGTTGGTTTTCTTTAGAGCTTATATAAGTAATCTATCGCTTTTCCTCCCAGGAGATAACTAATCTGACTTAATAAGTGCTTATTTTCAAACATTTGAACACACAAAATTATTTTTTTATACGATTTTGAAAAATACTAGTTCAAAGCTTTATTTAAACTTCGGAACAAGCATATGTCATAGTAATGCAAAATGAAAGTGATACGTTGCTTGAAAGTTGCAAAAGTTAAGTAATAAATGTATGTGCTAAAAAAGCTACGGTTCAAGATCGGCCCTTGGATCCTTATTTTCGGAAGGCGTTTAGGTCTTGGCTACCCTCTTACACCGGCCCTTAGACCTCTAATTCAGGATTGTGTAAGGTCTTGGTCTAACACCCTTGGATCCTCATTTCAGGAATGTTTAGAGTCTTGGAACTCTCCGTTGTAACGGCCCTTGGATCCTTTATTCCGGAAGGTGCAAGGTCTTGGTTCCCGTGAAACTCCGTTAGTTTATGTTGCACAAGTTAAAAAAAAATGAAAAATGATGAAAAAATGAAAAGAAAAAATAAATAAAATGGAATGATATTGCAAAATGCAATAAGTTTTGATGTGTTGAATAAAGTTTTGAAATTTGCTTGTTGTAAATTTTAAATCTATCTTTCAGCTAGTATTAGTCAAAATCTTATAAAAACGTCGATTTTTGCGGTCAAAATTTTGAAAATAAGCACATTCACCTAACTTAAATAATTGTGGGAGTGAAAAGTTAAGTCTCGGCTTACATAGATTATTGGTATAAGTAGTGTTAGCATTTTACAAAAACGTTTGCACATTGAGTTTAAGCTTAGTTGGGAGTATAAAAAAGAGGATGACGATTACAATTCCCTGGAGACACCCATTTTGTGTGAATCCCGTTCCATGATACCATTTTTGGAAATCAAGCATGTTATCTATTTTTGTTTTAGTTTAAATTTCTCATTGAATAAAAAGTCGAAACGGGGTATGCTTGGTATTCTTTTGATCCTTTCATTACTTCACATGATCGGATTGCTAGGGACTAGCAATAGTTTAGTGTGGGGGATTGATGAGTGTGTAAATACTCATCATTTTAGACCCATAAAAGACACAAAAATGACCAAAAAACACTCAAATAGACCAAATATTGTTGCAAATATTCTTGGTTTGCGTTTTTATGTGTTTCAGGTACAAAAGGATTGAAAACAGGGCAAAAACAGACAAAACCGAGCTTGGATGGGAAAAAGAGCAAAAATGGACATTGCCGGATCGACTCGACACCAATTGAAGCATTTAATGAAGAAAAGAAAAGTCAAAGTCAATCCCGGGGTAGGGCAGTGGAATGAGTATGGAAAAACAAACCCGACACCAAAAATCACTTTTCACTAATTATCCTAAACCTAAACCTAATTACCCTAAACATTACCTAAACTAATTACCCTTTTAACTAAACCCAAAATAAATAATAAACCCAATCCAACTAATCCTAACCCAGCCAAGCCCAATAAACACAAAACCCAATTCCCAAGCCCACACCCCATCTGTTTTTAGCTAACCGGTCAAAACCAGTCAAATCCTTCTTCTAAACCACTACCCGCCAATACCAGAAACCACCATTTTTCCACCTTCTCCCTGACATCAACCCACTCCCCATTCTTCTCCTCTGAAACACTCCAACCCCCCTCCTCACATGTCCCCACATGAACCCATGTGCTAACACAGCCTGTTTAAACCCATGCCAAGCCTTCCCGCCAAAACCACAATCAACGACTGGGATTGATTGAGCCCAATTGGAGGGCTGGGATTTGATGAAGAGACTGAGTGAAGCTATTTGGAGAATATAAAAGCCCCCCTCTCACACAAAAAAGGGCAGTAGTTAAGTAATTAGGAGTAGAGTAATTTCGATAGTCGTATTTTTTAGTTGTAGTATGTAACCAGTAGCAATCTTAGTTCTAAATTATAATTCAAACTCTTTTAAGCTTATTTGTACTTTATTTTATCAACATTGTTCCATTTCCAAGTTTTATGAAATTTCAAGTTTCCAAATATTTACTCTTATTTCAAATATTAAGTTAGTTATTGTTAGATGATTCAAAAGCTTTCTTTACTGTTGTTATAAGCTCATTTAAGTTCATTATAGCTTAATGTGAGCTTATGATAGCTTAACTCAGTTCTATTCCAAGATTTCCAAGTTGGTCAGAAAGTCAACACGGGTACTGTTCCTCAGCTTATTAGAGCTTTTTTTCATTTTTCTAGCTTATTTGTTCTAAGTGTAGCTAATGTATGCTAAATTAATGATTAGTTATTGCTTAAGTTAGTTCTTGCCTTTATTAGCTTTAATAAGCTTAATATCAGTCACTTTAGCCTCAGCTTATTTAAGATCTTATTCCCATTTAAAATTTGCTTATTAGTGGTAAAATAACTTAAGTAGACCCTATTGAATCAGTTTCATAGCTTTTTGTGGCTTAATTCAGTTCAAAACACCAAAACAGCCCTCTAAAGGGCTGTTTGGGTCAGTGGGTCAATATGGGTGAAAATGGGTAGACACTGTTCATGTGCAGTTTGTTGAAGTTTGATCTTGTCTAATTTAGTGTAGATTAGTTGTTTTTAGGATTAGTTGATCTATTTTTGAAGTTTTTCATGATTTGTTTTGGTTATCTTAGTTGTAGGGTACAAACTGAGCTTATTGGCTTAATAAAGGTATAAGCCATTTTTGTTCAAACTTTTAGCATTCATAAGTTTTCTTTAGCCTATCAAGTTGAATGTCAGTAGTGGTTAAACCCCATATGCCCTTGTTTCAAAAATCTTGCAATCTCAGTCCAAGTCAGTGTGCAAACTGCATGTTTTTGAAAATTCCATATTTGCAGCCTCATTTATTGATTTTTAATTTCTTAGATTTAAGTTGTTAAAAGCTACAAATTTGCACAGTTAGTCTTGGCTGGCTTATCTAGCCATTACCATTTTTTCTAGATTTTTTAGATTTTAATTGAACAGCTTTTTAATGGCTTGAAAAAGCCATATTTTCCCCTGCTCATTGCTTAGATCAGCAGACCTTAGTAGGTCTTGTGGCTTATTTTGTGCTTATTTTTGGTTCTTTTGTGGCTTTTTCATCTTCCTTAGCTTATTTAGAATGGTTCCACATTGCCCTAGCTTGTTTCAGTTTGAAGTTAGCTTATTTTTCAGCTTATTAGTCCTTAGATTAAATGCCTTAGCTTAGTTCCCTTTCTAGTCCACTGTCTGCTTATTTAGCTTATTTCTGGGCTTATTTGTAGTTTATGATATTAGTTGTAGTTATAGAATTTGATTATTTCCATGTTCTTATTCAAATAAAAATAAAATAAAATAAAAAAATTTAATCAAGTCTCTTATAAGCGGTCACCTTAATCTGCTTTTTCTGTGCTTAATTCAAGTTTTCATAAATAGTTGTTTTTGTAAAAGTTGCTTATTTTCTTGTGCTTATTAAGATTTTAAAGAAAAAAAAATAAAAAATAAAATAAATAAATTGTTTTTAAATCATATTAAATTAAATAATAATCAAAAAAATATAATTCTTTTTTTCAAAATTTTCTTTTATCATTTAGAACTTAGAAAAAATAGATTTGTACTCGTAGAGTATATATTTCATCATTTTGACATTTTAGGCTCGGGATTTCCCGGTTTAGAATATCATTTTCCTTGTTTATTAAGTCATTTTTAGTTCATGTTCACTTATTTTAGATTAAAAACCAGAAATCTCTTTATTTTCACTATTCATCACGCGCAATCACGAACCGAACCGAAAATTTCATTCAAATCTTCGTTGGGAAAACGACTCGGGTTTACAACTTGCCTTGTAAATCTTGGAAATATTTATGCATTGATTTTCGCGAATCAATGACTAACGGAAATAATTAATATATAACTATGTTATGTATTTAAATATTTAGGACACGAAATGGTACATAACGAACGTTATGTAATTAACGGTGTTGACTAACGACCGTTAAGTTAATAAGGAAAAGACTATTAGTGAAATTGGGAGGCAAAGAAGGATCTAGAACCCACGTTAGTGGGTTGGCCGGTTTTGGGTTTAATAACCCTAATCGATCCATGATAGCTTCTTGTGCTCCAAGATAATATTCACTATAAATACATATTGGTTATATTAGTTTTTTGGTCTCTGTGCAATTACTATAACCAATAAAGTATGTTGTCTTTTCTTTCTTCTAAATACTGTCGATCAATTACTATCTTTGAATAGTAGATTGACTTTAATTATTGATCGACTTTATTTATTTATTAAACAAATGTTTTGGTTTAATAAACGTGTCTTTACACTAGCATCTAACGTTAGTTGATTATAGTACGTGTGTACAAGACCATGATAATAACTTCTTTAGTTATTCCATCTTGGATTGTGGAACAAAATGGTAAGGGGTTCCACGTTAATCATTTTATTTGATCAAGAGAAGAAAAGTGAAAATTGATCCTTGTTCTTGCTAGGATCTTGAGGTAACTCTATTTACTATTCGGTAATTCATTATATGTGTTAAATACGATCCTGCTTCCGCTACATGCTCTTTATGTGTTTATTTATTTAGATGTTGATCATGCTATTTAAATTCCAACATGACCAATATTACTTGTTTATGCAATGATACATGTTGTATTGGGTTATTATTCAAATCTAATATCCTACATTTGTTAACAAGATGCAATGTACTCTCTTGTAACACAACCATTCATGTTACAAAGGGAATAAGATGCATATGATATAAGTTATCCTTTGTCAATCTTTTGATAAGAGAAATACATGTAATATTCTCAAAGATTGATGACTTACATAATAGTTGTTGGGAATTATATTTTCATAGATTTGATGATCACAGAACAAGAAGAATGAAACATGAAGAATACTAAAATGATAAGCAAAATACGCTAATGAAGCTGTTGCAGGAGTTGTTAAGTCTTCTCCCAGTTAAGTCTGGTGGTTAAGTCTTCTCAAAGTTAAGTCTGGTGGTCAAGTCTTGTCACAGTTAAGTTTCCTCATTAAGTCTGGTAGTGTTAAGTCTGGTCATTACATAGTTAAGTCTTGTAGTGTATCAGGTGCTACTATGAGTCATACTACTGCTGGATGGATAAGGATGAAGAAGATATTATCTATAGATAATATCTAGATATGTTATCAGTCAACAAAGTTGTAAACAAAGATACAAGTTGTATCTTAATGACTGACACATAACAAGCAAGTAGTAGACAAAGACTTATCATATTGTAAAAGGTCTCCTTGGACTATAAAAGGAGATCTTACCCCTTAGATAAAAATATGTTTTACAAGTGTTTAGTATGCTTTGAATTTAAACACTAAATGTGTTAAAATGTAAAACATCAAATAGTAACTTTGTGTGGGAACATCAGACAAGGGGTCTGATGTTGTTATGTTTGTTTAGCCTTAAGGATCTTTGATCCCTGATTAGATTGTAATCGTACTGCTATTGATCAAGTAGTATTGGGGCTGATTTTATAACAAAAGAGAAAGTTTGGCAAAACCTTGTTGTGATAGTATTGTTTCTTTCATTAGAATATTCCGTCAATATTATCATCATGCTCGTCATAGATAAAATCCTAGATAAAGGCTTAACAGTCTTGAGCCCATAAACGATCACGAAACTTATTGTTAGTAACCTCTAAAATAAGTTTTCACAGTTGGTATCAGAGCGGGGGGCTCTGGATCTAGGAAAAGAAAAAGTTTTAGCTAAAGAAAGAAGAAAATTTCGGATCTGGTTCGTATTTTCGTAACTCACTGCAGGGCTGTTTTCAAAAGGCGATAACTCCTTCGTTAACCGTTGGATCGGGCTGAAATTTTTACTGGAGGTTCTTGGTATATCAAGGTAGATTCTCACAGGAGGGATCTTCAATTTGAGCCTTAGGTTGCAAGATATTCATCGTTGAAAACTGCTGCAGAAACAGTTGAGGTATGGTCGAATTTTTGGTTTTCTTTCAAAGTTTACACACACAAAGGGGAAGAATACACACACAGAAGAGAGTTGGTTCTTAAAAGATTAAAGGCTTGTTTATCAAGTTATTATTGGTGAAAAAGATTATTTGTTGCTTATTTGAAGTTGAAGTTGAATTTTTCAAAATTGTGTTTTATCATACCTTTTGTAAGAAGGTAACTTGTTCGTTCGTTCAAGTGACTACGAAATGACAAACACTTAAAGGAGATACGTTGTAGTACTCAGTGTCTCATAAAAGATGAGTTTATTGTCATGAGATTGCGGTCTCCCTATACAAGAAAGTTGGGTATACGTTCGAAGTCAGATTTAGTACAAGATATAAGACACAAGGATGGTTTATTCTGTTTCATCATCAAGTTAGTAATGGTTAGTTTTTCTTCATCAGTCATTAAAGCCTACAGAATTGGAGATTCGAATGGTTAACATATGGGTTTCAGGGGAAGCTTAAATGTTCAAGTGTTTAACCATTTATTAAACATATGCATCACCACAAGGGAAAGTTATTGATTCTTATTATTGTTGATTAGTATTGCTACTGATGGTTTAAAATTTTACTGTCTCAAGTTCATTTTTAGTGCGGAAAGCTTAATGGAGGGTAATTTGAGATATTAGAAGGATAGATTGGATGTGTAGTATTAGTTTGTAGTTGTAAAGATCATATTTGTATACTTTTTCTATTTGTTGATAACAAAAAGGGGAAGAGATGTGGTGGATAGCATAGATTAAGGGGAAGACAGTATGGTTTCATTCATGGTGAGATTTAGTTATCTCAATTTCTCTACTTCGTTTAGGGAAATTCGTACAAGAACGTGTTTGTTTTGTAATCATCAAATAGGGGAAGATTGTTGGGAATTATATTTTCATAGATTTGATGATCACATAACAAGAAGAATGAAACATGAAGAATACTGAAATGATAAGCAAAATACGCTAATGAAGCTATTGCAGGAGTTGTTAAGTCTTCTCCCAATTAAGTCTGGTGGTTAAGTCTTCTCAAAGTTAAGTCTGGTGGTTAAGTCTTGTCACAGTTAAGTCTCCTCATTAAGTCTGGTAGTGTTAAGTCTGGTCATTACACAGTTAAGTCTTGTAGTGTATCAGGTGCTGCTATGAGTCATACTACTGCTGGATGGATAAGGATGAAGAAGATATTATCTATAGATAATATCTAGATATGTTATCAGTCAACAAAGATACAAGTTGTATCTTAATGACTAACACATAACAAGCAAGTAGTAGACAAAGACTTATCATATTGTAAAAGGTCTCCTTGGACTATAAAAGGAGATCTTACCCCTTAGATAAAAATATGTTTTACAAGTGTTTAGTATGCTTAGAATTTAAACACTAAATGTGCTAAAATGTAAAACATCAAATAGTAAGTGTGTGTGGGAACATCAGACAAGGGGTCTGATGTTGTTATGTTTGTTTAGCCTCAAGGATCTTTGATCCCTGGTTAGATTGTAATCGTATTGCTATTGATCAAGTAGTATTGGGGCTGATTTTATAACAAAAGAGAAAGTTTGGCAAAACCTTGTTGTGATAGTATTGTTTCTTTCATTAGAATATTCCGTCAATATTATCATCATGCTCGTCATAGATAAAATCCTAGATAAAGGCTTAACAGCCTTGAGCCCATAAACGATCACGAAACTTATTGTTAGTAACCTCTAAAATAAGTTTTCACAATAGTTAATAACATATTATGTGTGACACTTTTACTAGACATGTGATTTTGAGTGTTGAGTCGTTCATGAGCAAAGTTTACATATGTTGTTTGTTTGCTCGTGTTTGATTTTTCGGAAATGACACATTTACTAATTGCATTGCAATGTAATTTACTTGTATATTTCAGATGAAACATCCAAGTTGTCAATCCTGCTTAGTTGTGTATTTTATGCATCTTTTAAACATATTAGTTTGATGTTTGGAACACAACCATTGGACAAGAAGACTCAATATGACATCTTCAACACAAATGTGAGTTATGATCCGATGCATATTATTTTTGTCTTGAGAGGAAGTCATTATTTTCATAACAACCGAGTGTGATTGAGTATGTAGATTCAAGATAATATATTTCGTTATATTTTGATGTTATCTTGAAGCTAGACAAATAATGACTCCAATTTCATGTCCATACTCGAAAACTTGTCAATTAGATTCGATGATGATATCAATCATAATTTGAATAATGAATTGATATGTACTCGTAATCTTTCTTGACCCTCACGATCACTCCATTTTTTATTATTATTTTTTTTTTTTTTTTTTTTTTTTTAAATAAAAAAAATTAAGGAATGTGTTTCATTTATTCTAATACTTGTTGTATGTGTGAGGTTAATGACATATTAACTTACTACTTCGATATTGTCATTTATTTTTATTTGCGAAAAAATATTTATATTATTAAGTATAATATTCTTAGTTTTTTGACATCTCATTAGTATAAAAATAATTATCTTAACTATTTTTATACAACATACGTAAAATACTAAATGTTTAAAATATTTTGTATGTGTGTTAGATCAATGCAAGTTTAATACATTTTCTTTTACTTAAATACTAATGTATTAATATGATCATTTGTCTTGTTTAAACAATCCATGGTCAAGCAAGACAAAAGGATTTAATGTTTTAGTGATCATGTTACGAATTTAATGAAAGTGTTAAATATTTTGAGGTGATATATTTTTTACACTTAAACCTTTAGAAAAATAATTGTGTAAGACAATATCTTTCGACGCACATGGTCAACCAACTTAGTTTCCATACCTAAGAAGGTTACTAAAGCATCGTAAAACTTGCAAGATGTCGAAAACACATATGCAAGAGAAGTGGTCTATGCCTATATGCAATGCAAAAACAATTACGCAACTTAGTGCAAGAAGTCTAATCTAAGTCCTATTGACAACATAAGCCGAAAAACTAATAATCACCAAATAGCAACAAGGCATGTAAAACGTTTGTGATTATAGATATAGTTAGCCCAACTAAAGATAACTATAAGCACTAAAAAAATTAACTAACAATACTAGGACACAAAGAAAAACAAATTGTCATTTAGCATAACACAAAAAATATTTATCGTCATTTTGTCTATTAAGTATAACAATGTATACTAAGCTTGATTTTATTTGAAAACGAATTGGTTTCCTCCCCATTTCAAATATTTTTGCCAAATCACTTTGAAAACACGTCAAGGTTCAAAAGTTGAAACGTCCTTTTTCAGTTTAACCAAAAATTTATGCAAACTGCATGACCAAAAAGACCTTTAGTTGAAAATCAAGGACTCTAACATACTTTCATTTAGAACTAATTCATAAAGTATTTTTCAAATGAAAGTAGACTCAACTTCGTTTAAAATGATGGGTGACACGACTCCTACAAACTTATGGTTGATTTTATATGAATTTCTGAAAGTGACCCAATACTGAAAACAGACAGACAGATGCACGGTACCTTTAAATACCCCATGGTACCGTTAAATATAACGGTACCGTCCTATATTTAGTGGTACCATGATCTGTTTCCTGATTCAGTTTATTATTTTAGTGCGGCGACTCGACGGAAAGATGTAAAATTTGGTAAACTAGATACCGAACATATAAAATATATATTAAGCATCATTTCCACATTCAGGCCTAAAAAAAAAAAAAAAAAAAAAAAAAAAAAAAAAAAAAAAAAAAACATATACGAAAATACTTTTACTACAAAATAATGGTTTGTCCCAAGCACTCCTTTCAAAACTGCAAGACTTTACGACTCGTTCTAAAGACATGACATAACACTTACAAACTCTTTTATTTTATTTGTTTAAGAAAACCTTCAAGCTAGCATGACAAAGTATACTTAACACCAAAACTTGTAAGTATTAAGCAACTAAATACTTTTCATATTTTATCACCTTCATAGGTAAGTTGATACATGGATCGTACTCAATTTTGAAAACCATTTGTTTTAAAATTTTGAGCGACGTGGCTCTGGTACCAATTGTGGAAACCGTAGAAGGGGGGGGGGGGGTTAATACGTTTCCATTAAAAAAACTTAAAAACTTTTTGTATCAAACACCCGATCAAGTGTGACGTAATATGAAAAGTGTCAACAATGATCATACAACATCTAGAGGTGGTATAAAGTAAACTATCAAACAAACACAATCAAACCATGACACAAACATAATCAACATAATATAAGCAACAAACCACACAAGCATAAACGCAATGCAAATATAAATATAAAGCGATAAAGACTAAAATAAAAGTAAAGAAGACGCAAACCGGACATGATGATTTATAGTGGTTCGGTCACGAAGCTCCTCTTCGCCCTACTCCACTCCCCGAGTACCCAACTCGAGAGTTACTTCACTAATCAACAAGCTCCCTTCAGGCGGAGAAAATCGTACAACGTCGCTTATCCTTATTTCCGACACTAAGCTAAATGTCGAGTACTAATCTTAGCTAGTACCAATCTACCACGATCCACACGATCTACTCACGATCTACCCGATCTACCCTTGATCCACTTGATCAACATACAAGCCCACAAGCTACAAGAGATCTCAAAGATCTCAACGATCACAATGATTTACTCCCACTTGACTCGATCTACCCGATCTACCCTTGATCCACTTGATCAATACACAAGCCCACAAGCTACAAGAGATCTCCAAGATCTCAACAAGATCACAATGATCTACTCCCACTTGACTCAATCTACCCGATCTACCCTTGATCCACTTGATCAATACACAAGCCCACAAGCTACAAGAGATCTCAAAGATCTCCAAAGATCACAATGATCTACTCTCACAAACTCTCAAAAGAAAAATGAACTTGATGTATGCAAGGATACAACAAGTATGTAACAAGTGTTACAAGTGCACTAACTATAACTACAACACTTTGTATTTTGTATACTATGTGTTTTTCTCTTGCGCTAATAGAGGAATGAATGTGATCTCTTGGTTGGATGAAAGGATCACTCTTAAACAAACTAAGACTCTCTAAATGATCAAAGAAAGTGATCTAAATAAGAAGGGATTAGACCAGAGAAAACTGACTGGTAAAATCAAGTTGGAAGTGTAAAATGGTCCACTATTTATAGGCAAAGAAAAAACTAGCCGTTACGTACGGACGGTTCCACTAATTTTCACACGGTACCACTAAATTTAGTGGTACCGTGCCAGACAAAAACGCTTCTCTTTTTGTCTTTAGTGGTGAAAGTTTATTTGGGGAAGTTTGGAGCTGATTTGGGGGAAAAAATAGCTGTTGGGACTTTTAAACTTATTTTTTAAAATAAAACATTTCTTTTTAATTCAAAAATAATTTGTAAAATGTATTTTTGAGAAAATGTTTTGTCACATTAAAAATGTGAAGTTTAGAACAAAAAATTTATTTCTTTAATCATCCATCAAATTTAAATTTGTTTGTTCATACCTTGAGTGATTTACGTTGGGATGAAAATCTACGACTCTGTTGAGGCATACTTGAGACGTCGAGAGATGTTGATGTAAGTATGCATTGATTATTTGTGTTTACAAGTAATTTGCACATTTTACGTTATGCATTACAAGTTACATGTTTGTCATTATTAAAACCGAAGAAACCGTTTAGTTTAAATATCGTAATATTTGCACTAACAAGGTCTAATCTAGGACAAATAATGACAAAAGTGGAATATTCAACAAAGAATCAATTGTTATTATCAACAAGGTTTTACAATCTCCTACACACTTCAATTCTACTTGATCAAGGTAAAACGTGTTAAACACCTTGTAGCAGGGATCAAGACTTGACCTTGAAGCGTAAAACAAACACTAAACCTAGTCTAGGCGTTTACAAAACCTACGCCTAGACACACATACTTTAATTAGACGTCTACATCTTTTCTATGTGTACACATAAAACGAATGTCCTATATCTCTTTATATAATAGAGATATTAGGTTTTACAAAGACTCCTAATTATATTAGGAAACAAATCTTCCCAACTTTTATTTTTTATCTTTTAAGTCCTTGTAGTTTCCTATTTGCTTCATTCTTCTTTTATTGTTTTGTATTTATCAACTCAATATAAATCCCAACAATCTTCCCCTAGTTGATAATTACAAAACATTCTTCTAGATCTTCTATGAATGAAACAATCTTCCCCTTAAACTCAACTCGTGAACTTACATAACCTGTACCACCAAAGATCTTCAAGTTGCAAAACTTCTACGTACTTCTTCTTCCCCTTTTTGTCATTATCCACTAGGGGACGCTAAGTAGATGCAACTTTGATTTTGACAACCACTAATCAATATCACACTTCCAATCCAGCCTTACAATGTCTCGAATTACCCTCCATGAAGAACACCAAAAAGCTTACTAAAAATGAATTCAAGACAATAGAAACTTAAACTAGGAGTAGCAATAATAATTCAAGACAATAGAAACTTAAACTAGGAGTAGCAATAATAACTAGCAGTAGTAAAAACATTCCCTTCAAATGGTGCATGTAAATGATTAAACACTCTATAATATGCTTCCCCTGAAATCCATGTGTTAACCATTTCTTGAATCTCTAATTCTGTAGGCTTCTTGTAATGATCACTGTTGAAGAAAACTAAGTATAACGAACTTCATGATGAAGTAAAACAACTCAAACTTGTGTCTTATGTCTTGCACTATCCACGTGACTTTGAACTTATACTAAAAACCAAATATATAAGTAGACTGCAACCTCTTGACAAAATCCTCATCTTCTATGAGACACTGAGCACTACAATGTAACTCGTTTAAGTGATAACAAATCCCTATTGCTAGATTTTGACAAGTCATTGTCACAACATTAAAGCACGAACAAGTTATCTTCAAAAGGTGCAAGAATCCTTTTAAGATATGATAAGAACACGCCTCCAAGAAACTCCACTTCAAATAAGTAATAATCAACCTTCTTCGTAATCAATTAATCTAAATTAATCCAAATACGAGCCTTTTAAATATTGAAGAACATTTAAACCAATAATCAAACTTCTGTGTGTGTTGTCCAACATCCCTTTTCAAACCGTAACCAATCAATCAAACTGCTCATTACACATTTGATGTCGACACAATTTGCCCCTTTTTGCTGTCATTGAATCACCTGGTAGCACAAACGTAAACTAAACCTAAATAACAAGCATCACAAATCGATCTTCTCCTTAACTTCAGCTTGATCCTTCTATTTCAAAAATGTGTATTCAAATCCCACGTGTAGATAGTGACCAAGTTTTTCAAATTAGGATTTCCAACCAATCCTATCATCCTTGAATATCCACGACTCCACATGTTGATCATAGTCCAAATGCATACGATCTAATAGGAATAAGCTTCACAGAATAACAGATTGTATGGAATCTATAAGCATTGAATCAACCTTCAACGAACCACATTAATGAGTAGCAATTTAACCGAGTTCATAGCAGCATTAAACCATAACCAGCAACATAAAGTTGAACGAGCAGCTTTTAAAATTTTTGCTAGCAGCATTAACTCTCAACCAAAGATACTAGCAGTATTAACGAAACCAACTAGCAGTACTAAAAACTCGCCAGCAGTACTAATATTCATAAGGAGCAGTACTAATGAAATAAGTAGCAGTACTAACGACTTACAAGCAGTACTAATGAAATAAGTAGCAGTACTAACGACTTACAAGCAGTACTAATATTCCCTACGAGCAGTACTAACTTGTACAATGAAGAGTAGACTGAATCTTTAAAAGAAGTAGACTTACTTTGAAATCAGTAACCTTACTTCATTAACAATCGTACCTTTACTTATCAGAACGTAGCCTGACTTGCAAACACCAGTAACCACAGTCGTGAAGAGTAGAGTTATTCCCAAAGCAGTAAGCATGTCTCTACCACGTTCATCAAATCAAGATTCAATCAGACCTTACTCATACATCGTATAAGAACCAAACCCTTCGAATTCAAAACCTTAATTAATTCATCTACCACGTCTACAACATCAGCAATTGATTCTCAATCAGTAGAAGCTAAACAACACGAATCAGAATCATCAAACAACCTGTTGTATCATATCAGAACCAAACTTGTAGCTGAAAAACCCTAAAACCCTAATCACAAATATTTAATCCAAAGATTGAATCTTGTGACCAGAGAATATAATCATCATAAAGTGATAAAGAATAGATTAAGTTCAGTAATAAACACAGTCGAGTAGGGTTTCAATAGGGAATACGATAGAAAGATTTTACAGGTTAAGGTTTTGGTTGTTCCTGTGTCGCCAAACTAAATCTTCTTCAATCTTTAATTAACACAAGCCACAAGGTTAAGATAAGAGTTATTCCAACATAATAACCCTCTTCCATGATAGATAATTCCAGCGGAATAAAGAAACAATTATTCGAAACCCTTAATAACCCTAAAAGTCGACTTTCTTCCTTTTCTGCAGCAGATTCTTAAAAATTCATATCTTTTGATTGACAGCTCAGATTGAAGATCCCTTCGGTGAGAATGTACCTTGATGTGCAAAGAACCTTCAGTAAAAATTTCGTTAAGATCCAACAGTTAACGAATGAGATATCGCCTTTTAAAAACAGCGTTGCAGAAAAATACGAACATATAAACCAAAGTCGATTTTGTTCTTCTTTCTTCGACTAAAAACCTTGTGAATCCCTAGATCATGAGCTCCCTGAGCTCTGATACCACCTGTTGGATCGTTATAGCTCTAGACTTGTTAGGTCTAATCTAGGACAAATAATAACAAAGGCGGAATATTCAAAAAAGAATCAATTGTTATTATCAACAAGGTTTTACAATCTCTTACACACTTCAATTCTACTTGATCAAGGTAAAACGTGTTACACACCTTGTAACAGGGATCAAGACTTGACCTTGAAGCGTAAAACAAACACTAAACCTAGTCTAGGCGTTTACAAAACCTACACCTAGACACACACACTTTAATTAGACGTCTACATCTTTTCTCTGTGTACACATAAAACGAATGCCCTATGTCTCTTTATATAATAGAGATATTAGGGTTTACAAAGACTCCTAATTGAATTAGGAAACAAATCTTCCTAACTTTTATTCTTTATCTTTTAAGTCATTGTAGTTTCCTATTTACTTCATTCTTCTTTTATTGTTTTGTATTTATCAACTCAATATAAATTCCAACAATGAACTATGGGTACTCGCCATGGTATATAGTGTCGCACACCACAGTCGCCAAAAAATGAAAGCTAACATAGAAAATATACACAAATGTATGTATTTTTATTTCTACCCCAGTTTATGTCGATTAAATTAACAGGAAAAAGAAAAAGAAAAAGAAAAAAGAAGGGTACTCACAAGAGATGATGGGAAAAACAAAACAAAAGCTGATAGTAGCCCTAACCAAACATCTGGGTAAGGCTCCCTGCCTTTATGCCAACCATCTCACAAGACTACTACATCAGAAGATACATTTTTTGCGGAAAAAAGTAAAGAGATAATTTAAGTTAAATAGAAAATGTAAAAGAACCTATACTTTCATTGTACAAACATGATGGCATTGTATCATTTTAGATTTCAAGCCATCATACTCTTCTCGTTTTTGACGACTTAAGTCATCACATGAAGTAACTTAGAGCCTTCTTTTTTCTTGATCCGCCTTCCCCGTAGAGCTCATTCCATTGCACAAGCTCGTTCATGTTTGAAGACTCTGAGGACACACTCGCACAAACCTGGAGTAACAAAATGGCCGTTGTTATATGTTTGCTATTGGTTAAACAAATATTTAACATAGGGTCTTTGTTTAACACTTTGACCAAATTACTATCGAATGAGTTGACTCAGGTTACGTTGATCTCTAATGGTTCATCAAATGAGTCAAAAGAATTGAAAGTTGCGGAAGGTTATTTAGTGCCAAAAAGTTCCTAAATTATTTTACTCACAAAGTTAGATTGGTATTGAAATAATCTAAGTTACTGTTATCAGATTTAAGACACTGTTTATATATAAAAAAATAAAAAAGAAATGTGTCAGGTCAAACTCAACCCGTTTCAATCCATTACCCAACCTGCTCAATGACTAAAGGTGCATGCATCATTGTTGCTTACACGATTCATAGGTTGTCTTATTACTCATAAGAAATTGCAATGATTCAATTTTGCAGAAAGAGTACAAATTAAGATGACCTATGTGTCTATTATGATAGTCAAAAATATATTTACATACGAATCTGGGTCCATGAGCTTTCTTTATTTCCTTGATTTTAAGCCTATCTTAGATGAATGACAGATATATATTTTAATTTATTGAGTATGTCTCTAAATCGGATGTTGTAATTTTCATGGGTCCTGAAGTAGAGAATGTGTTTTTACCTGTTCATGAGCAAATTTAAAATCCTCCAAGTTTAAAGGCCGAATA
Source organism: Artemisia tridentata subsp. tridentata (assembly GCA_021014915.2). NCBI lineage: Eukaryota > Viridiplantae > Streptophyta > Magnoliopsida > Asterales > Asteraceae > Artemisia > Artemisia tridentata. The sequence continues at coordinate 424,533,708 of CP139509.1, forward strand.
TCAGAACTTTCACTTAGAGCTGGAGCAGGTTTGCCTTCTGCTATAGCTGCAGCATGTTCCTGTCATCAAACCAAAAAGTATGTTACAATTGCCCTCATAGAAAAAGCCTTCACTTTTTCACAAGTGAATAAAAAAAATCATATGCTTACAAAGACGATGTACGTTTTATTTTCATCATTGAATTTATAATTTTTCGCCCCACGAGATAATTGCAATAACATTTAAAAGACATGTTCATTCTTCCTCCACTAAAGAATAAACCACACGTACCGACACATTTTGGGTAAAATAATTGAAGTGGCGAATAGCAGGCCGGACGGGTTGGATTATGGGTAAATATAGTATTACTAGGTACAGGTTCAAACAGGTCACGCCAGGTTAGATTAACCCAAAACACGTTGTCAATAGATTTGAATCTTCTTATAAATAATTCCTGTTAAGTATATTTACAAAAACCATGTTTTTCAACAATAAGTGACTTTGGACCCATTTCTTTTAAAGCATAAAGCTTAAAATTTAAACTTCTACTTGTTGACCCGTTTAAGATATTTCATGAGTAAAATGCTCAAAATCGTCATTTCTATAAAATATGTATACCTTCTTCTCCTTCTCTAGGATCTCTCTAATTGGACGGTGTGCAGCAGTTACACACAGATTCTGCAATATAATATATCAGGAGACATAAGGTCACTTCCAGCATTTCCCCTAACTCATATATAATAAAAAAAAGGGTACAAAAACTGAACCTTAAGATCACTTCCAGAATACCCCTCAGTCATGTTTGCCACTGCATCCAAATCCATATCTGGAGATAAGTCTTCCTTTGCTAGTATAACCTTTAAGATCTTTGCTCTATTAGGAGCATCTGGTAAATTCACCATCAATCTGCAAAAAGGGAATCCAATGAAAAATCAATAGCATATAAATACCACTGCAGAAAGGTCAAAAGATCAAAGGTCAAAGATCAAATTATTAAAGGGTTAAAGATCAAACAGTCCATGGTAGAAAGGTCAAAGGTAAAATGTCAAAAAAATATACGTAGGCTGACTTTACCTTCGCGGAAGTCTTCTAATCACTGCCTCATCAAGGTCAAAAGGTCTATTTGTGGCCGCAAGTACAAGAACTCGTTCTGTTTCTTTTGTACGCAAACCGTCCCAATTCACCATGAATTCGTTTTTCATTTTACGCATGGCTTCATGTTCTCCGGGATTTTCCCTCCGTCCCAACATGCTGTCCACCTTTTAACAGTAATTAAATCACATTTAATGAATCACAGAATTCAAAACAACATAAACTCAAGGGAGTCAATAAGGACAGATCCAACGGGATAAATATCAAATGACTAGAGCCGGCCAGTCAGGTACGGTTGACCCACAACACTTTTTGACGTATGTTTTAACTTTCAACATTTTTTAATTTACGTGTCACTAGTTATTAACAAAAAAAACATTCATTTCTATAAGGTCTTTAAATACTCTACAAATATGACTTATGAGGATGTAGGAATCCAGAATAGAACTTGGCCGACTTTCACCTTATCTGACATATTTGAGATGAGATCACAACCCAAATTGACTCATATAAACAGGTCAAAACTGCTACCTCTAATTAAAACAGAAAAACAAAGAGATAAAATATCACAATATCTTACTTCGTCGACAAAGACAACACTCGGAGAAATTTTGCTAGCAAGTGTAAACACGGCCTTGACATACTTCTCACCTTCGCCAAACCACTGAGTACGAAACACGTGAAAATAGAAGTGAGAAAAGCTTTGTTAAAGGAAGCATTTCACACTTGTTTGCAGACAATTAAAAGAATTTACCTTTGATGTGATGCTTGACATGGATATATTTATGAAGTTAGCACCAGCTTCTGTAGCCACGGCCTTAGCCAGCATTGTCTTTCCCGTTCCAGGAGGCCCAAAAAGAAGAATTCCCTTGCATGGCTGTAATTGAAACACTAATATTAGACCTCGAATGCTCCAAATACACATTCAACTTCATATATTTAACATACTTAGCAAGAATAGGCATGTAGAATAATGGGTCAACACAGGTTTGGGCAATGGGCCTGGTTAGGTTGACCAGGTCCAAATAAAAGGATTCTGGAAGTTACATGCATTAGAAATAGACTTTGGGCCACTTTCAATGCATTCGACCTGGTCCCCTTTTAGCTAAACTTTTTAATTTAACAAACTTGGGATGAAACGTAATTTAAATACACATATTCATAAGCAAATTGGCCAATATCGTCTTATAGCCATGAGGGATAAGTATGTACAAGGGCAAGAACATGATTTGATGAAGGAACAAATCTACATATATTAAAACCAGAAACTCAATAGGCATGGATAAACAACCACTAGTTGTGAAGCATAATAATACCTTGGTTAATTGGCCCTTGCAAAAAAGCTCGGGTCTTTGTAGAGGGAGCATCACCAACTCTTTTAATGTATCCTTCACCTTTTCAAGTGCTCCAATATCGTCAAAAGTTACTCCAATATCACTAGGAGGTATGACATCAGCTAGAAGCCTTTTCTCAAAATCATTTTCCGTCACAACATCCTACTCGTGTATAAAAAATATGTCAACAAATTTTGGCATGCAACGGTTTCAACAATTTATAAACATGTACTATACATATCTACAATGGCTAGGAATCACTAAAATCACCTTGAGGGACTTCTTCAAACTCTTGGATTCGTTTTGAGTAGAATGAAGAATTTCAATACCATACTGTATACTACGGGAAGATAAAAAGAAAATCAAATTAATGGTTACATACCCCATATGTTTTTTTTATTATGTACCTACGCAGCTTTTCATTTGTCCCGTTCTAACCGTTGTACTCCTCTTTGTACATCCGAGTCATTTAAAAATGACTTTGTCACCCATTTGGGTTAGTTAAAGTAGCCCGTATTCTTTAATATTTTCATGGAGAACTTAACATTATAAATCAAACATATTAAAAAATATTTCTGGCGTTTTTGTGATGACATAATTATTTATGGATTTTCAAGGATTATTATTTTTTTGCTGCTAAGAGAGTCAAACAATAGACAAAGCCATCTTCCAATAATTCATTATGTACAAAAATCAGTATGGTCGCTCAAACGGGACAAATAAAAAAGTACGTTGGTATTTAAAAATAAACAATTAAATAAAGAAGAAAAAAAGTAGGAGAAATACCTCTCATTTGAAATAACAAGTTTTGCATCTGGATCAGCTTTAGCATGTTGCATCAAATGATGGCTTAAAGCCCATCCGACAACTTTCTCAGCACCTTCAATACAATGCCAAAATATCTATCAAGTTTTCTTTTCACAGTTTCTCTTAAAAGTAATATATTTGAAGATTCAGCGCGTAAAAATTATACGTTTCTAAGTATTCCTTGTAATAGAGAGAAAGATTGAGCATACCTTCATTTGTAAGCAACTGATCCTTAATGCACAATGTTTCCAGGCCATCACATTCTAATCCAATCCGTTTAAGGACCTGCCATCATTATTTTCAGATCATTATAACTGTTACTGTGATATCCCATAAGAATTAAATCAACTGCTGTTGGTAGGTCCCCAGGGACGGGACGGAACCAGGACCAAATATGACCGGGCGCACAAATTTTTTGGAACCATATATAGAAACACATTTTGATGGATCGGGTTAGAGGTGGCAATTTGTGCCCAAAATGAAAAAAATGGACTAATTTTGACTACTTTGTAAAAGATGTGGGCACATTTAGCCCCATCCTTTTTTTGAAAGGGGCACATTTAGCCCATTGAAAAGTTAAATGGGCACAACGGGCACATATTTTCTCTCAATTAGAGAACATTATAATCGTTTTTGAATAAAAACTTATATGCATAATATATTTAATTTTTTAAATATAAATGGGGTATTACGTTTAAGGAATTTATTTCGTCATTTTCGGTCTTCTATAAAGCGATTTGTATAACATGTGCCAGTTTAGCCCGTGCCCATTCTGCACGCCCGTTAGCCCTCCCGGCCCGCCCGTTTTGCCACCTCTAGATCGGGTGCATTTAAGATGCATTTAGGAAAAATTGATGTTTTTTCAAAAATTAACACTACATCAAAAACATCCATAGGGGTCCCGGGCACCCGCGGGAACCCCTGGTTCCGTCCCTGTAGGTCCCACAAACTAGTAACACTTCTTGTTTCTAGATAATTTTAAGTCAAAATAACTAATTGCCTCATATGCATGACTGTCGAAGTGACCCATCCAGGGTAATTTCACATTCTTGCAGCCAATATTTAAAGAATTTGGAGAAATAAATATGAATATACTATCAAATCCCTATAGGCAAGTCCCACCAAATTGGGCATTTCCTTATATCGAGAAATAGTTTCAAGTCAAAATAACCCTACTTGCCCTTATAGGCATCAGTATGAAACTATGAATGCAACCCATCCATTCTAGCCTAATATTGTTGCAAAGGGTATTTAAGACATTCTGGAGAAAATAATATGAATGTACTATCAATGCTCCTATCTCTTTCGTAGGAAGTATCCCTTCATCCCATTTACTAAATAAATCTATAGTAAAATATCAGATTGCATAAATGATATAGCAGCATTGATACGAGAAAAAGCTGATCATCTAATTACTTCAAAGAATGGAACAACAAACATGCAACATTAATAGTGATGAAAGTTGCTCACATTGCGTAAATTAAACAGATTTCCCTTCATCTTTAAAGTTTCAGCATCTTGGTCCAATTGTTGCTTCCAAGTAGCAAGAAGGTTCTCATCCTGCACAAGCTCACAAATAAAGTCATGACATAATACTAAAGATAGCAAATTCAACACATTTATGGGTAAACAGGCGGACCTGGGTAACACTTTGCCTCTAAAGGGTCAAATTGATATATAAATAAATAAAAACCGATTAATATGGAAAGTGCCTTGTGGATCAAACGAGTCAAAACCTAGCGAAAACATATTCAGATGCATAAACCTCCTAAAGTGTTGAATATAGTAGTATTTTTAGAGCATTAACTATGTGTAAGATTCAAGAAAGAAATAACAAAAAAGTGCTTGTAGTTGACCCAACCCAACCCGTCCTGATCAGTTTGACCAACACGTGCTACATTCCCATTATGTCATCTCTAAAAAAAATAGGGAGTAGGTCACAAACCTGAGGCACTTGAATGGCCACTTTATTAGGAAATAATTTTGTTAAAAGCTTAGTCGCCTTGGGAACTTCCTTCCCTCTCTCATGCAGTCTCCCAAAACTATCCTGCAATAAGAGATGATCAACAGCATTAGGCTTTTCATGATGTTTTATGGGCAGACAGTAGGTGCTCATATATATAATAAATGCACCCTACTACAAATACAAAAAAGTGTTAACCCTACACTTATGCAAACAAGTGTTCACATATATAAAAGACATCACAAAGAAAGTTCATTAGACTACAAATGCATGTAGTGCTCGTTTTTTCAAGCATCGTGCCACAAAGGTTTCACATAATTCCCACGCATTAGAAGTTTTATCATCGTAAATATATTTTTTCATACAAGAGAAACTACTTCAGCAATGTTTTTGTAATCAAATACTTGGGTGGAAGTGTCAAAGATTTAAAAGAATAAGTTAAGTTTGTAAGTTCAAGATTTTCACGGGATAACTATCTAAATAACACGATTATCTTGTACATCAAACAGAACGTACAGTGAGCAGTTCTGCAAGGAGTTTATTCATTTATTAAACAGACTGAAATAAACAAGATTTTATGTTTGCTTAACTAAACGAAAAAACATGAAAGGTGTCTCCTTCATTCGCCTACATTCATGAACATTCAATAATTTGTTCGGTAAGGTCCATTTATGTCTGTTTGTCTATGCTTGTTCATGTCCATTCGTTATGCCCATAGGTTGTAAGTATATTAAATGCTTCGAAATATCACAGTTAAACTAAAATGAATGTATGAGTTCATTTATAACTTTGGTTCATTTACAACCTTACATTGACGGGCTTAAACATCTTACTCTTACCTGTTCATTTCTCATCAACTAGGTCCCACACCTCTTTTAGTAACTAGTGTTTTATTCTAAGACAACATGTTATGGCACAGTGAAACTTACAAGCAGCATTCATTGCTTTCATAATTTCAGAATAATATTAGGTAAATGAAACATGCCGGCTATGAAACTAACATTCAGATGATGGAGCAAGTTTTGACTTGTAAAAAAAATCAATAAACACATGAATAAACAAACAAAGTAATATATAGCCCTTACCGCCGGGAAAGCCAAGTCAAGTAGAGCAGTCTGGCTGCTGCCAAATTTTGTGAAAACCAACCCACCAGAATGTGACTGAAATAAAAGAAAACGAAATTCAGTTACCAACGAAGATACTTTAATACACCTCCAAATTGAGTATAAAAACCAGAAAGAAAAAAAAAAGGCGGAAGAAGATAAAACCAAGAGAACGTGTGGTGGACTGTTAAAATCCCTATGCCTTTTTTTTCAAGTAACTGATAAATACCAATATGAACCCATAAGATACAAAGGGAAAAGGAACTTTAACAAATTTCATTTTATTATCCCCTAAAGCAACATATTACTTTTGCAAGTGTTTATCGTACATGCAACTACCTTTACTGTGTAACCATTATGTTATGCAACTAGAGGCGAATTTTCTAGTCATGAGTGTTGACAAGTGATGGTCACAAAGTGAAAATTTCATATATTAAGAAACAGGAAACCATGTCACTTGATTTGAGACGGCGGTAGCTAATGTGCAAAAAAAAGTCTTCAGAAACTATTCTCCATTGTGCATTTCTTATTCTGCTGCAACATGCCATTTGCAACTGTATAGCAAAGATGTACAATATCCAACAATAACTACTATTATTTATCTAATATGAAGAAATTTTTTTATATTGGTGCATCTCTAGGATGCATGCTAATTTGAGGAATCCCACAAGATATGTAATGCTTGTGATAAGGAGTCTTCTTGCACACAATCAGTATTAATCTTTTGGGATACAAGGTTCCCATATGTGCACATGTCAGCAATGGACACTGTAATTCTGTAAAAACCGTTATTTGCACAAAAAGTGTAAAAAACGCTAGAAAATCCACTGATGAACAAGATTTATAACCCATGATGAACACGCGCGTTCAACTTATATAAATTTGTTCTTAAGACACGATTTCTCATCAATGTTACAAATTTAGTAAATCAGTGCCCTTTTATGCGTTTTTGTGCTAAGGCTCAACAACCATCACAAATAGATAGTATTATTAGGATAATTACCTTTTCTTTGCGGTTGTCGGTTTGAGATTGTGAACCAATAACAACAACATTGTCTGGGAGCCTTTCTAAACTAGATTTAAAAGTTGAATATGATTCTGAGCTCCCAACAATGGATTTTTCAGCGTCTTTCATGAACAATATAAAAGGAACATTTCTACTCTCACTGGTTACAACCTGGCAAACAACACAGTATGGTCAAACAAGGTACTAACGAAAGCTATAAGGAATAAAGAATAAACTTCTTTCCAGAAAAGAAACCTACCTCAAACAGCGTGCTAATGAGTAACTTATCCAGATCTTCCACACCCGATGAATCCAATCGAAGTTCATTAGCTGGTAGAAAGATTTAGGGAAAAAAAGAAAAAAAAAAGCAATGTCATGTGGTAACAAACGCAAGGGAAAAACAAGTTGTGCTTCAAGTTTCTGAGCGAATGGAATTTACCAAAGCAGAAGTATCCATAACCCCCATCACACAGTCCACCAAGGTCAACACCATCAGGAATGAGTTTATCAAATTTTACACCAATTTTTGAGAGATGATTGTCTTCAAAAGGTAGAAGAACCCTCCCACGAGCCCCCGATGATGGACCCCTAAGGTGAAGAGAACATAGCAACCATGAAAACATATGCGAAGAAAAATATATTCCGCAAGCAAATATAAAAACATGTTTAAAAATCACCTCAACTGATACATTTAATAAGTAGGATTATTTGCACAAATTACCAACACTTTTTCATTTGTCATGTTTGTCATTGAACTATTTTGGACCATTTTGTAGCAGAAAAAAACCCGTTAAAATCAGATTTCAAAAATTATGATTATAATAACAAAGAATGTAGAACTTATAATATGTTGCTTTTGTATATAATGTGATACTAGACGAGTACCCGTGCATAGCAACGGTATTTTATAGCGGCAGATAGCTATAGTGATATTTTGGTTACGCAAATAATATTTTGGTTAAAGCGTTTTGTGAAAAATCCTGTTGCTATGCACGGGTACTCGTCTAGTGTATTGTTTCAATACTTGACCAAAGTGCTTCAATAGTTGCCATATTTTCAATAGTTTCATTCAAAAGATTTATGTGGTTCAATACTTTCCTTGAATGATTCAATATTTCCTTCAATAGATTTAGTTTTTAAGATTAATTAAGGGTAATTTAGGCAAAACATTAATGCTTTTCAAGAAAAGGTATACACCTTTTATATACTAGACGACTAGGCGAGTACCCGTGCATAGCAACGGGATTTTATAGCGGCACATAGTTGTAGTGATAAAAAAAAAGTTTATGGGTTATAAATGAAAAATAATAAAAGTTTAAGAATTTGGGGATTAAACACGATTTAACTTAATGAAAATAATATGGGTTATGGGTTATAAACGAAAATAATAATAAAAGTTTATGGTTTCCATATAAAGTTTTCTCAATTTTTTACTTTCAAGAATATGGGTTTTTTCCTTTATATGTAGTATAGATATAGATATAGACTAGACGAGTACCCGTACATAGCAACGGAAAATCCTAGCGGCAGATAATTAACGATATGCGATATTGTGGTAAGTGTCTCGTGTAACGTTCAAAATAGAACATGAAAAGATCAAAATGTAATTGCAAACGGTTTTAACATGCGATAATTCAACTCAAGTAAAAATTCTTAACATATATCAAAGAACATATAAAAACATTTAGTGAAACTAAAAATAAAACATTACATCAATTATGAATTTTGGTTAAGTGTGACGTGTTCTATTATGAATTTTTCACTTTTGTTTTATTATCATGCATGTACTTATGCTTTAAATCTTACCAGGTTCTGTCATGATACTTCAACCGCAAATAATCAAGTTCTTGGACATAATAAAAATTGGTGTAAGAATTAAGATCCAAAGTAACAAAGATTCTTCATGTACATCTTTTTAATTTATTTAGTAAATGTAAGATACATACAGTTTTTATCGTCTTATATATGCTCACTTAATATACAAGGTAACTCAACCAATACTTTATTAGCAAAACTGTTATTTTATTTAATATAGAAAAGAATTTAGTCAAATTAAACTTGTATATTCAAATCATGTAACCACATCTCAGTTTTCCATACATCTCTCCACATGCCAGCAAAATTTACTAAATTTACGTTTATAATGCATTCAAGAAACGTATAAATACACCTAGTCCATTCCCTTCATTTACCTTGTGTTTTTTAATTCATTTTTATTAATTTCTTTTTCATAATTAAGTTTTCAATACTTCTTTAAATAGATTAAGTTTTCACTTTTCACTTTTTGGTTTTTCCATTATAGATAACTAGACGAGTACCCGTGCATAACAACGGGATTTTATAGCGGCAGATAGTTTTCGTGATAAAAAAAAGTTTATGGGTTATAAATGAAAAATAATAAAAGTTGAGGATTTAGGGATTAAACATAATGTTTTGAAACCCGGTTTGACCCGGGTGGTTCAACCGGTTGAACCGTTCTGGTCGAAAAACGGGTCAATTTAAATCGGGTCAACCCGACAAGTTGGATTGAAAAAACGGGTCAAATTAAACCGGGTCAACCTGCCGGGTTTGAAGCGTCCCAGGTCAACCCGGTTTTCGATGTGTATTAATAGTTTCCTTTTGAAACACATGTTTTCAACATTTCCATTTTTAGTTTCAACTTTTCACTTTCATTTTTTGGTTTTTCCTTTACTCGACGAGTACCCGTGCATAGCAACGGGATTTTATAGCGGCAAATAGTTTTAGTGAAAAAAAAGTTTATGGGTTATAAACAAAAAATAATAAAAGTTTAAGGATTTGGGGATTAAACATAATGTTTTGAAACCCGGTTCGACCCGGGTGGTTGAACCGGTTGAAGCATTCCGGTCGAAAAATGGGTCAATATAAACCGGGTCAACCCGACGGGTTGGGTCGAAAAAACGGGTCAAATTCAACTGGGTCAACCCGGTTTTCGATGTGTATTAATAGTTTCCTTTTGAAACATATGTATATTAATAGTTGAAATTAGGGCTGAGCATCGGTCTAAAACCGACCCGACTGAACCGACAAAACCGAAAACCGAAAATCGTGAAAAACCTAAACCAAAACTGAACCGAATATGGTCGGTTCGGTTCGGTTTTGTGTCGGGTCCGTCGGTTCGGTTCGGTTTAGGTGTGTTTGTGTGTTTTTGTCGGTTTTGGGTCGAACCGAAAATCGTGAAAAACCTAAACCGAAACCGAACAAACGGGTTGTCGCCTGTCGGGTCGGTTTGGTCGGTTTTGTTGGTCCGGTTCGGTTTTGAACCTTCCATGCTCAGCCCTAGTTGAAATTGCTCATAATTAATTGTTTCAACATTTCCTTTTTAATTTTTTACACATTTCACTTTCTTGACTTTTCACTTTTCACTTTGACCATTCTTGTTTTATAGATAGTATAGATATAGGTATATAGTATAGATAGTATAGATTTTGTATAAAATTGGTGTGGGTTACAAAATGTCAAAATGACCCAAACTTGACACAACCTCATTTTTTGAAGATTCAGACGTACCAAAAAACTGTACAATGACCAAAACAAGCCAAACAAAAAAATAAACTAATATTAAATGCAAATAACCCTAACAAATTAAAAGAACTTATAGAAGAGCCCAAGAGTTTTACCTTGAAGTAGATGAAGAAGGGTGTACGCCTCCGGAACCAGAACCTATAAATTTTACTCTGTCCCCTACACATGTGCTTATCATTTACTAAAAGGAAATAGAACGCATACAGATGAAAATTAAGAAATTGCAGTTTAAAATAATATACCCAATTTGAATGTGGGGCTCTTGGAGGTTCCTGCCATGGGTGTTACAATGTCAACCTCCATTTTCTGTGGTGATTCAAGGGGAGACTCAGAAATAATATTTTCTATTCGCAAAACTACATCAAGTTCAGTAGGGGTGCTTATTGGAAAAGTAGTGGGCAAAGGACTTTGTTTAGGATCATTGCTTGGGCTTACTTCTTTCGATAGCTCAGCCTTCGTTGATGAACCCTATGAAATTAACCATATGATTCATTATTTCTATAGCCAAAATTCTATAATAATTAATCTGTAAATATGCGACAGATAAAATCTTACACCCAAGAACGAATGGCTATCGAAAATAAGCAATTTAGCCCCATAATAATGAGCAAGTGCCTTTGCTAGCATCTCCTGGTATATTTCAGATCCTGAAAAAAAAAATTAATAAATGAAGTAAAATCTAATAATAACTTTTATCCAACCATATAAGTATGGCTTAAAGCATACCTGCAGGACCGGAAAGCAAGATTCTTGGGTTCACTGTAGGAAGATCAGAAGCGTATTTAACTTGGTCCCTATGCTTCAAGTGTATATAGGAAGCTGCAATGAGCACGTTCTTGGTATTCTCACTGCGGAAGGAAGCCGAATAGACAGATTAACAAATACATAAAAGGAAACATGACCAAAGTCAAATAATTTATATAAATGAAGCCAAATGTTAACTCCAGTCTGGGTATAAAACCTTAAATAATATGGGAAGTCGTCAAAAGAAACATCAACTTTACGTCCATCAATAATTCCTGCAAGAATCTCTTCCTTCAACATTGCAGATCTTACCGACGATCCTGGTGCTGATGCAGTCAATGAATCCGGGGCCTGCTCCATTGTATTCGATGCCTTTAATGAAAATATACTTACCTCTTTATGTATGATGTACAAGTAATTTTTCCGAGTGAAAAAAACTACATAGAAAACTTACATTTTCTGTTTCGATTATATTAGGGTCTGGATTGCTGCCAATAGGCGTGGATTTGCTTGTAGCTCCAATTTCAGCTGGACCATCGTTACCAGTATTTGTAGCTGAATTTACTTCTAGACCATCGACATCATCGTCATGATTTTGATGACGAATCTCCGGTCCGAAATAAAGTTTAGGGACAGTTTGAGACATAGGTCGCAAACGAGATAAATCTTGTCTTAAACTTGACAAAGATGCCAATATTGAAGCACCTGCAACTGCTGATGGATCCCCTGTACGTCTTTCAGTAAGGAGTGCTTTCAGGTCTCTACCACGACTGGATTTATGCGTTTTTAACAAGCCATCGTCTGGAAGTTGTTGGAAAATCTATTGGAATAGAAATTAAGGACATACAGAATACATAAATATTGATGGGAATAACACATTGCAGAAAGGCATTGCATTAGGAGGTGTTTGGATGTGCGTTTTTATGTCCTTTAATGTGTCTTTTGTGATATTATCTAATTATTGCACTTGAATCCACAAATAATCAAGCAAGTGTTTGGCAAACCATTTAAAAAAGCATATTAAGACCTGTTTTACAAGCGGCATTTTGTAAACGCAAAATTTGTTCTGCAAAATCCAAAACAACCCCTTAGAGTGAATCTGATTTTGCCAAACACTCAAAGGGCTGATTATCCGGATCCAAATATACCATATCATATAAATCATGGAACACATATCCAAACACCCCTCTGACATTGATTTTCTTAATTGTCAAGCAAAGGATACATAAGCGTGATTCCCGTGAGAGCCAAAAACGACTTCATCTCCTGACTTTAAAACACATGTTGTTCCCTTCTTAATAGTCTTCCCATTAACATGCACGGATCCTTTGCCTCCTTTGCTTTCAAGCACAGCAACAGAACTTCCTTCGCGCTAATCATGTCGACAAATAGTAAGTATTCATACTGCAAGTAGACAATCTGGAGTTTATCTCCAAAATCCTATGAACCATGTGTACTATTTTTCCTTGTAATGTACATGAATCCCTAAATAGAAGCAATGGTTGCACGAAATATGAAATATTACTCGTTACCTCATTAAGCTTGATAATACAAAGATTTGTGCTTATATCCTTTATATCCTTGATCAAAAGATTAGCATTTTTGCTTGATCCGACTACAAAGCTTGTTGCATAAACAGTCATTGTCTGGTTCTGCAATAAACAATGCATTTTCTCTCGTAACCTATAATCATAAGCCCTTTTATGATTTATTATTTCATATAACTACTCATTTTTAAGGTGAAAAACTAACCAGTGAGGATTGAGCTAGAAGCCTGCACCAAGGTGTAGCTGTCTCACAGCTCTGATTTTGTGGCTTCCATGAAGTAAATGAACTCCGCGGCTTGTCTGCTAAAACTGGCACTGACGCTGCATAGCAACCAATAAAAAGTCTCGATCGGTTCAATTTCTTACCAAAAAAAAAAATGATAAGCTACATACTAGTTTCTAACATTAATATATGTCCCGTAACCCTGTTTTCTTTTGGCAAAAATGCCAAGACAGAAACCAGATATGCCTAATTTGACTATCTCATCAACATTGAGTGAAAGTTCAAGTTGCGTAGAATTTGGAGTGAAAGTTCAATTCTCACAAATTTGAAAAGAAATTGCCGTTTGGGATCATTATATATTTATATGTGTCATAAATTAAATTTTTACTCCTAAATTTGTCAAAAAAATTTAAGTTTTACTCCTAGTGATCAACAAGAAACTTCTGGTTCACCACATTGTCAAATTGGCTACTTTTCTGGGCAATTTTCCTGGAAAAGAGATGGAACTCAGTTCCTTCGGAGAAGGTAAAACTGTTGGCTCAAAATAAAGGTTGATAATTAAATTGAAGTAACAACGCCTTCACAGGTAAAAAAAGAAAAACATAACCTTTTCAGGAATGCTCAGTGCTCACAAAGCCCTATCTTTTCCGTTAGATTAAAGCTCTAAAACCTTTGCGGTATAGGAAACCCGTATAACATAATCAAGGATACATTTTAACTACTACACTCCCTTATTACCATTCATAACTAATATCCAAACCCTAAAGACTTCTGTAACTGCACGATTGAATTGACATGAAAGGTAACTAATTTTGGGTTCTTTATATTTGTCATCAAATTACAATTTTATTCCTGGTGACCAAGGAGAAAACTTCTTGCTCATCACATTATCAAATTACCTACTTTTCTTGGCACTTTTACTAAAAAAGAGATGGAACTCTGATTCCTTCCGAAATGGTAAGATCGTTGACACAAAAAAGGGGTTGATCATTATATTGAAGTTATAACGCCTTCACAGATAAAACAAAAACATAAACTATTTAAGAAATGCTCCAAAAGCCCAATCTTTTTTTGTTAAATTAAAGCTTTAAAAAGTTGATAATCAAGGACACATTTTGACTTCTACGCTCCCTAATTACTATTCATAATTCATAACTACTATCATTTCTAAACGACTTCCGTAACTGCACGATTGAATTTACTTGAAAGGTGACTAATTTTGGGTTCTTTATATTTGTCATCAAATTACAATTTTAATCCTAGTGACCAAGGAGAAAACTTCTTGCTCACCACATTGTCAAATTGCCTACCTTTCTTGGCACTTTTACTAAAAAAGAGATAGAACTCCGATACCTTCGGAAATGGTAAAATCGTTGACTCAAAAAAGGGGTTGATCACTAAATTGAAGTTATAATGCCTTCACAGGTAAAACAAAAACATAAACTATTCAAGAAATGCTCCAAAAGCCCAATATTTTTTCGTTAAATTAAAGCTCTAAAAAATTACTAGTAATAATCAAGGACACATTTTGACTTCTACACTCCCTAATTACTATTCATAATTCATAACTACTATCATTTCTAAACCCTAACGACTTCCGTAACTAAACTCACATTCACTTGATCAAATCCATATATTAACCACCACAATCACAACTAATTAATCAATGCACATGCCCCCAAAGCCCTATATAATTCATTGAACTAAAGTCCTTAGTCCTTTCAGGTATATAATTATAGACTTATTCAAACAATCAAGAATACATTTTGACTTCTATACTCCCTCGTTATTACTATTCATAACTAATTTCATTTCTAAACCCTCGAGTTCCGTAACTACACTCATGTTTAGTTGATCAAATTCATTTATTCATAAAGAATCCGATCACAACTGATTAATCTGAACAATGCAAAAGAACAAATAATTTATAACGCCTTCACATGTAAAAAAACATAAAGTTTTTCAGCAACGCTACCAAAGCCCTATCTAAGACCTAGAGAGTTCTACACTCCCTCGTCGCATTTTGACGTCTACACTACTGCGTTATTACCATTCATACCTAATTTAATTTCTAAACCCTCGAGTTCCGTAACTACACTCATGTTTAGTTGATCAAATTCATTTATTCATTAAGGACCGTAATCACAACTGATTAATCTGAACAATGCAAAACAACAAATCATTTATAACGCCTTCACCGGTATAAAAAACATAAAGTTTTTCAGCAATGCTACCAAAGCCCTATCGTTACATTTTGACTTCTACACTCCCTCGTTATTACTATTCATACATTATTTCATTTCTAAACCCTCGAGTTCCGTAACTACGCTCGTATTTAGTTGATCAAATTCATTTATTCATAAACGACCGCAAGCACAATTGATAATCTGAACAATGCAAAACAACAAATAACTTAGAACGCCTTCACATGTAAAAAAACAAAAAAAAAAAAAAACAAAAAAAAAAAAAAAACAAAGTTTTTCAGCAATGCTACCAAAGCCCTATCGTTACATTTTGACTTCTACACTCCCTCATTATTACTATTCACAACTAATTTCATTTCTAAACCCTAGAGATTTCCACAACTACACCCATATTTAATTGCTCAAACTCATACATAAACTACCACGATTGCTCAAACTCGTATTTTGTTGAATTAAAGTTTACTAAGTCGTTGTCAGTTCTAAACCCCACCGGCTTCCGTAACTACACTCACGTTTACTTAATCAAATTCATACATTAACTACCACAATCACATTCACAATTGATCAACAATTCAAACAATGCAGAACAACAAAACAGATTACGACATTCACAGCAATTCACATGCAACCAAGTCACAATCCACCAATAAACCGCAACAACTCACCTGCGGAACCGGAGTCACAACAGAAGCATCAGCAGCAGTAGCAGCAACAGATGCCTCTTCAGCAACATTCTCATTCTCCACCCGATCCACCTCTTTCGCGGAACTCAATTCCTCCTCCGATTTATTATCCACCACACCTCCATTCTCAACCTACAAAAAATAAAACCAATCCAAAACACATAAATTCATAAAAAAGAACATAATTAAAGCAAAAAAGCATCCAATTACGCGTAAACTAAATCAATATAACTTCTCAACCTTCTGCCGCCTAGGAGACGGGGGAGGCGGGGGTTTATTTTCAGAAGAAGATGACGATCTTTTATTATTATTGTTATTGTTATTATTGTTAGGGTTGTTATTGGGAATGGATCCATTGCGACGCGTTGTCACCATATCTCTCTGTGTGTCTTCTCTCTTTTGTTTTTGTTTGTTATTTAGAGAGAGAGAGAGAGAAACCGAATGGAGAAGAAGGGGAATAAATAATAATTTTTTTTTTTTTTTAGAAATGATAAAAAGGAAGGGAGGAGATATATAAAGCATTTTTGTAACTAGTAGACGTTAGTCATTCACTAGTTTAGTTTTGTTTATCTTGTTTCTTGTACTTCAAGTACTTTGTGTTTTTTATCTGCCACTTTTGTTTGTTTCATTTTATTTATTTATTTATTTATTTTTTAAAAACGGTATCACACTTGAAATCAGACTCTCAAGTTAAACCATCCAAATGGGCAGGCCTTAGGACTCGAACCACTAGGAAAGACCCGCGAAGGGAAACCCCCAGAGCTCACGGCTTCGCAGTAAGAAAAAAATTCGGATTTTATTTGTCACTTGCGAGACTCGAATCCGGGTAAAAAAACACACTCTTTTGTTTTGTGTTTTCGTTGGTGACGCAAGGTAGCGGGAAAAAAGAATAATAACTATTGTTATGTTTTGTTTTTGGTTTAGTAATTTGCAGTGTTGCAAAAATAGGCCTACTAGGCCGATTAATCGCTGCCTAGGCGCTATTGGGCCACCAACCTTTCTGATTTGTGTAAATCGGTCAACCATGGTCAATGGTGGTCAACTGCTTTCAACGATGGTCAAACTTGCCGGAAACTTCCAAATCGTACCGGAAATACCCAAAACGCGTTGTAACCTAGTTTTAATCAATTATATTCGTTGTTTATATCTGTTACAAGATATTGAGAGGATTCTTCGATACACTGGTAAGGTGGTTAAACCTTTGTTGCTTTGTGTATGTGATAAGTTGAGTTAATATGATCAAGTATGCGGAAACTACTTAATCATACTTAGAAGGTTATTTTGATTATGAAAATGGAACGTAATGCTTTTGTAACGAACAATGAACATACAATGTTAACACCAAACGATTCAATATTATTCAAGATAATACGAGTGATCTTCACTATCACTAGGGTTACAAAACCTTGAATCTTATGTTTTTATGACTTATGATATTGTTGTGTTTGTTCTATGTTCTTAACAGTTATATTCTAAGCACTTAATTATTCACACTTATATCTAGTCTAAGATTTCTCTTTTATAGTCCAAGAGAGATCTTTACAATATTGTCAAGTCTAATCGAACACAAGCTTTGAGAGTGTCAGTCATTAAGATACAACATGTATCTATGTTTACAACTTATTCTGAGAATATAACATAATGACTGATCACATGGGGTAAGATATTATCTACCGTGTATTGTTGACTTTAATACACATAATATCT
The DNA here is from genome assembly GCA_021014915.2 of Artemisia tridentata subsp. tridentata. NCBI lineage: Eukaryota > Viridiplantae > Streptophyta > Magnoliopsida > Asterales > Asteraceae > Artemisia > Artemisia tridentata. Next base: position 424,551,643 of record CP139509.1, read on the forward strand.
TTGTATACTTATCTACTCAGCAGCAGAATCATTCGATAGTTATCCACTTAGCAGTAGAAAGTTCTTTACCAGGAGCAGAATCATTCAGCAATAGAATGTTTAACGCTAGCAGCAGAATCAAATGCTCTAGCAGTAGAATGATACTTAAGAGTATTTCTTGAGCAGAACCCGATATTAATCTTCTTGAATATTTAATTCTCAACAATCCTCCCCTAAACATGTGAATCCTTTTCAACATGTTTCTGAATTAAATTATGGATTGTGAAGATCTTTCAAACACTTCTGTAGTCAGATTCTTGATCTGAGCTATCTTCTGTTCTTCAAGATTAAAATCTATCTCAGTAACTCATCTGCCATATTCTTTTGACTTCGACAATATTAGTACCTATCTTCAAGCTTTAAACAAAGCCTAAAAGATGGTGCAATTTTCTTGGATGGAGGAATTATAAGAGGCAATGATGCTGTGTATCTTGGATACTTGTTTCAACAAGTGAAATCATCTATCAGCATGCCTTCGCAAGTGATGAACAAATGTAGTGAACTGAAATTGAAACTTTTATCCGTTTGACCTAGATAGAACTTTCTCCTTTGGAATGCTTCATCCCTTCTGAATATATATAATACTCCAGAATCAGCTCTGTTCTTGTCAGTTTCAACCTCTATGTCATCATCTTGTATGCTCTTGTCTTTTCCTCCATTTCATTGGTTAATCTTCCTTCTTTGGGTTTATTTCCTCCCCTGAGATATTTTCTCCCCTGGATTGCAAATAACATTTCCTCCCCTGTTTGGAAGATCTCTCACAATGTACCAAAATATTTCTCTCCCCATCATCTGAGCTATCAATTAGAACTTGTTATCAGACAATATTGTACATGTAGCCATTAATTCCTTAAGAGTTTAATTTGCTGCCCTCGTCACTTCTAGGTGTGTTAACTCCTATGAGAGGTGATTCATGGGGCATTTGACTCATGGTCCATCATTGGATGGTTTTTGTGAGTCTCTTTGAAAATCCTTTTTAAGAAACTTTTGCCTTAGCAGTATGTACTTGATTTTATTATGAAAAACCATACTGCGTTCAACCATTTTGAAGGGATTAAGTGTATAACAGACACTTAATCAAAATTTCGGTTTAAAGCAACCTCTGGTTGTGTGAGAACCAATGTTTTCAGTTATAAATAACTGCCTGTGTAAAGATAAACCTATTCAAAAGGCTTTCTTGACAGGGTTTCCAGATCATAGCAATTGTTGCCTCTAACACAAGTGTTAGATTCACTTTTACTAGTTGTTCTTTCTATCAAATGTCCTTAGACTTGCTCATTATACTTAAAAGTATAAAATGATAGAAAGTGAGTTGTATCAGTTACTTTCTGATCAACTAAGTCATCAATTCAATGTGAAACATCATAATCAAGCTTCAAGAAAGAAGTTTTAAGGAGGTTTGAAATTCCCAAACTCTTTCTATCATAAACCTATTATGTCAGCAACTGATATTATCATTCTGCTGCTTCCATTTCACTTGAAACTTCCTTTGTGTTCACATGTTCATACCTGAAATTGTTAGTCTAAAACCAAAAGAACAATGTACAAAGTACTTGTCTTGTATTAGAATAATCATAGGACTAACTGTATGAATAACACAATTTAAATTTGTACTAGCAGCACGAACTTTTGTAATAGCAGCATTAACTTATAAAGTGAGCAGTACAACCAAAAATTTATATACAAAAACACATTAGATTGAAAAATTCAAAGATTAAGCATTCCAATACTTGCTACCAAGTACTGAAACCTTCCAACATCAAAAGATTTTGTTAGCAGATCTGCAAAGTTGTGTTCTGAAGCAATTTTAAGAACTTGAATTAATCTTTTCTCATTGCAGTCTCTTATAAAGTGATGTCTAATTTCAATGTGTTTTGTTTTAGAATGTTGCACTGGATTTTTAATTATGCAAATAGTACTACTATTATCAATATGAATGACAGTGTTCATAAAATTGTACCCATAGTCAAGAAGTTGGTTTTGAAGCCACAGGACTTGAGCACAACAACTTAAAGCAGCTACATATTCAGCTTCAGTTGTTGAAGTAGCCACAATTGTTTGCTTCTTACACTGCCATGAGATAAGTCTACACCCAAGGAATTGACATCCTCCAGTTGTTGACTTTCTGTCCAAGCTAGCACCAGCATAATCACTATCTGAGAATGTTACCAAGTCAAAAGGTAACTCTCTAGAATACCATAGTCCCAACCTAGGTTGACCCTTGAGATATCTAAAAATTCTCTTGCCTGCTGTTAAATGAGAAACCTTTGGAGTTACTTGAAATCTTGCACAAGCACAAACAGAGAACATGATATCAGGTCTTGATGATGTAAGATACATCAAAGAGCCTATCATAGATCTGTATGTGTGTACATCCACATTTTCTCCATCTAAGTCTTTAAGAAGTGGCTTCTCAGAGTCCATTGGTGTGCTTGCCATTTTTGAATCAGCAAAGTTGAACTTCCTAAGTATCTCAGCAACATATTTATCTTGACTAATAAGTATGCCTTCGTATGACTGTTTAACTTGCAAACCCAAAAAGAATGTAAGTTCCCCCATGGAACTCATCTGAAACTTATCATGCATAAGCTTCTCAAACTCCAAACACATCTCCTTCCTTGTAGATCCAAAGATAATGTCATCCACATACACCTGTACTAACAAAAGATCACTCTTCTGCTTCTTGATAAATAATGTCTGATCAATCTTGCCTCTTTGAAATCAATTTTTAATTAAGTAGGAAGCTAGTGTTTCATACCATGCTCTAGGTGCCTGATGAAGGCCATAAAGAGCCTTTACAACTCTGTACACTTTGTCTGGATTGTCAGGATCAATGAACCCTGGAGGTTGTGATACATACACCTCTTCTTCAATAGTACCATATAAAAATGCACTCTTGACATCCAATTGATAAACTGTGAAGCCTAAAAATGAAGCATAAGCTAAGAAAAGCCTAATTGCCTCAAGTCTTGCTACTGGAGCAAAAACCTCATCATAGTCTATCCCTTCTTGTTGTGTGTACCCTTGGGCTACTAATCTAGCCTTATTCCTAATCACTATTCCCCTTTCATCCCTTTTATTCTTGAAAACCCATCTAGTGCCAATTACCTTTGCATCCTTAGGTAAATCAACTAGCACCCATACCTTCTGAATCTTGAACTGAAGAAGCTCCTCTTGCATAGCCTCTACCCAGCTTGAATCATCTAAGGCTTTCAGAATATTCTTTGGTTCATCTTGTGAGAGAAAACATACAAACAAGCAAGAGTTTGAAAACTCATACTGCTTTGAAGCATAAAGGGCATCAAGAAGCCCTTGTTGGTCTGAAGACATCAGTTGTTGTCTTGTCTTCACACCTGATTGTACATCTCCAATCACATTTTCTAGGGAGTGGACTTTGTGAATCCTTGTGTATGGGGTTGAAGGAACTTGATAGTTAGGTGTGATATTGCTCAAATCCACCTCTCTATCTGAGAAATCTGCTTCATTTGAGTCTGAAGGGCCAGCAGTAGAATCATTTGGCCTAGCAGCAGAAAAATTAAGCCTAGCAGTAGAATGCTCTGTCTCAGCAGCACTATCATCAGCAGAATCATTTTGTTGTTCCTTTGTTCCATCTTCCTTGTGTTCATCTTCAACATCTTCTTTAGCTTTACCAGAAGAAGATTCATCATTTGTTGAAGTTGAAGTCACACTGGTACTTATTGGCATCCATACATGATCTTGATTTGTCTCCTTGTCTAACCCTGCCTCATTTGTTGTTTGTGAACCTGAAAAATCATTAGTTTCTGCAACAACAGGCACATAATTTATAGAATGGGTTAATGACTCTAGATCAAATAGCCAATTAGGACCTTGACCTGCTACATTGGATTTATTCTCTAAAAATTCCACATGCAGGTTCTCATCTACTCTCTTAGTTCTTAAGTTGTATACTCTAAAAGCTTTGCTATTGAGAGAATATCCAACTAAGAATCATTCATCTGCTTTACCATCAAACTTTCCAAGATGGTCTAAGGTATTGAGAATTGTCATATGACATCCAAAAGGTCTAAGAAATCCTATTGCAGGAGTTCTACCTCTAAAAAGCTCATATGATGTCTTATTGTGAGGCTTAACAACTAAAACTCTATTCTGGACATAGCAAGCAGTGTTGACTGCTTCAGCCCAAAAAGTTATAGGTAGCTTAGAGTCAGCTAACATAGTTCTAGCAGCTTCTATTAGTGTTCTATTTTTCCTTTCAGCAACTCCATTCTGTTGTGGAGTTCTAGCAACACTAAATTCTCTCCTAATACCTTTTTCTTTGCAGAATTCATCCATAACTCTATTTTTGAACTCTATCCCATTATCACATCTAATGACTTTTACTCTTTTGCTTACTAGGTTTTCTATCTCTGTAATGAAAGACTTAAGGATGCTAGGTGTCTCATCCATAGTAGCTAAAAAGAAAACCCATGTAAATCTACTATAGTCATCAATAATAACTAGACAATATCTCTTATGTTGCATACTTCTAACATTTGTAGAACCAAATAAGTCCATATGAAGCATAAACAATGATTGATTGATAGAGTTAAAAATCTTTAGGCTTACAAGTGGCTTTGTGTTGTTTGCCTTTAAGACAAGCAATGCATGTTTGATCATTTTCAAATCGTTTTTGAGGTAAACCTCTTACCAAACCATTCTTAACAATCTGATTTATGGTTTTGAAATTAATATGACCAAGCCTCCTATGCCATAACATTGATTCATCCAATGTGGCCTTTGCTACAAGACAAGTTAGATCCTTTTTAGGAACAATGTTCTTCATATCAACACTGTACATATTGCCCTTTCTAGGAATTTTAAGAAGTACTTGACTTTCATCAGGCATCTTAAAATCAGGAGAAAGCACAAGACATTCAGTGTCACAGAAAAGAACTTTGTTCTTTTTATCACACATTTGTGAGACACTAAAAAGATTATAATTTAGCTCTTGTACATAGTACACATCTTCAAAATCTAAATTTCCAGTTTTAATTGTACCTTTACCTGAAATTTTGCCACCAACACCTCCTCCAAAGGTAACATAGCCTCCATCTATTGATTGAAAATATGAGAGATAAGACTTGTTGCCTGTCATGTGCCTTGAACATCCACTATCTGAGTATCCTTGATCCTCTTGTTTATTAATTGAATGTTCCTGCACAGTAATAAGGAGTATTAGTTTCCTTTGGGGACCCAAGCCATTACTGACTTGGATCTGCCTCTTGCATCAATGAAATTTAATCTCTTAAGAACAGTTGATGCAACATTGGATTTAAGAATCCAACATGCTGAGGCCTTAACAGCATTTGCCCTGTTTCCCTTAGCAGTAGTATGAACCACATACTTAGTAGCAGAAACTGCTAGCTTTGTAGTTGTACCCTTTGGTTTCCAAACTTGTTTTTGGACCGCTGCTGTTGATTGAATGAGCCTTTTAACATTTTTTGATGCTTGTTTTGAAGTTAATTTTGCATTTTTAACTGTTGGTTTTGGGTTAACAGTCATGAATGGTCTAGCAGTAGAAACTGCTTTTGTAACTGCTCTGGGTTTTGTTCTCTTAGACTTAGAGTGAAAGTGAGTTTGAGGAGTTTGCCTTTTGAAATTCACCCTATTGTTTTCATACCCAGATACCCATTTGTTACAGAAAGCTGCAAGATGATCAAAACTACCACATGAGTAACAAGCTTTATTATAAAAGAAAAAGTCATCACCTAATTGGTTAGACTTGAGGCCATTTCAATTTCTTTGGTTACCTCTGGGCTTGCTAGTGGATCTATATTGTTCACAATATTTAACTGGTTGCCTAACATGTTTAATGTTTGTTCTAGGCTTAACAATATCCTTTTTGATCACTTTAGGAGCCCTTATTCCTGCTTTCTTAACTACTTCAGGTTTAGACATAACCTGTTCATCTTCATCATCATCAGATACCCAGTCTTCAATGACTACTCTATCTGATCTTCTATCAGAGGACACCTTGTCCTCAGGAAGTGAAGTTTTACTTAAACTTTCACTTACTTTCTTAGGTTCATCAACAACTAGCTTTGTTTTTGGCTGTACACCATATTGTAGCTCAGGTTGTTGAAATTCAGGAACACCTAAATTTTCTAGGTCAATCCCTGGGGGTTTAGGGATACCTCTGTATGGAGGTGGGACGCTCTTATATCCTATTCCTGACTTGGCTCTATTAATCACTTGACATTCTATCATGTTGGTCACACCTCTAGAAGCATGTTCTAGTATTTGTGTAGTCAAGTGAATGTTTCCATTTTCCTTTTTGACCCTATCAAAAGCCTCTCGTAAAAGCTTAATTTCAGCATCTCTAAAGAATATGTCTTGTCTTAGAAGAGCTTTGCCATCAGAAAAAGCAAGTTCATTTTCTTTGTAGTATAAGATCTGCTTTTCTACTGATTCTAAACCACACTTATAATTTATAAAGTTTTGATGAGTTTTGCTTAGCTCTTTCTTTTGTTCATCATAATGTTTGATTAAAGTTTGTAATTCTTTAAGAGCAGTACAAACATTTGAACAAGCTTTATGAGATTGTACCTCAGTAGTATAAAAAGCCATGAGTGCCATCTGTGAAGAATCTTCTTCTTCATCAGCCATGAAACTCCAATCAAAACCTAGCCCATCAATAGCTACCATAGCTTTTGAGTTTGGCTCAGAAACCTCCCTTGTTTTGGATGTGCTTCCAAAACCTTTGTTCTTGCTATCCTGCTGCCTTGGCCTTCTACATTCTCTTGAGAAGTAACCCATCATGTGGCAGTTATAGCACTCTATCTTTGACTTGTCAAAACCAGCAGTATCAGTGTTGCTGATTAAGAGCTTCTTCCCCGTCCTTTGATAGAACTTCTTGGCTCTCATGCTAAGAAGAGAAATTTGCCATTTTAGGTCCATTTCCTCCAGATCATCATCATTGATCTCTTGGAGGTCTTCATAAGTAAGCATGAACCCATCATTTCGACTTGTGAGAAATGCACAACAAGTCTTCTCATCCAAAATACCCATGGTACTGCTTCATGAACTAAGCAGCACCAACACCATCAACAACTTTCACCTCTTCACTAGATTTTGAGGTACTAGGAGTTGACATAAATGCCATGTTCCCAGTATTAGAACTAGTACCTCCACTTCTCTTCAAATCTTGCTCCTCAATCTTAAAGTTGCTATACAAATCTATCAGCTCCATTGTATCAAGGTCTGGCTTATTCTTCCAGACAACAACATGCATAGCCCACTCTTCTGGTAAGCTTCTCAGAAATTTTGAGTTCAAATCTTCTTGAGGTATTTCAACCCCAAGAATAGCAAGTTGGCTCACAATATTCTGAAGCCTATTAAACATATGGTCAAGAGATTCATTGTTTGTAGAGGAGAAGTTTTCAAACTGCTGCTTGAGCAGTGTCTTGTGGGTTTTCTTGGTGGCTTCATTTCCACCATATCTGGCAACAATAGCTTCAACTAATGACTTGGCATCTTTGAACTTGCTGAAGTTTAAAAGTTGATCATTGGGAATGGTCATCATCAGCATGCTTCTTGCCTTTAAGTCATTTTTCTTCTTTATTCTGTCTTCTACAGATGTTGGGTGTGTCTGCAGAGTTGTCACCACCGTGCCGTCCACTGTTGATGAAGTGGTTGTAGGCTGGTAAGAGTTTCCATCTTCAATGATTTCCCAAAGTGCATAGTCTTGCACTTGGAAATATTGTTCTATCCTCAGCCTCCACATCTCAAACTCATTCTGTTTGAGCATGGGTAATTTTGCAGCAACATTGGTCTGAATAGATTCAACGTCCATTTCTTCTTCTTCTTCTAAATCAACTATATCAACCTGTCTCTGATACCAATTGAGAGGATTCTTCGATACACTGGTAAGGTGGTTAAACCTTTGTTGCTTTGTGTATGTGATAAGTTGAGTTAATATGATCAAGTATGCGGAAACTACTTAATCACACTTAGAAGGTTATTTTGGTTATGGAAATGGAAAGTAATGCTTTTGTAACGAACAATGAACATACAATGTTAACACCAAACGATTCAATATTATTCAAGATAATACGAGTGATCTTCACTATCACTAGGGTTACAAAACCTTGAATCTTATGTTTTTATGACTTATGATATTGTTGTGTTTGTTCTATGTTCTTAACAGTTATATTCTAAGCACTTAATTATTCACACTTATATCTAGTCTAAGATTTCTCTTTTATAGTCCAAGAGAGATCTTTACAATATTGTCAAGTCTAATCGAACACAAGCTTTGAGAGTGTCAGTCATTAAGATACAACATGTATCTATGTTTACAACTTGTTCTGAGAATATAACATAATGACTGATCACATGGGGTAAGATATTATCTACCGTGTATTGTTGACTTTAATACACATAATATCTTTGTATACTTATCTACTCAGCAGCAGAATCATTTGATAGTTATCCACTTAGCAGTAGAAAGTTCTTTACCAGTAGCAGAATAATTCAGCAGTAGAATGTTTAACGCTAGTAGCAGAATCAAATGCTTTAGCAGTAGAATGATACTTAAGAGTATTTCTTGAGCAGAACCCGATATTAATCTTCTTGAATATTTAATTCCCAACAATGTTTTTATAAGAAAAAATTTGTCGGGGATACCCAAAACTCGCCGGAAATAACCAAAAATGCTAATCCGATTAATACCGCCTAGACCGATTACAAGCTACAAGGGGGTCGACCACCCGACTACCGATTCACGATTTTTGCAACCTTTATAATTTGTTAACAAGACACAACGAAAACGATCGCTCTTCGCCAATTGCTTGAAGATACAGAATCGCCGGCCCATTATTGTTCCCATAAGGTAACCATTATGGCTTTGGTTATTTCCATATTCTTCTGTTTATCATTCATCAATTTTCCATAAATGCATGTTTTGATCAATCTAGATTGTAATAGAATGTGTATACTAATAAAAGGAGATTCATCTATTTAACAAACCATTGGGTTTTCCACGCAATTGGCTATCGCATCATCAAAGGCACTCAACAGGTCATTGGTGTAACAGTGAACATAGCACACCTTGTAAACTACAGTCTTGCTGAAGGATCCCCTTCATTGGCATTCGCAATTCCATAGTAACTTGCTCCGTTCACATAGTTATCGGCTGCTATGGACGTCACACGAGTCCAATGCCTGGTATGGTCTCTAGCTGAGAAGCTTAGATTCTCAATGCTATAATACCGAACTCCTATGATTTTCCTAAGAATGAAATCATTTTAAACTAGGTTAGGTCACCAATTTAGGATAGAAGACCATAAATTGGTAAACTGAATATAAGCTTGAGAATGATGCTCCAACATGGCCAGTTTGGTTATAGGTCATCCTAAAGCACAAAACCTAAGCTTGCAACGCAAATGGTGGTGAAATTTCATAATGAGCATGATACACCATGGGTAAAATAAAATTGGGTATAAGTATGAAGGAAAAAATTGACAATTCAAATAAATATGTGTGTAATTTATAATTAGTAAATTTATATATCATCTATGTCATAGTATATATTTGTGTTTTTATGGTTTATTTTCATATCTGAATCCGAAATTTGGATGTCCAAATTTTCGGATATCTGAAATCAAACTTCTGATATCTGAAATCGTAATTCGGAAATCCAAAATGTCAAATATATAATTTTGAACATTATAAGACGGAATATAGAACCTTCACATATTAAATGGATTTTAAATACCTTACTTTTAGCTAGGATTTAAATGCCCGCCACTTTAATTAGGTCTTGAACAATTTTGAGCTTAGCAACAACAAAAAAAGTCAGTTGAGTGATGTAAACCTCTTGTTACCATTATAATGTTTTATATCATGTTAAGTTATGGCATCTTTTGGGTTGGAGTATTTCTATAAGGCTGGGTGTAATGGATCAGGCTCATTTCAAGGCAGCTCAAAAAATAGGGTTTTGATCGATGTATAAAGTAAATGTATTTATTTAAGCTTAAAACAAAATCCAATATGTTTTACAACAAAAAAATATAATCTAGTTGTAAGTCTATAACATCGTACTTAAAATGTTTTCTAATTTCTAGGTTTCACACTCTTTTAAATAACCATCTAAAGGTTTGCTCATAGGTTGTATATTTTCTAATTTCTTTGCTTGGGTCTGCCCAAGGCTATGAGCAGCTTTGTAAACTCAATGATCTATATATATGTTATGGTGATAAATAAAATTGATTAACCTTTTTTCCAAAAAAAAAAATTAATTAATTAAACAAAGCACAATGCATGTATGAGTATGCTAACCTTTTGTTCTTCTCCGGAGACAACGAACACCAAAGACATTAGGAATATGGCGAGAACAATATTCATCTCGCTTGGTAAAAAGGCTTTTTCCTCGCAATAAGCTTTGGTCCTAGATAAAAATTTGATCAGTGAGTTACAAATAAGTAATAACGAGATGTGCTTAGTCTATCTGTCGATCACCTTCACCTGGATATATAGCTTTAATAAGTACTAAAAATATAGTTGGCAATATGTTCCTTTTAAACCTATAATTTTGAATGAAAAGTTCATGAAACGGGTTAACGTATTGCTCTTTTGTTTACCTTCGACGATCAATCTTAAGTGTCTGCTATTATTTGACCCCAGTTGAGGAAGAACATATAGTTTATGTGAAGACAATGACGGTGGTGGCAGTTGTGGTAGAAGAGAGGTTGAGATTTGAGAAAGGATTAATTATCGGGTGAATGCTATAATAGTGATCACTTCAAGATTTTTTTTAGTGCATTTATATTCTTCCTTACGAATAGAATGACGTGTAAAGAAGAAATGTCGTTGTGCCCGAACGATTGACTTGACCTGTTGGTGTTGTTACAAGTATTGTGCTTTGATGGTTTTTGAAGTATCAAAGTTGAGCAACGGAAGCGAGAACACATGGACTTAATTTAGATCATTTAACTAAAGAGTACAAAGCATGACAACAACTATAGATCTGGAGTGATCTATGGGAGAATTCCTAGTATTGAAAGGTCAAGTGGGAGGAGTCAAGATCTGGGAAAAACGTACATTGCCTAATATGGCATGATAGTTTGACACGAGAAACGTGTAGATCTGGAGTTGTTGTAAACAAATAAATAAACAATGTGACTTAAAGGATTTGAAGTGTGGGATTTCAAATCATCAAACGCGCTACTACATAACGGTTTCAGGGGCTTGTACTGAAGTTCTCTTGGACTTAGGAGAATCAGTAACAAGGAGTCACGATTCTTATTTGTTAGTGTATTCCAATTTACTTAAGTGTAAAATGAAGTGCATCATTGAATACTAAGTTAGAGTATGTCGTGATTTAGCTAAGTCTATTAATCCAGTATGACTAAATCACTCGTACCAAGCTCACTTAAATTCATTAACAGGAAGACAATAATAATATTAAATTAGGAAGTGAGGCTCAAGGGTCATACGGTAGGAATAGTTAGAAAGTTAAAATAGTCATGATTTCTCTCAAAACTTTATGATATAAGCTAAATCAATCGCAGAGTGATGTTTTATACTTTTATGAATTAAGCTACCACTAATTAACCACTAATTACCTACTAGATCTAGAGAGAGAAAGAGAGGATGGGAGATGATAAACACACATAATTAGAAGTTCATCAACCAACCCCTCTCCCTAAGGTGGGAGGGGGTATTTATAGTTTTACATACACTTGGGCTTGTAGCCCTAATTCCTCTAATAAAACATAATTAAACATAATAAACTAAATAAACGACACAGCCCATGGGCCTTCTACACGGGCTGGGCCTAATAACAAACCTAAAGGCCTAAGCAACCTTAATACAATATGATCAATACTTGAATAATACAAAACGTGTTCCCAACAATCTCCCCCTAAGTATTGGTCATCAAGGTTGCGTGACGTCGTCTTTGCTTCTTTTGGCTTTGACGTCTTCAAAATCTTTGTTCTTTGTTCTTGATAGTGATGTGATACGATATGGTAGTAATCTGCCGTTCTCCAACGATCTTTGCTTCTGAGGTATTCACGTCTTCTCCACCATGCTCATATATCTTTTGACTTTGGTTCTTCAACTTGTTCTCACTTCTTCAATCTTTAACTTTGAGAAAGGTTGTAGTACTTGAATCTTTAGACTTTTCTTTAACAATTCTGAACTTTTTGATATTTCTGAGTCTTTGTGAGAACTTCTCTTTGGGATATGAGCATGATGGAGTCTTGATGGTGGTTGAACTCCAGGTCTCCAAGCTTCTCCGCAGCAGCAGCACGAACCAACCGGTACTTACAGGCTCAGACTTGAGATCGTCAACAACATAGTGTGAAGACTTTCTCAAATCCTAACCCAGACCGTTCTGAACCGGATTCCCCCGAAAGGGATAACACGGATACACCGAAGTGCACCCACGATTCAGTGAGTCGCTGGAGATCACCCCACGACTGTAGACAGTTTGGAGCAAACACTAAGCGTAACCCACAAGGAGTTACCGTAGTGACCTGCTGTCAGAGTTGTTTGATGTTGCTCTGGCAGGATTTCCATTCAATCATTGATAATCACAATTGTGACTTTTCTCATGAATGTTCTCGGCAGATTGCTAAGATCTGCGAAGGACACTTTCTTAATTTTACATCTGCTGCCCATGATGTTGAACAGCAGAGTAATACTAAGTGTACCTAAGAGATCTTTTTATGAATCTCATGGCTCTAGACTCAATTAGTGCACATTTGTTTGGTCGTCGGAGGCGTGGACCAGATTGCCTCCTTTTCAATATCAACACTCTCGTAATGAGAGGTCGATAGATTATGAAGGGTTCTCCGTGTGAATGAAACAAATGTCTTTTGAGAGACACTTGAGTGGCTTAGAAGGTTTAGTGCAGTGCGTCACTGGGTCCATGACGTCTTTAGTCTTCAATACCGGTGATGCTCATCAACCAGTAGATTATGAATTGAACCCGGTGTCTGCCCTAAGGTTGAATAAATTGAGGGCTATTTCTTTTCACCCTTTTCTTTGCTTTTCTTTTTAATTCTTCAACCCCTTCTTTCTCCGTTCATTCATTTTCTCCTTTTTATATCATACCTAGGACTTTCTAGTTCTAAACTATTGGTATTGTCCTTGGGTAGATCCCTCCGGCTCTGGCGGATCATAGGACGGTTTTCCCTAACCTTAGTCACCTTATAACTCCATGACTATCCTAATGATGCCATAAAACCAAAACCATTGAAAATCTCTCAAAGTGTCGATAATTTGTAAAGACATTTTGTTGACACCTTGAGAGTTTGATGATTTTCAGAAAGACTCCCCCTTAACATGTGCGCATAAGTAATAAAATTGAAATTTGCACATGCCGGAAAGAGTTGGCACTTTTGAATTGATTGACTTTCAATGAACCTGATCGTTGCGAGACACGCTTACATCACCAGTTAAACTGGCTTGAAATTATTACCCGTCCAGATCAGATTCAAAGATTATCGCTCGAAATTGGTACACTCTACTCAGACATATCCATTGCGAGACACGTTTACATCACCAGATAAACTGGCTTGAAATTAATACCCGTCTAGGATATGTCCTTTCGACTACTGACTGTTGTTATCGTCAATTCGAGGGTCAATTCTTGAGTCTTATACTCATGAGATATCATCGTTGCTTCCACCATATTTTAATCACATTTTCATTCTCCCCCTCAAAAATAGCATAATTATGTTGTTTTTGACAAACTTTTGATTAAAATATGCTCTTTTTGAGGTGTTTGTGGAAGAATGTCAAGAACGTTTGTAGATTTGGAACAAAGATTTTTCAAATACTCCCCCTTAACAAGGGAGTACTTGTCCTTATGAGCAGAATGTTTGAAAAACTTTAGAAAACATTCTGGTTTCAATTCTGCTCATAAGTAAGAAGCTTTCGCTCCTTTTTCAGGATTGAGGCACTGAAGCGTACCTCAGGGTCCTTTCTTTGGGGTCCGGGTTGTACACTGTTATGTGTGCACAAGCTTTAATAATGATGAAATATAGATGAGATGATGATTAAATGAACAAACAATGAATTAGTACCAGTGTTCATTACTCAGGACGGCGAAACATGAGAATGTTAGGAATTTTCGCCCGACCTCCAACATAACTTTCCAACCGACGCATCTGCTCCCGAAACTTAATCTTCTTCTCTATCCTTTTCACGAACTTCCTTGCTTGTCTTTTCTCATTCCCGCCCCACTTCAACTCTTTAGCCAACTTCTCGTCATTTAAGATCTTCTCAAGTTCAGATTTGACTTGTTGGATGGTTGGGTCACTGAACTTGCGAAGATCTTCGAAACCCATAAGTCTTGTACCAGCTCTCCTTCTATAATAGTATACTCCAAATGGTTTGTACCCGAAAGTGTATGGCTGCTGATCACGAAGACTTTCAGGTACGAAGTCTGGCTTGGTGAGATTTAGCTTGGTTTGATAACTTTCAACTCCTAGATGAACGTCTTCAACCCGTTGTCTGATCACAATGTTGCGGATGAAAATGAGAAGCGAGTTGATGATATCGTACTGAAGCTGTCCAGGGAGGTGTTCTAGTTTTCCCTGAATTTTCAGTAGATACATGTCCTCGATATCATTGGGGTTAAGGCGAGGATAATCAGCTTCGGTGAATACATACTCCTTATCATTACTTCGTCTAACTATGATCTTCATCAGAAAGTTGTATCCATACATGGGTTCAGTTTCAGCATTGACAATAGATAGAATCCGATGCCTGCTCCATACCTCGTCTTTTGACGTTCTCTTGGCCATCATATACTTGTAGTACAACCTCCGCATATTTGGCCAATGATGAATCCCAAAAACAGCATCTTCATTATACATTTGTACCTTTCTGCTCCAAAGATTGTTGATTTGTTCTTCCAAACCTTCTAAGGCATACCTAGCCGCTGGGTATTTGGTGATTGATGTGGCATATCTTTTCTCAGATTTTGTATTGCCGTAGATGAGGTAGTCTAAATCTTTGTTGAAGAAGTATGCTGTGGGTAACTTAAGGTTGTGTGGTGGTCCAATGAGTGGTAACGGTTGTGTGTAGTCACGAGAAGGTAACGGTTCTACAGATGATTGTTCTTGCGTCCAGTTGATGTTTTCGTTCAAGGCTCTTGCTACTTGCTCAATGTTGTACTTGAATTCTAGCTCCGTTGTTGAAACAGTTGCAAATTCCGTGAATCCACTTTTGCGAACTCTGATGACGTCTTTCAGACCCAGTTGCTGGACTTTCATCACCTTTTTCAATCGTTTGGCAAAGTCTACAACTGATCCTTCCACTGGTTCAGCATTTTCATTGTCAGAATAAGCGTCAACCATTTGATCAAACCAATCATACTTGGGAGCTGATGAATCGACCCACTCAGGTAATGGAACATCTTTAACAGTTGCAGAAGGAACAACTACTTCTTGGATTTGAATCGGAGCAATTGGATTTTCGTGATCCGAGCTTGGATCATCAAAGGATTCTGTTGCTTCAAATGCTCCGCCTCCAAGAGGAACAAATGTTGTTTGACTGCTTTTCTTTGTTGTGCCAGAAGAGGGTGTTGTGGAAGCCCGACCTGTTGAAGACGAAGGCTTTCTCCTTTTCTTTCCGTGAGCATCCGGTTCATCATCATGGTGTCGTTTGGTTGGTTTGACGGGCTTGCATGTTTCTGTTGGTACAACGACTGCCTCTTCTTCTTCTCTGATGGATTCCCTGAGTGCTTCCCGAAGTTTTGCTTCTTTGGGATCATTTTCTAACTCTTTTAGCATCATTCTTTTGCTTTCTAATCTGGATGGTTTCTGTGGCACTGTCTTGAGTGTGAATGATGTAGTTTTGACCATATTTGCAACTATCTTTTCCAGGTCCTTCTGAACGTATTGTTTGATTATTTTATGAATGGACTCTTCAGGATGCTATTTGACTTCTGTGTTTATTTGAGAACTGACTTCTTCAGTTGTCTTTGTTGCTTTGTTTTTAACTTCTTTGATCTTTTGATATATCTCTTTATGCACTTTATCTTCAGTCTCAAATTTCTCTATCATCTTATCTTCGAGTACTTGTACTTTTTGTTTCATCTCATTTTCGAGTGCTTGAACCCTTTGTTTCATCTCATTGTAATCTACTGTGGTCTGACCCACAGATGATGGTGGTGTTGGAGGTACGTTTGTTTTGCCTTGTTGTTCCTGTGAATCCTTCTCACTTTCTTCACCATTTCCATCATTGTTGTGAAAACTTATTTTAGGGGTTACTAACAATAAGTTTTGTGATCGTTTATGGACTCTAGGGTTTTAAGCCTTTGATCTAGGATTTCTACGTTTAAAGAACAATGATAACATTGGCGGAATATTCAATGAACGAATACAATACTATCACAAAAAGGTTTTGTCAAACTTTCATCGTTTGTTATTCCAACTTAGCCCCAATGTTACATGATCAATATAACACGATTACTATCTAATCAGGGATCAAAGATCCTTGAGGCTAAACAAACCTAACAACATCAGACCCCATGTCTAATGTTCATCAGACCCCATGTCTGATGTTCCCACACACACTCTTTAAGTGCTTTACATTTTAACACAACTTTGTGTTGTTGTAATTTGAGAGTACGAAGCACTTTGGTGTTGATTGTTCAATCACAACCAAGACACACTTTTGATGTTCACTTTGTTTCACTGTGAAGCATTCTTTTATCTAAGGGTGTGATCTCCTTTTTATAGTATAAAGGAGATCATTACAAAGTTTGATAAGTCTTAGTCTACTGCTTGCTTTATGTGTCAGTCATTAAGATACAACATGTATCTTGTTTTACAACTTTGTTGACTGAGAACATATCTAGATATTATCTACTTGATATACTTGACTCAAATACAAAATATCTTTTTCATCCTTATCCATCCAGCAGCAGTAATGACTCACTGATCAGCAGCAGCTCGTTTGCACTATCGGCAAGAACAGATACACTATCGGCAGGAACAGTACACTACCAGCAGGAACAGTTACACTATCGGCAGGAACAGACCAGCAGGAACAGATACACTATCGGCAGGAACAATTCTGTTTTCAGAATATGTTTTGTACCAGCAGCAGTATCTACTCAGCGTATTTTGCTTATCATTTCAGTATTTCTTCATGTTTCATTCTTCTTGTTTTGTACCATCAAATCTATGAAAATATAATTCCCAACAATCTTCCCCTATTTGATGATTACAAAACAAATACGTTCTTGTACAAATTTCCCTAGACGAAGTAGAGAAATTGAGATAATTAAATCTCACCATGAATGAAATCATACTGTCTTCCCCTTAATCTATGCTATCCACCACGTCTCTTCCCCTTTTTGTTATCAACAAATAGAAAAAGTATACAAATATGATTTTTACAACTAAAAACTAATACTAATCAATAGTAGTAAGAATCAATAACTTTCATTGAAGGCTTTGCTCTGATACCAACTGTGAAAACTTATTTTAGGGGTTACTAACAATAAGTTTTGTGATCATTTATGGACTCTAGGGTTTTAAGCCTTTGATCTAGGATTTCTACGTTTAAAGAACAATGATAATATTGGCGGAATATTCAATGAACGAATACAATACTATCACAACAAGGTTTTGTCAAACTTTCATCGTTTGTTATTCCAACTTAGCCCCAATGTTACATGATCAATATAACACGATTACTATCTAATCAGGGATCAAAGATCCTTGAGGCTAAACAAACCTAACAACATCAGACCCCATGTCTAATGTTCATCAGACCCCATGTCTGATGTTCCCACACACACTCTTTAAGTGCTTTACATTTTAACACAACTTTGTGTTGTTGTAATTTGAGAGTACGAAGCACTTTGGTGTTGATTGTTCAATCACAACCAAGACACACTTTTGATGTTCACTTTGTTTCACTGTGAAGCATTCTTTTATCTAAGGGTGTGATCTCCTTTTTATAGTATAAAGGAGATCATTACAAAGTTTGATAAGTCTTAGTCTACTACTTGCTTTATGTGTCAGTCATTAAGATACAACATGTATCTTGTTTTACAACTTTGTTGACTGAGAACATATCTAGATATTATCTACTTGATATACTTGACTCAAATACAAAATATATTTTTCATCCTTATCCATCCAGCAGCAGTAATGACTCACTGATCAGCAGCAGCTCGTTTGCACTATCGGCAGGAACAGATACACTATCGGCAGGAACAGTACACTACCAGCAGGAACAGTTACACTATCGGCAGGAACAGACCAGCAGGAACATATACACTATCGGCAGGAACAGTTCTGTTTTCAGAATATGTTTTGTACCAGCAGCAGTATCTACTCAGCGTATTTTGCTTATCATTTCAGTATTTCTTCATGTTTCATTCTTCTTGTTTTGTACCAAACAAATACTAATATGTATGTTAATTTATTATTATTATGATTCATGTTCATTTGTTCTCTAATAAACCGATTTAGATTTCCCTTACACTTAACTTTTGCAAAATACCTTTATATGTAGTTAAGACGAAGTTAAAAACAAAATTAAGCATTTTCACAAATTAGTTTTGAACATGAATCAATAATAATAAAATTTAAACATACATACGGAAACAAATAAAATCAAACAAACAAATAAATAAACACACAAAGCAAATAAAGCTTGGGTTGCCTCCCAAGAAGCGCTTTTCTTTATTAACGAGTCTTGTAGCTAGACTCAAAGTCACGCACATTACGTGACTCCATCATTGGTCACGGTTTCTAGGTCATCCTCATGTCCGGTTCTAAATTCCGGTCCTAATTTCAAACAATCTTTGTAGAAACTGAATATCCTTCCCATAACATAGTCTACTCCTTTACTTCTATCTCTATCATTCCTATAGTAGACTGCTTGCTTAAGCTCCTTCTCAACATTTGACAAGTGTTGGAATTGTTCTATCTTATATGGCATTTGGTAGTTTACCTCATCGGTCTCATCCTTAAATCTAACTATCCCTAAGGAAGGTTCATAAGTCATTTTAGAGACCTCAACAAATGGTTTTCCAAAAGCCACTTGAGTTAAGGATGCATCGACTATTGGGCGGATATCTTCTACAATCACAAAGTCGGTGACATAGGTGAAGTTTCCTACATAAACCGGTAATCCCTTAACTCTTCCCGTGAAGTTACTCATCCAACCCTTGTCAGGGAACATCCTATACCCAAGTTGATTTTTCATTATCAAGTTGTAGTGGGCTCTAGTCATGATGTTTATGGGTGATCTAAGGTCGATGTAGGCTTTCCACACATGCAAATGTCCGATGTTGCATGGTATGTTGAGATTAGAAGGGTCGCCTATTTCTATGATTGGTCTACCTAGGAAGTATGGTGCCTCGGGGTCATCGAATAAGTTTGTATGATATGCGCGCTCTTCCTTAGTGGGTAGCCTATTGAAGTAGTCCTCATCATCATCTACTTCTTCAATCTCACTTGTCCTAACTTCCTTATCAACTTCGACTTTCTTATCCTCATCCTTAGGTTCACTATTATCCTCATTCCTATCAATTGGTTTAATAGTGACAATGTTGACAAAGTGGACGTGTTTGGATGAAGAGGGGTCTTTTACTTGGGGTCCGCTATTTGTGTTCCTAGCGTCCTTATGTGGAGGTGATAACACTTGGTTATTGAGAGCTTTCAACAAGTTGTCAATTTTATTGGTCATCTCCGTTTGTTGTTGATTGAATTCGGACTCGAATCTAGCTATCCGAGCTTCTTGAGATGCCATAAATTGGGACATCAATCCTTCAAAGTTATTGGTACTACCATTGCCGGAAGGATTGTTGTTGAAAGTACGGTTCGAGTTGGAACCGCTTGATTGGAAACGATTAGGTGGGTTGGAAGAATTGGTCTGTTGTGCGTTTTGGCTTTGTTTCCACCTAAGGTTCGGGTGATTTTTCCATGAGGGGTTGTATGAATCACCGTAGTGGTTTGGCTCGGGTTTGAAAGTGTACCACTTGTCTCCCGCTCCGTCGGTACGCGAGGATGCGTAGTCCACAAAAGCTTGTTCGGGGAGTTCCATGCAATCACGAGTGTCGTGGGGACCACTACATAATTCACATGAAGAAGTGATTTTGTTCACTTGGCTTGAAGGTTTAGGAGCCTCGTAGGATTTCATGAGAAACTTGACTTGGTCTTCAAGTTCTATGATCCTACGGTCGGAAGAGCTTGAATTGTTCGAAGGCAAAGATATTGCCTTGACCGTTTTATTCAAATCACGGGGATCACTCCAACTTTCGTTGTCATAAAGAGCAAGATCCTCTAAGAGAGCCCATGATTGTTCCGCACTTAGATCACGTAGCTTACCACCAGCCGATTGGTCAATGGTTTGCCTCGTGTAGAGATTGATATGGTCATAGAAGATTTGGACTTGGAGCCACAGTTCTATGCCATGATGAGGGACTTTTTGGAGTAAGTCCTTGAATCGAGTCCATGCCTCGTAGAGGGTTTCGCCTTGACGTTGTTGGAACATCAAGATATCATTCCTTAGCTTGGTAGTTCTTCCCAGTGGGAAAAACTGAGCAAGGAAACGAGTGGTGAGATCATCCCAAGAGGTGATGGATCCTGCGGGTTGACGCTCTAGCCATTGACTAGCTTGGTCCCGCAGAGAGAATTGAAAGAGACGCAGTCGGGTCGTCTCTCGAGTGGCAACATCAAGGTCTATAGGATCGACGATTTTGAGAAAGTCCTTGAGATGTTGATTAGGATCTTCAGAACGAAGTCCATGGAATGCGCATCCGCTTTGCACCAACCGGATGGTGTCGGATCGCAAAGGGAGTGACATTGGCTCCTTGAGTGAGCTCAATGGTGTTTCGATAGCCATGGTGGCTAGGACGGGAGTATTCTCCTAAAGTACGGGCTCTAGGAGGTGGTGGTGGTTGTTGTGGTGGTGGGATGTTGGGATCAAGGATATTACCATCTTCCATGATGTCTAATGGTAATGGTTACGAACAAAGAAACGAAGAAAATAGATAGACTAAAGAAAACATAGAAAAAGAAAATAAAAATCTCACTAGAAGGGAATCTAATGAGTAGACCTATAAAATAAAAATTCAACCTAAACAATAACTATTCCCCGGCAGCGGCGCCAAAAACTTGATGCGTAGTTTTGCAACCTTACAACAGGTTTTACCTCTCGAGGGATCTCAAGAGGCTTACAACCCCACCAGGCAGTGTACCTGACCGATGTAGTATAGTGTAGTGGTAAGTACGGGGGATTGATCGTTCTCCACAGAAAATAGTGTTCGTTAGGTATGAAAAATTACTCTAATAGGTCTAAGGGTGAGAGAAGATTCTTTTTTATATTTTTATAATTTTATGAAAGCAAGTAAAATCTCGGGTTTGAAAGAGTGGGCGGAATTAGTTGCTAATCAACTAACCCAAATAACTACGAATGCAAATAAAATAGAATAACTGAAAATGAAAAGGTGGTAAAACTTATATAGAGAGAAATGTGTTTACTTAGATTTCCTTACTCCCTAACTATCTTTTACCGGTTGATTAGTGTGTATTAGTTGCGTGGATGACGGGTGTATTCCTTAATACCATTTGTGGGGTGGCGTACGTACTTCCCCAACTCTACAAGCTCCTACTTCACTCCTATGTCGAGCCGGCTAGGAAGCTCCTAACATGGGATCACTAGAATTCGCTTGTGCATTAAATACAACCATAAAAACCTTTAGTACGCATTGGTTCATGTTTCTTAAGACGTTCAAGCAAGTTACCGAATAGGAAGTTAGCCAGTTTTCTTAAGCCTAACATAGATGAACAATCATCCAATACAACTAACAACACACTAATAACCAATAATCAATAGCTAGGTTTCATTAGATCTAAGCAAACACAAGATAAATCTAGCCTAGCATGTTGAACAAAAGACAAGAACAAGATAGAATCAAACAACACATAGACATATTGAATGATTAATTGATAACTTATCTTCAATGTAACATGGAAGATCTCAAGGCAAAAAGCCTTGAAAAAGCTGCCAAATTCGTCTTAGGGTTTTCACACACAAAGTTCCTCAATAAGTTCCACCTAATGACAAAAAATTGCAAAACTATATATAGACTTTCAGATCTGACGGCGTCACGCTATGGAGTGTGACGCCGTCACCTCGCCGCTTTTAGGGTTCCCGGATGACCTTCTTGACGCCGTCCCTCTTTAGCTCTCCAAAATCCGTTCTGGCTTATCAAGGCTTGACGCCGTCAGATTTAGTCGTGACACCGTCCCTCTTTAAATTAAGCCGTGACGACCTTGATCAGATTAAAGGGTGACGCCGTCAGAATTCCCATGCAAATTTCACTGGCTTATCATGAGTAATTTTCACATCCACCTTTTTCTTGCCAAGCCATGACGCCGTCCCGGGATAATCCTGACGCCGTCAAAGGTAATTTCCAGCACAATTTTGAGACTTGGTCGTTTTCTTCACTTTTATGCTCCAAAAACGTCCAAAATGCCTCCTTTTCCAGATTTCTTCTCAAAAGTACCTAAAATGACAAAAGGAACGATTTAGGGCAATATTTGATCAAATAAATACGATTTAGGGCTTAAATGACCCCTTAAAAGCGGTACACTTTTCGCTTTGTACCATCAAATCTATGAAAATATAATTCCCAACAATTGTCATCATCTTCATTACCATCATCTTCTTCATCATTATCATCTTCATCATCATTATCATCTTCATCTTCTTTTCCTTCTTCAATTTCAGAACCAGAAGCTGATTGATCATGTGCATCAGAACCTTCACTACCTTCTTCAGAACTTCTAAGAGTTGTAGATTTAAGGTCCTCTGATCCTTCTGATTGTTCCACCATATGTGATGCAGATTCTCCTCTTCCTAGTTTTGCTTTCTTTAAGCTTTCTTTTCTAGTCTTCTTTAATGCTCTGCTCTCTTCTTTTTCAGTTGGGGTTTCTCGGATGGGGGAGAATCGAGGAGAATTGAACTTGAGTGATTTTCCTTTGCCAGGTTGTAGACTCTTATCTGATGTAGCCAAAGCAGACTTGAATTTCTCAGCACTTTTCTCTTTCTCTAGATCCAATCTTTCTTCTTCTTCATCGTTATCATCATCTGTTTCATCTCTGAGTTGCATCTTTGAAGACGGTTTAGCGACTACTTTCTTTTTCTGAGCTACCTCAGATTTCTTTGATCGAGAAGTTTTGGCTCTAGCTGGGATAACTTGAGATTTTCTCTTTGGTGATTTTGTTACTTTTGGTTTCCCTCCCACCATTTCAGCCTTTACTGCCTCATTATATTTCTGGTAAGCTTCTGTGTTCATGAGTTCTTTACTTAGCAGATTTGGTGGAATTCTTGCCCCTTGAATTGAAGAGTAGCTTAGAACTTTGGTGAAAATACGGTCTCGTGCTTCAGTATGCATTTTCTCAGTTGAAGGACGTTTAAGCTCAGAGTGATTTCGCATGGAGCGTGAAATTAGAAGTTTTGTAAATCTTGGAAATGGAATGGGGGTTGGATCTTCACTTTGTTGAAACTTGGTGCCAAGGAAAACCATGTCCTTCCAGATAAGTTTGGCGAAGTCTAGGTGTTTGAGGTTGATCACTCCACAGAAGAATTGCAGGTGTTCTAATCTCGGATGCTCCAACCCAGTAGCCTTCCCTGTGATGCAGTTGATGATTATTGAGTATAACGTTTGCCAAGGTTGTGGAAAATATTTCCTCTCCACTTTGGAAATTGAAGATATCTCGACTTCTGTTTCATCATAACCAATAAGCTAGAGTGTTTTAATCATCTCATCAAGAGTGGGATCCTCCTGAAATGTTGTGAAACCTCCTGTGTCTGCTCTTGGAAGATCTAGCACTGATCTAAGGGTTTCAACTTTGAAGGTGATTGTTGTATTGTCCAGTGTAACAGTCATGGTTTCTTCGTCTTCGCTAATGATCAATGATTCCCAGAACTGGTGCAGGTAGATTTCGGGTACACTGGCGGTTTTTGTCAAAGTTGCCCTTATGAAGTGTCTTTCCAGAATTTCCCTGATAATGAGACAAGTTTCATGGCACTTCAACTTTTTGAAATCAATCCTTGAGTTGCAGAAACCAATCAGTCTTTTCTTGCCTTCTGGATTTCTTGGTTGTCGGTTGATGGATGCTTGTGACATGGTGCGAGACATGGATTATCTGTTCATTGCAAACACCAACAACAATACCATGGGCACAGTGTATATGTGTTAGAAAAATGACAATGATATCATGACTCTATCCTTAGTACATACAAGACCAGATAGAACATATAGCATTTAGCATATAACCAACAATATACATGACTGAACATAGCATTTTAAGCTCAGTTACTGGACCAACTTTGACACACAAGTCACATTCATTTGATACACCAAACTTAGCTCAGACAAAACAAGGTTGCACTCATACAGTTACATTATATCAGTTTTGACAACACACAAGTCATAATCATTAGAAGCTCAAGATTAGCAGACACACATTCAAATTCAACTTTCAATCAGCTATGGCTAGGCACAGGGATAGCTACAATCTGCATATTTTAACTCTGGTTCAACTATATGCACTGGTTTGACTAACTGATTTTGGTTCGACTCAATGGTTCGACTGATCTGATCTTGTTCGATTATCTGTTCTGGTTCGACTAATCTTATGGTTTGATTAAAAGCTTGGTTCGACTAACTTAAGATTCGACTAACTTATGGTTCGATTAAAAGAATCTCGATCAAGTAATTTAGTCGTTCGATAAGTGTATTCGTTTGACTAATGTAATCGTTCGACTAGTATAATCATTCGACTAATGTAATCGCTCAACTAATATAGTCGTTCGACTAATATAACCATTCGACAAATATAGTCGTTCGACTAGATTGGTCGTTCGATTAGATTGGTCGTTCGACTAGTTTGGTCGTTCGACTAATTAGGTCGATCGATTAAACTAGTCGTTCGATTAGATTAGTCGTTCGACTAAACTAGACGTTCGACTAAATCAGTCGTTCGATTAAATTAGTCGTTCGACTAATTTATTCGTTCGACTAAGTTTAGTCGTTCGACTAGTTTGAGTCGTTCGACTATAATCGAATCGTTCGACAAAATTGGATGTTATCTCCTAACTCGGAGATAACATGATCTTCTTGAGTCCTTAATCACCTCAGAAACAGATATGCATCAAGTCTTAAGTCCACAAAAACAAACAGTCCAATTTTTCATTCGTTCGATCAAGAACACACTCCCTTTTTCGTGTAATACAATCAATAACACATATAAACCTGTTAAGCACAATTACAATCACTCAATCGAATCACATAACAATATTTAATAAACCCCCAATTCGATTTGAAAAGAGTCGAAACCCTAACTTTGCAAATGAAGAGATTAATCCTCAGTTTCAAACAGATAAGCAGTTATGTTTCATACTTAATCGAATAAAGAAGCTTACAAATTTTCAAAGTTATTGAGACAGAAAAATCTTGATTCGTTCGATTGAAAGAGCGGGCAAAGAAGGGTTTTAGAGTGAGAGGGAAAAAGTGTGCGTGTGTGTGTTTGTGTTTGACTAAAGGTCAGACTTGGTCTTTTAATATCCCACACAACTTTTAACATGTGACAACAATGAACCTCTAACTTGTCTTCCTATTAATTTTAAGTCCAAAGTTATCCTTAGTTTTATAAGTTTACACTTTTAACCCTTTATGTCCAATCTATTATACTTTTAATACCCTGTTAATTAACTTAGACAAATAATGGTCATGAAGAAGATAAAATGACGAAACAAGATGGTCGATGTGCAAAAATATCTCCCCCTCAAAATATGATCAATGTTTGAAATATCGGAAAGAATTTGAAAGATTGAAATCATATTTTGATGAAAATTTACTTTTGCACATCTAAGATTTTTTTTTTTTTTTTTTTTTTTTTTTTTTTTTTTTTAATTAATTATGTACAAGATAGTGTGAGAGCTTGACTTGATTAGTTGTTCTTGAGGAAGTTCGTCAATTCTTGAGGAGTCAAGCATATCATTCCAATTTGGTGAACCAGTTTCACAAAACGATCATGAGGTAAGGCTTTCGTGAAAAGATCCACCAATTGGTGTTCCGTTCCCACGAAATACAACTCAACGGTACCCTGCTCCACATGCTCCTTGATGAAGTGATATCTGAGAGCGATGTGTTTGGACTTGGAATGTTGCACTGTGTTGCACGAGATGGCGATAACACTTTTGGAGTCACAGTACATCGGGATTTTGTTGAATATGTAACCATAATCCATCAGTTGTGATCGCATCCAAATGATTTGAGCACAACAGGCAGACATGGCTACATATTCTGATTCCGTGGATGATAGAGACGTACAATCTTGCTTCTTTGACTGCCAGGACACCAGCTTATCACCTAGGAATTGAACACCACCGGATGTGCTCTTTCTTGTATCAATACATCCCGCATGATCCGCATCTGAAAAAGCAGTTAGTGCAAAACCAGAATCCTTTGGATACCAGATCCCCAAATGAATGGTTCCCTTGATGTATCGAAGGATTCTTTTAACAGCAGATAAATGTCTTTCTGTTGGGTTAGACTGATAGCGTGAACACAGGTATGTGGCAAATACAACATCCGGTCTGCTAGCGGTGAGATACATGAGAGACCCAATTATGCTACGATAATTTGTAGGATCAGTGGGTTTCCCATGTATGTCAGCATCTAGCTTCGGGGATGAGGAGGACATAGGGGTGTTATAGGTGTCACTAGATGTCATGCCATGCTTTTTTAATATCTCTTGTGCATATTTAGACTGACTCAAGAATATACCACGAGGTGATTGGTGAACTTGTAATCCTAGGAAAAAATTTAGTTCACCGATCATAGACATCTCAAAGTTTTGTTTCATAAGTTTTGCAAAAGCATTTGAGTATTTTTATGGGTAGACCCAAAAATGATGTCATCCACATAAATTTGTACGATGAGAATGTCCTCCCCATGTTTTTGTATAAACAAAGTCGGGTCCACAGATCCTTTAGTGAAATGATTGGCTAGCAAGAATGCAGAGAGTTTATCGTACCATGCCCTCGGGGCTTGTTTAAGGCCGTAGAGGGCTTTCTTAAGCCTGTATACGTGTTGTGGATGTTCTGGATCGACGAAGCCCTCTGGTTGTGAAACATACACCTCTTCACGAAGTTGTCCATTCAGGAATGCTGTCTTCACGTCCATTTGATAAACTGTGATGTTCTTATGAGCCGCGTACGCCAGGAACATTCTCACTGCCTCAAGCCTAGCCACTGGAGCAAAGGATTCCTCGAAGTCAATTCCTTCTTCTTGGCTATACCCTTTAGCAACCAACCGTGACTTGTTACGAATAACCGTGCCGTCTGCATCCAGCTTATTTTTCCAAATCCATTTTAAGCCCACAACATAAACTCCATCAGGTTTTTCAACGAGTTCCCAGACTTCCAGCCTTTTGAATTGATCCAACTCCTCTTGCATTGATTCAATCCAATTGTCGTAAGTCATGGCCTCTTTAATATTTTTCGGTTCAGCTTGACAAACGGTGAGAGCATATATGCAGGTTTCACCGTCTGTGTGGAGTTTCTGCCGTGTCATAACTGGGTTATCTGGATTTCCAATCACATTAACTAACGGATGATCCCTTGTCCATTTATGAGTAGATGGGTAGTGTTGAATGTTGTGATTCAGATTTGACGGTTCCATGTTGCTCGATGAAGATTCTCCTGGTTCGGGAATGGTTGGGGGTGGAGCAAATGGATTGAAAAAGGCATTTTCGTCAAAATCTGGTGGTGTTGGAACTTGGTTAGAAATGGGGGAAGAATCTTCAACTGCTGGTTGAGGTGTGTTATCCATTGATGATGATGGTTCAGGTTGTGGTGCATCGTCAGCAACTACTGTAGAGGTAGATGCTGATGGATCAGGTGCTTGATTTGGGAGTTGTTGAGCAGCGGAACTTGTGGAAGCCTCTGACGTACTGTTAACCAAACTGTCATCAAACATAGGAGCAAACAGATCTTCCAGATCTTTCCTTTTGAAAGGTAATGGTTCAGCTGAAGATTCTGGGAAGTTCAAAGGGTTGTGTGCGGGTTCCAAGCGGTCTTGCTCAGAAGCCATTTCTGTGAGTTCATCGAAATTAACGTGTATCGTCTCTTGAATGTCTACGGTCCGACGATTCCAAATTCTGTATCCCTTGGAGTTCTCACAATAACCAACAAATATCCCTATATCTGCTTTTGCCTTCAATTTACCAAGATCATCTTTATCATTCTTTGGGTAACATAATGCTCCAAAGACATGAAAATAGTTGATATTGGGTTTTCTGCCTTGTATTAGCTCATATGGAGTTTTGTTATGTCTTTTGGTGATCATGCCGCGGTTCTGAGTGTAGCAAGCAGTGTTAACAGCTTCAGCCCAAAGATAATCTGGCAATTGGGCATTGATCAACATAGTTCTAGCTGCTTCCACGAGTGTACGGTTTCGTCGTTCAACTACGCCATTTTGTTCAGGAGTGCGAGCTATAGAATATTGGTGAACAATCCCATGTTTCTCTGTAAATTCCAGAAGGATTTGGTTTTTGAATTCAGTGCCGTTGTCAATACGAATGATTCTGACGGTGTTGCGAACTTGTACTTGAATCTTTGTGAGAAACATGATAACTATAGACGGAACTTGATCTTTTGTGCGGAGAAAGTAAACCCATGTCCATCTTGAGTAGTCATCCACTATTACCAGAATATATCTTTTCCCATTTACAGACTGAACCAGCATTGGACCACACAAATCCATATGAAGCAGTTGTAGGACGTGGTCTGTGCTATGTTCTGTTTTTGGTGGAAAGTGAGCTCGGTGACTTTTTCCCTGTTCGCATGCAAAACACAGATGATCCTTGGCATATCGGAATTTTGGTAAACCATCTACCAATTTATTCTTTGCCAGGTCGGTCATGGTTTTGAAATTGAGATGAGACAATCGTTTATGCCATAACCATGCTTTCGTGGGATGAGCCTTGGAGAGTAAACATATAGGAGTCGAAGCTGTCATTCCTTCAAAGGAGATGGTGTAAAGACTAGTTCCCCGTTTTCCTTTCATCAGATCATTTCCCTGAAGATCACGAATAAAGCAGGTTTTCTCCCTAAATGCTACTTCTAAGTCTCCATCGCAGAATTGACCAACCGAGAATAAATTGTGACCCAGAACTTCAACATAGTACACACGACTTATTTCGATGTTCCCGTTTACATAGTCGCCATAACCCATGATTGCGGCGAAGTGGTCATTCCCGAACCTGACCGTTCCTATAAACTTTGCAATGAAGTTTTTGAGAAGCTTGAGATTACTGGTCATGTGTCGGGAACAGCCGCTATCAACAATCCATAGAACGATTTGAACCACCTGCATCACAATTAGTAGAAACAGATGGAGTAACGGTTGGACCCGTTGGGTTAGAAACACATGATTTAAGTATCTTAGGTACCCATTTAAAGTTTGTTGTGTTCTCTAGCCAACGTTGCCATTTCCTACTACTTTCTGCTTTCTTCCTAAGGAATGTGCTAGGTGTTTTGGTCTTTTTGGGATTTGCTATAGGTGCAACTATGGTCTGCTTTGAAACTTCTAGTGGTGGATTCCCTAAAATTGATTTGGCAACTGTGTTAGGCTTAGGAAGGCCATTAGTTCGTTTCGCTTTTCTCTTCAGCAAAGTTTTAGCAACACATTTTTGATGATTACCAGATAAGATACTAGTATGACAACACACACAAGAAGCATTAATATCATTCATAACTGTTAAAGATTCAGCATTCATTACATCTTTTGTAGAATTACACTTAACCAAGCTAGATTCTATTTTGGACATAACATGCTTCTTATTCTCACTAGATGCATTAACTTCAACTTCTCCAATCTTAGATGTTCCACTCTTAGGTAGCCAGATACTAGTCTTCTTTGGTCTCTTTGTGGTCTTTGATCTTCTACCCTTAGATGTGTCAACTAATCCTGTGGAAGGTGAAGTAAGAGCATGAGTGGTTGTCTTTGATGATGCATTCTTAGGTGCGCTGTCTACTTTTTGCATCCTTGGTACAATCTTATGAACTTTGGTTTTGCTTGTTTCTAAAACTTTGAGTTTCTTTCTCAAATCAACAATGATGTGTCGTAACTCTTGATTTTGTGAATCCAAACGTCTGTTGAGGTAAACTGTTTCGTTTCTGTTTTGAGTAATCTCATCGATTTCATTTTCATATACAAACAGTTTGTGTCTTAAGACATCACTATCATTTAAGTCAAGATTTTTTGGTTCATGACTGTTTTGAAATGACAAAGACATTTTCAGATTTTGGAGTTCTATTTCAAAGTTTGCACTTTGACTTTGACACCAGTCAAGTCTTTTTTGAAGTTGAAAAACTTTATTTTCCACATCATTGTTAATTTGAGAGAGATTCTCATTCTCTTTCACTAGATTCTCAATTTCTATTTGCAACATCTCTTTATCAACAGCATGATTTTTCATAAGATACTCATTACCAGATTCATAAAGTGCATTCATCAACACAGAAACAACGTCACGACTAAGAACATTTTGCAAGAGTCGATCAACTTCATTTTTCAAATATTGTTTGTGAAGATTTTGTTTATGAATTATGACGTCTTTTGCTTTGAAAATGTCCTTCATAGATACCATTTCTGTCTGTAAATCCTCTTCCCATTGAGTTGTACATTTTTTCAGATGATTGACGTGAGGTAAAATTTTGTTTTGAAGAACATCTCGCTTTTCTTTCTCCATAGGAGAGAAAAAAGCGGAGACGGTGATTTTTGAGTTAAACTCAATTTCATTTTCTAAAAATTTGATGTCCTCCATAAATGTCTCAAAATATTTAAGAATTTTAAAAGCTGTAGGCATTTCTGGATTAACATCTTCCTCTGTCAAAGAATCTGTGATTTGTGCATCTGTTTGGGACACAGAATTTACTGAAGAAGAGGTATTCATGTAGGTTTTTAACAACGTTTGTTCTGGTTTATCTTTTGGTGGCACAAATGATTTGCTTATATGAGGTCTTGCGTTGTAATCATAATCAAGTTTTGAAAAATCTTTTGCTTTTAAAGGATCTTTGTTTGAAAGATTTCTTTTTGATCGACTCTCAAACTTGTTTGGACGTTCAAGATCATCAATTTCCTCATCATTACCATATATATCATCTTGCTCAAAAGTGTCATCAAACAATAATTCTGCATTATATATCTTAGGATTTTTACTGAGTGCTTTTGAGAGACCACGTGGGTAATCACTACCAAGGGCAAATCCGTGTCCTTTCGGATTTGGTTTTACCGTTAGTTGTTGGATTTGAGTGATGGATTCACCATTTTTATACACAATTTTTTGAAATTATTTAACTTGTGCTTCCAAGGTAACGATTTCCTCAAGATATGAATCAACACGTTTGCTGCTGGCTTGCTTTTCCTCAAGAAGTTGATTTTGTGAAGTTGAAAGCTCAGATTGAGTTTTTAACAGCTCAGAATTTAAGGAATCAATTTGTTTTTTGAATTCAAATTGATCCTTTTCTTTTTGAGAGAGAAGTTCAGCCTTAGAATCGGTTAATTCACGTACTTGGTTTTGCAAATCTTGAACTTTGACATATTCTTTTTGGAAAGCAATTTCAAAACATTGTTCACGTTTTTCTTGTTTTTGGTATCCAGAAAGTTGTTGTTTATAGCACTCATTGTCCCGAGATAGTACTGCAATTTTGGCTTTTAAGGTCTGATTAAGTTCATTGCACTTCTCTATTCGTGATTGGGTGGACATTACCAAGGCCTGAAGCTCCGAATCTTGATTTGTCAAATGCTCATTTTGTTCAATCTGATTATGATTGTCATCTTCTATTAGATCATCAAATGAGACAACTGTTCTATCATCATCAAATGATATATCAGTGTAGATTTGATTATCTAAAGAAGATGAGAATGGTGAATCATTTTGAACAGAATTTTCACTTGAGAATGAAGATGCGGAAGGTGAAGCAATCTCATGTAGTAAACATTGTGGATCATGTACCTGAGAAAGACCGTCAGTATCGTAGACCGGGCCTGTCTCGGACATATTCATTTCCTGCATATTTGCCATGAGCATTACAGCTGCGTTTGCCTCAAGATCTTCCATATCATCATCTGAATCTGCATTTGCCGTGAAGCTTTTTTCTTTCACATTCATTAAGCTTGCTTTCTCATCCTTAAGTGCCATCAAGAGAGCTTCTTTGTGATATGCACTGCCCATAGTACGAGGCTTTGGACATGCAGTAGCCATATGACCATTCCCTCCACAGTTGTAGCATGTGATTGAGGTATTTGCAATGCCTTTTGATTCCTTTCCATTCAATTGATTCCTGTTCTGATCTGTCCCCAAATAATTCCTATTACCCCCAGACTGAAACCTTTGTTCTCCAGCTTGAAACCTTTGTGCCCCATAACCTCCTCTGTTCCCTGAACCAAATCTCCCTGATGATCTGTTCTGAATTTCAACTCGACCATCATTAATAACTGCCTGATTCCTTGTATTTGAGGATGAACGAAGTCGATTGTTTGACTTGTTTGTAAATTTCCCAAACGCTTTTGCAATCAACCCAAATGCTTCATTTAGTGAGTTGAATGCATCTTCTTCTTCATCATATTCACTGTTTGTGTAAAAGTTGGAGTCAGTGTTGTTATAGGTTACCATTTGGTTGCCTGATTGTTGAGATGGTGCTTCATATGGGACAAGTTGGTTTTGAGGTTGAAAGCTTGGTTGATAAGATGAGTTTCCAAATTCCTGAGAAGGTAGAGAGAAGTTTGGTTGAGCCATTAGTGCAAGCGAATTAGGTTGTGGTCCTGGTATGAAACCTCCTCTTGCTGCCACTTCTTTGTCCACCTCTGATTGATGTTGTTTGAGAAAATCATAAATCAATCCATATTTGATCTCACCAATCTTCTTTGATTGCCTGACAAATGTTGCATATTTCTGCCATTCAGGACCTAGGCATCCCAGAAATTTGGAGTTGATTGCAATCCTTGGAAACTTCATGTCATGACGATCAAGGTCATTAACAACATTGGTGAAGCGGTGGTAGTATGATTCGATTGTCTCTCCCGGTTCCATAACAAAATTGTTGAATTCCATGTACAATTTTGATTCAAGGTCTTCCTGATTGAGCTCTGTTCCTTCCATCAGAAGATGCACATGCTCCCACATGTCCTTTGCAGTCTTCTGAGCATCAACACTTTGATAGATGGGATTTGGAATTCCCTGAAGGATGAATGCCATTGCCATTCCATTTGCTTCTTGTTGTAAGGCTTGTTCGGTTGTATAGCTAGAAACAGCAACGGGGGTGGATGTTTCTTCTCTTTCAGGAGTAGCTGGAACAACAATTACTGGTTCGGGAAAGGGCCCCACAGTGATGACATGCTTCAAATACGGTCCATGGGGTTTGCGGAGTTCAATGAATCGGAGAAACCTACTTGCCAACTGCACATAATTTCCAGGTGTTAACATGGGTGGAGTATCTTGATTTCCAGCCTCATGACGAGATTGCTGACTGCTTATAGCTTCACACATCTTATGAAACCAGTGAGGTTCCCTGGACACTGAAGGATTGTTCTGAAGGTAATTTTGTTGCATTATTTGTTGTGGGGATAGTTGTGGTGGAGGAACAAATTGATGTTGTTGCACATATGCATGGTGTTGTTGATATTGGTGAGGAAATTGTTGTTGTTGTTGAGAGTATTGCTGTTGTTGAGGATACTGTTGTAGTTGGTAGTAGTAATTAAAGTGTGGTGGTTGAGACATCGTGTAGTAGCTTGAGACGGTTAAGGATCTTTAAAGGATAAAGACGGTTGTTTTTGAAAGATTAGAAACTCGATTAGTCACGTAAGAAATCCAAGAAAATATCCTAGTTCGATTAGGTAACTTCCTTCGACAGACTTGTTCCTTCGATAAACTGGTTCCTTCGACAGACAATGGTCCTTCGATCAGGTAGGTCCTTCGATAAGCTAGTTCCTTCGATCAGTATGTGTCCGTCGATCAGAATGAGTCCTTCGATCAAAGTTTCTCGTTCGATCAGATTTGATTGTTCGATCAAATATGATGGTTCGATCAAGTTTGCTCGTTCGATCAAAATGCTCGTTCGATCAACTTGTTCGTTCGATCAATTGGAAGAGTAAGTCTAACTCGACTACCCTTTTGCTCGTTCGATTGAATGCTTCCTTCGATGACTTGCTCCTTCGATCACCCTTGCTCGTTCGATCACACAAACCTCGTTCGACTAAAAAACAACTCATTCGACTATTAGTTCTCTGATGAACAGTAGGTTATCTGATGAAACAGTAACTTATCTAATAATCCAGATTTCTTAATTTTTTTTCTTAGATCTAACCTTCTAACAACCTAAATTACCCCTAGGCGAATGATACCACTTGATGTTTTATACTTTTATGAATTAAGCTACCACTAATTAACCACTAATTACCTACTAGATCTAGAGAGAGAAAGCTAGAGAGAGAAAGAGAGGATGGGAGATGATAAACACACATTAACACACATAATTAGAAGTTCATCAACCAACCCCTCTCCCTAAGGTGGGAGGGGGTATTTATAGTTTTACATGCACTTGGGCTTGTAGCCCTAATTCCTCTAATAAAACATAATTAAACATAATAAACTAAATAAACGACACAGCCCATGAGCCTTCTACACGGGCTGGGCCTAATAACAAACCTAAAGGCCTAAGCAACCTTAATATAATATGATCAATACTTGAATAATACAAAACGTGTTCCCAACACAGAGATTGAACGTAATGTCATAGGCTCATGAAAATGGGACGAGGCATTACTATGAGATTCTATTTAACATGTTTTATATCCGTGAATGAAAGAAATTTCATTCTAAAAGGGTTCATAGTTGTTTATGTTAGACCCGTTTCCCGGAATACAAATAGGCCCCACCCTAGATGAAGTTGACCCGAGCCTAAGTATGTTTGACTAAGGATATGTGGTTGAGTCTTTTAAAGTGGATGCGTGGTTTTGCAACCTTACAACAGGTTTTACCTCTCGAGGGATCTCAAGAGGCTTACAACCCCACCAGGCAGTGTACCTGACCGATGTAGTATACTGTAGTGGTAAGTACGGGGGATTGATCGTTCTCCACAGGGAATAGTGTTCGTTAGGTATGAAAAATTACTCTTATAGGTCTAAGGGTGAGAGAAGATTCTTTTTATGTTTTTTATATTTTTATGAAAGCAAGTAAAATCTCGGGTTTGAAGGAGTGGGCGGAATTAGTTGCTAGTCAACTAACCCAAATAACTACAAATGCAAATAAAATAAATAACTGAAAATAAAAAGTTGGTGAAAACTTATGTGGAGGGAAATGTGTTTACTTAGATTTCCTTACTCCCTAACTATCTTTTACCGGTTGATTAGTGTGTATTAGTCGCGTGGATGACGGGTGTATTCCTTAATACCATTCGTGGGGTGGCGTACGTACTTCCCCAACTCTACAAGCTCCTACTTCACTCCTATGTCGAGCCGGCTAGGAAGCTCCTAACATGGGATCACTAGAATTCGCTTGTGCATTAAATACAACCATAAAAACCTTTAGTACGCATTTGGTTCATGTTTCTTAAGACGTTCAAGCAAGTTACCGAATAGGAAGTTAGCCAGTTTTCTTAAGCCTAACATAGATAAACAATCATCCAATACAACTAATAACACACTAATAACCAATAATCAATAGCTAGGTTTCATTAGATCTAAGCAAACACAAGATAAATCTAGCCTAACATGTTAAACAAAAGACAAGAATAAGATAGAATCAAACAACACATAGACATATTGAATGATTAATTGATAACTTATCTTCAATGTAACATGGAAGATCTCAAGGCAAAAAGCCTTGAAAGAGCTGCCAAATTCGTCCTAGGGTTTTCACACACAAAGTTCCCCAATAAGTTCCACAATAAGTTCCACACTAATGACAAAGAATTGCAAAACTATATATAGATTTTTACATCTGACGGCGTCACGTTATGGAGTGTGACGCCGTCACCTCACCGCTTTTAGGGTTCTCGGATGACCTTCTTGACGCCGTCCCTCTTTAGCTCTCCAAAATCCGTTCTGGCTTATCAAGGCTTGACGCCGTCAGACCTTGAATGTGACGCCGTCCCTCTTGAAATTATACCATGACGACCTTGATCAGGTTAAAGCGTGACGCCGTCAGAATTCACATGCAATTTTCACTGGCTTATCATGAGTAAATTTCACATCCACCTTTTCTTGCCAAGCCATGACGCCGTCCAGGGTAAATCCTGACGCCGTCAAAGGTAACTTTTAGCCGATTTTTGAGACTTTGTCGTTTTCTTCACTTTAATGCTCCAAAAACGTCCAAAATGCTTCTTTTTCCAGATTTCTTCTCAAAAGTACCTAAAATGACAAAAGGAACGATTTAGGGCAATATTTGATCAAATAAATACGATTTAAGGCTTAAATGACCCTTAAAAGCGGTACACTTTTCGCTTCATCAAATACCCTTACACTTGAGATTTGCTTGTCCTCAAGCAAATGTGCTTTTATTCTAATCAAAATACAAGTTAGGGGTCATTTAATGCAAACATAAAAGTAATTACAACAAATATTCGTTCCACTTTAATCATAATAAGCACGGAGATTACATACTAGCACCTCACAAGTAGTGTTTAGATACTCACATCTCTCAAGTGTCATCAAAATAAATCTCATAAATGAAAACGGATAATATCTCTCACTACCTGTCATAGCAAATAGATTACCATAGGCTTGGGAAAGGATCGAAAACCTCCTCCACTAGGCGTAAGCACCTAAGATAAACTATCAAAGAGGGCTTTTAAATGGGTTATAACGTTAGGTGTAGGGAAAAGGAAAACACGGTTTTGTTGGATAAAGGATATTTTACTGGTGGCGAGTTAAAGATCTTGATCAATTACATGTACTATACAATGTTGCTAAGCCAAGACTCGACTCAATCTTAAGCTAATGAAAGAAAATAACAAAAACATAAAATAAACATAAAATGAAACGGGATGGTAGTCCGTATGTTTTTTTTTACTTTTCTTTTTCTCATTTTTTTTTTCTTGATTTTTTCGATTTTTTTTTTTTTTTTTTTTTTTTTTTTTTTTTTTTTTTTTTGCATACACTTTTGCCCTACCATCCAAAATAATACATCATAGGGGCATTGCATTCCCCTTACACTTGAACTTTTACATAACTTTACAAATAACTATTCTAATGACTCGAATTAAGATAATTGAAAAACTTGGAGTACTTTTAAAATATTTAGCACATATGGGGGTAATAAATGATGTTCTTCCCCATTACTCCATTACACTAGTACTTTACCCATGAGTCCCAATCGTCCCAAAACAATATGTACAAGGATATGACTCGACTTAGCAACCATGTAATCAACTAGATAATTAACTTGGGTTTAAACAAATGTTGTCACAATAATGCACTAAAAATGAGTGCATACAAGGTAGGCTAAGGCGATTTGGGTGTACATTTTAGTGGGGTGTAACAAATTCTTCCTTTAAGTAAAATGCTTAAAGGTCGAAACGAAAAGATAGGCTCTGAGGGGTGTACTAGGGGTATCGTGTACTAAAAATGAGTACAACGCAAAGGGTGTGGGAGAATTACTTGACCAATGTAGCCAAAGTAATTATAACAAAAACACAGGTGTAAAACAATGGGTTAATCCTAATGCCTCTTATCATGTAGTAAATCTAACTACACGAATGTAGTCTCACTTGTGGCCTCGGAATGGTCCTAACGCAAGTTCTAGAATCTAAGTGCTACCGGTACACACATCATAGCATAAATGCTTTTCCTACCAATTCTAGGGGCGAACCTCACATATTTGGGGGTGGAAAATTTTTTAGTGGTACGGTTTTTGTGCTAGTCATATAACTCCTATCCGTGAGACGCTCATTAAGATCAAAGTTTCACTCCTATATGTTGTAAAAAATTTTAAATTTGGCACTAAAATTGCCCTAACAGGTATTTATCTCAGTTTTATTACACATCTACTATTAAACAAACAAAAATCAAGCGTAATAGCATTCTCTAATCGTACTTTTACCCCCCCTTACACTTAAGATGAACATTGTCCCCAATGTTCAAATAACAAGATGTAAAAGTATAAAGTAAAAGAATGAAATCAAATACTCCCCTGATTCGCTTGGTAGATAATGAAGTAACACGGTTAGATCTTCTTCCAAAGTAATGTTGAAGCTCCATGACTAATGCATCGCCATAAGCTTGATTCAAAACATTTCCTTGTCCAAAATAACCTGTTAAACCTGAGAAAACAAACACGAGAACCTGCATAACATCGGCGGGATAAATCTATATATAAGGATATAATGCTTGTGGAATGATAATTTTGCAGATTCCTGGAGATTATAAGTTGGAGATTTTAATAAAAACTTTTTATGAAAACAAAACTTTCAAAAATTTCTGAAAATTAAATCTGACGCCGTCAGGTTATAAACCCTGACGCCGTCAGAAATGACCTGACAAAAATTCTCATTTTAAGTTTCCGGAAAATTTCTGGAAAAACCTTTACCTTACTTCCT
The DNA here is from genome assembly GCA_021014915.2 of Artemisia tridentata subsp. tridentata. Lineage (NCBI taxonomy): Eukaryota > Viridiplantae > Streptophyta > Magnoliopsida > Asterales > Asteraceae > Artemisia > Artemisia tridentata. The sequence continues at coordinate 424,590,298 of CP139509.1, forward strand.
GGAATTCCTGCAAAACATCATTATGACTCGATACAAGCATTTGACTCAAACAAATACTAATATGTATGTTAATTTAATATTATTACGATTCATGTTCATATGTTCTAATAAACCGATTTGGATTTCCCTTACACTTAACTTTTGCAAAATACCTTTATATGTAGTTAAGACGAAGTTAAAAACAAAATAAAGCATTTTCACAATTTACTTTTGAACATGAATCAATAAAAATAAAAATTAAACACACATACGGAAACAAATAAAAACAAACAAACAAACAAATAAACACAAAAAGCAAATAAAGCTTGGGTTGCCTCCCAAGAAGCGCTTTTCTTTATTAACGAGTCTTGTAGCTAGACTCAAAGTCACGTACATTACGTGACTCCATCATTGGTCACGGTTCCTAGGCCATTTTCATTCCCGGTTTTATATTCCGGTCCCAATTTCAAACAATCCTTGTAGAAACCGAATATCCTTTCCATAACATAGTCTACTCCTTTATTTCTATCCTCATCATTCCTATAGTAAACCGCTTGCTTGAGCTCCTTCTCAACATTTGACAAGTGTTGGAATTGTTCTATCTTATATGGCATTTGGTAGTTTACCTCATCGGTCTCATCCTTAAATCTAACTATCCCTAAGGAAGGTTCATAAGTCATTCTAGAGACCTCAACAAATGGTTTTCCAAAAACCACTTGAGTTAAGGATGCATCGACTATTGGGCGGATATCTTCTACAATTACAAAGTCGGTGACATAGGTGAAGTTTCCTACATAAACCGGTAATCCCCTAACTCTTCCCGTGAAGTTACTCATCCATCCCTTGTCAGGGAACATCCTATACCCAAGTTGATTTTTCATTATCAAGTTGTAGTGGGCTCTAGTCATGATGTTTATGGGTGATCTAAGGTCGATGTAGGCTTTCCACACATGCAAATGTCCGATGTTGCATGGTATGTTGAGATTAGAAGGGTCGCCTATTTCTATAATTGGTCTACCTAGGAGGTATGGTGTCTCGGGGTCATCGAATAAGTTTGTATGATATGCGCGCTCTTCCTTAGTGGGTAGCCTATTGAAGTAGTCCTTATCATCATCTACTTCTTCAATCTCACTTGTCCTAACTTCCTTATCAACCTCGACTTTCTTATCCTCATCCTTAGGTTCACTATTATCCTCATTCCTTTCAATTGGTTTAATAGTGACAATGTTGACAAAGTGGACGTGTTTGGATGAAGAGGGGTCTTTTACTTGGGGTCCGCTATTTGTGTTCCTAGCGTCCTTATGTAGAGGTGATAACACTTGGTTATTGAGAGCTTTCAACAAGTTGTCAATTTTATTGGTCATCTCCGTTTGTTGTTGATTGAATTCGGATTCGAATCTAGCTATCCGAGCTTCTTGAGATGCCATAAATTGGGACATCAATCCTTTAAAGTTATTGGTACTACCATTGCCGGAAGGATTGTTGTTGAAAGTACGGTTCGAGTTGGAACCGCTTGATTGAAAACGATTAGGTGGGTTGGAAGAATTGGTTTGTTGTGCGTTTTGGTTTTGTTTCCACCTAAGGTTCGGGTGATTTTTCCATGAGGGATTGTATGTATCACCATAGGGGTTTGGCTCGGGTTTGAAAGTGTACTACTTGTCTCCCGCTCCGTCGGTACGCGAGGATGCGTAGTCCACAAAAGCTTGTTCGGGGAGTTCCATGCAATCACGAGTGTCGTGGGGACCACTACATAATTCACATGAAGAAGTGATTTTGTTCACTTGGCTTGAAGGTTTAGGAGCCTCGTAGGATTTCATGAGAGACTTGACTTGGTCTTCAAGTTCTATGATCCTACGGTCGGAAGTGCTTGAATTGTTCGAAGGCAAAGATATTGCCTTGACCGTTTTATTCAAATCACGGGGATCACTCCAACTTTCGTTGTCATAAAGAGCAAGATCCTCTAGGAGAGCCCATGATTGTTCCGCACTTAGATCACGTAGCTTACCACCGGCCGATTGGTCAATGGTTTGCCTTGTGTAGAGATTGATATGGTCATAGAAGATTTGGACTTGGAGCCAAAGTTCTATGCCATGATGAGGGACTTTTTGAAGTAAGTCCTTAAATCGAGTCCATGCCTCGTAGAGAGTTTCGCCTTGACGTTGTTGGAACATCAAGATATCATTCCTTAGCTTGGTAGTTCTTCCCGGTGGGAAAAACTGAGCAAGGAAACGAGTGGTGAGATCATCCCAAGAGGTGATGGATCCTGCGGGTTGATGCTCTAGCCATTGACTAGCTTGGTCCCGCAGAGAGAATTGAAAGAGACGCAATCGGGTCGTCTCTCGAGTGGCAACATCAAGGTCTATAGAATCAACAATTTTGAGAAAGTCCTTGAGATGTTGATTAGGATCTTCAGAACGAAGTCCATGGAATGCGCATCCGCTTTGCACCAACCGGATGGTGTCGGATCGCAAGGGTGTGATATTGGCTCCTTGAGTGAGCTCAATGGTGTTTCGATAGCCATGGTGGCTAGGACGGGAGTACTCTCCTAAAGTACGGGCTCTAGGAGGTGGTGGTGGTTGTTGTGGTGGTGGGTTGTTGGGATTAAGGATATTACCATCTTCCATGATGTCTAATGGTAATGGTTACGAACAAAGAAACGAAGAAAATAGATAGACTAAAGAAAACCTAGAAAAATAAAATAAAAATCTCACTAGAAAGGAATCTAGTGAGTAGACCTATAAAATAAAAATTCAACCTAAACAATAACTATTCCCCGGCAGCGGCGCCAAAAACTTGATGCGTGGTTTTGCAACCTTACAACAGGTTTTACCTCTCGAGGGATCTCAAGAGGCTTACAACCCCACCAGGCAGTGTACCTGACCGATGTAGTATAGTGTAGTGGTAAGTACGGGGGATTGATCGTTCTCCACAGGGAATAGTGTTCGTTAGGTATGAAAAATTACTCTAATAGGTCTAAGGGTGAGAGAAGATTCTTTTTATGTTTTTATATTTTTATGAAAGCAAGTAAAATCTCGGGTTTGAAAGAGTGGCGGAATTAGTTGCTAGTCAACTAACCCAAATAACTACAAATGCAAATAAAATAAATAACTGAAAATAAAAAGTTGGTGAAAACTTATGTGGAGGGAAATGTGTTTACTTAGATTTCCTTACTCCCTAACTATCTTTTACCGGTTGATTAGTGTGTATTAGTCGCGTGGATGACGGGTGTATTCCTTAATACCATTCGTGGGGTGGCGTACGTACTTCCCCAACTCTACAAGCTCCTACTTCACTCCTATGTCGAGCCGGCTAGGAAGCTCCTAACATGGGATCACTAGAATTCGCTTGTGCATTAAATACAACCATAAAAACCTTTAGTACGCATTTGGTTCATGTTTCTTAAGACGTTCAAGCAAGTTACCGAATAGGAAGTTAGCCAGTTTTCTTAAGCCTAACATAGATAAACAATCATCCAATACAACTAATAACACACTAATAACCAATAATCAATAGCTAGGTTTCATTAGATCTAAGCAAACACAAGATAAATCTAGCCTAACATGTTAAACAAAAGACAAGAATAAGATAGAATCAAACAACACATAGACATATTGAATGATTAATTGATAACTTATCTTCAATGTAACATGGAAGATCTCAAGGCAAAAAGCCTTGAAAGAGCTGCCAAATTCGTCCTAGGGTTTTCACACACAAAGTTCCCCAATAAGTTCCACAATAAGTTCCACACTAATGACAAAGAATTGCAAAACTATATATAGATTTTTACATCTGACGGCGTCACGTTATGGAGTGTGACGCCATCACCTCGCCGCTTTTAGGGTTCTCGGATGACCTTCTTGACGCCGTCCCTCTTTAGCTCTCCAAAATCCGTTCTGGCTTATCAAGGCTTGACGCCGTCAGACCTTGAATGTGACGCCGTCCCTCTTGAAATTATACCGTGACGACCTTGATCAGGTTAAAGCGTGACGCCGTCAGAATTCACATGCAATTTTCACTGGCTTATCATGGGTAAATTTCACATCCACCTTTTCTTGCCAAGCCATGACGCCGTCCAGGGTAAATCCTGACGCCGTCAAAGGTAACTTTTAGCCAATTTTTGAGACTTTGTCGTTTTCTTCACTTTAATGCTCCAAAAACGTCCAAAATGCTTCCTTTTCCAGATTTCTTCTCAAAAGTACCTAAAATGACAAAAGGAACGATTTAGGGCAATATTTGATCAAATAAATACGATTTAGGGCTTAAATGACCCCTTAAAAGCGGTACACTTTTCGCTTCATCATTGAGTCTTTTAAAGTGGATGTCTGATGAGGCCTAAATGCGGTGCATCCAGGAAGTTACATGGCGTATGGTAGAATGGATAGTAGAACCGACTTGTTATAGTCCATGCGCCGTATTGGAGAAGGAGATACGGCGTATATAAGATGCGGCGTGATGAGTGTCTAAATACTCATCATTTTTACCTAATCTGAGCTGCCAAAACATCCAAAAACACTCAGAAATGCATCATAATACTGAAATTATCACAAAATGGTGTTTTATATGTTTCAGATGCAAAATGTTTAAAAACAGTTGAAAAACGAACAAAGTTTGCATAATTGGCAGTTTCAGTCCCTCAACTTTCAAAAGTTGTCAAAACTAGTCCCTGAAGGTTTTAAATAAATATAAAGTCAACTTAAGTCCTTGGGAAACCAAAAATGTTCACAAGTGATCCCTGGATAAAAGTTTACACAACTTGGCAACTTTTACCCCTCAAGTATCAAAATTGGCAAAAATGGTCCCTGGGTATTATAAAACTTGAAATTTCACAAAATACCCTTGTACTATTCATGAAAATACAATTTGGAACAATTTTGATAACTTTTGGGAATTTACAAAACAAACCCCTTTAAAATCCAAAATTACATAAAAGGTCCTTAAAGTTTTAAAATGTTAAAAATATACAACTTTAGTCCTTGTGTTATTGTATATTGGCAGGTTTAGTCCTTGGATTAACTTTGGAAAGATGACAACTCAAGCCCCTCAACTTTCAGAGAATTACAAAAATGGTCCTTGTGTTAACTAAATCCGGATCTAAACACTCCCCATTAAATCCAAATAGCCAACCCATCCTATTAACTAAACCCAGCCTAAACATTAACCCAGTCCAATACCCATACCCAAGCCCAATCAAAACAAGCCCAATGTTTGTCTGAGTTAAACACTAGGTCAAACAAACGTTGACCCGTCTTCCCAAAACCACCATTCCCGCCAATACCAGTTAGTCACCCCCCAGCTCACCCAAAACCACTATCCACCTCATCCCCCCTCCTCCTACAAGTTACCTAACACATCCAAATGCAATTAATGCATCCCTCCCACTCCCCACTAGCTAAATCAGAAAAGATAGCCAAAATCCACTTTTCCCGCCAATTTTCCAAGTGGACGAACAAGATCAAATTAGAGCAATTGGATGGTGAGGATTTGTTGAGGATGTCGACTGAGTGTTATCCCACTTTAAATTATGTATATATAGTATGTAATGTAGCTAAAATGAAAAAAAAAAGTAGAATAATTAGCATAATTCGTATTTTTCATTTCCAGTAGTGTACTTTGTAATTTCAAATTTCATCAATCAATACAAGTTAATTCTAGTGTATTTGTTGTTGTTTTTGATTATTTATCAGTAGTTACTTAAAATTCCAAGTTTTCTTATTTCCCTGTGCACTGAGAATTAGAAACTTAATAAGTAGTGTATGAAATAGCTTCTCAGCTGTTTTTAATAGCTTATATAAGCTTTACATAGCTTATTATAAGTTTATTATAGCATAAAATTGTTCTAAATTCAAGATTGGAAGATGGTCAATGAAAGTCAATTTGGAGGTCAATAAGCTATTTCTGGGTGGATAAGCTAGTTCAGGAAGCTTCTCTGGGTTATCTAGCTTGTTTTTGACAAGCTAGATTGGTCCTTGGTTCCTTGTTCTTTGTGCATCAGTTCACATCAGTTGTAAGCTTTTCTCAATTTTTGGCATTATTTCCATATCACTGTGCTTGTGCTTATTAATGGCTTATTGTTAGTGTTATAAGCTATTTGTTAGTTTCTGAGTGCATTTGATTATCCTTGTCAGTAGTTTAATAAACTTTTCATTACTTTGCTAAAAATCATATAAAAAGCCAAAACAGTCATATCTAGTATAGCTTATAATTTTGCTTATTTCTGAGTTATAAGTTGTTCATCAGTAGTAATATAAGCTAGTAAATCAATAATAATCATAAGTTTAGTTTAAAATTTTGGATTTCATTTGTAAAAATCAAGACAGTCACATCCTAAAGGGGTGTTTGGTTTTAACTGTTTTATAGGCCTAAGGCAGTGTTACTGTAGATTGGTCATAAGCCAATCTTTGTTCAAGCTTTTAGAAGCCCTTAGAAGCTATTTTCACTCTTTGATCAGTCCTATAGCTAAACCTAGTAGTTTTACATAGTCCTTGTGAAAATCAGTCAACATAGGAACTCATATAAGTCAATACAAGCCTCAAGCTTGTTTGAGCCATAACTTTGGCATTTTCTTACTCAATTGAGTCCATCTAGTGAGTCCTGCAAATCCCAGACCCTTGTACACACTTGTGCAAATTCTGCACAACATCTGCACAAAACAGCAGACCTAGTGTTGATTGTCTGCTGATCTAGGCATCAATTAGACATCAATTGGACACTTAATGATGGGGCTTTTGTGTTTTTTAGATACCCAGTAGTTCTACCTTGCTTTTGCCCCCCTTAAGTTTCACCTCAGTAGCTTATTTATCTGCTTAATCTTACCTGCAAGTTTGCCTGATTTCTGAGTTTCTGTCTTGGAATTCCCAAGCAGCCAAGTGCTTAACTTGTTCAATCCTTGTGCTTATTTGCAATTTTAAGTTGTTTTGAGTTTATTTTAGCATATTATCATTGTTCTGAGCAGTTGGTGCACTTTAGTGCTTTTTAGCTTATTTTTGGCTTATTAGCCCAAATCTGCTTATCAGGCTTAGTAAGCTTTTCATTTTATTTTTCCTATCTTCTTAATTATATTTTAGAATTATCTGTAAATTTTCATAATTTTCTGAACAGTTTTAATATTTTTAATCATTTTAATTAGTTTCTAATAGTATTTAAATCATAATAAATAGAATAATAATCAGAAAAATATAATTCCAATTTTCATAATTTTCTTTTGTCATTTTTAATCTAGGAAAAATATAAAAATATTTTTAGACCTTAAGAAAATCAAAAATAGAAATAAAGTGATAGCTTCTATTTAATAGAATTTATCTTTTTAAATTTTAATTAAGTAATTTTCATTTTTATAATTTTCTTAGCTTTTATTTACTTAGTAATATTTTTAGAAAAAGTTTTAGATTTTTCTTTGTCCATTTAGTATTTTTTTTTAATTTAAAATAGTTTAATAAGTAATTAAATAATAAATAATTAATAATAAATAGATAAAAAGTGTAGAAAAATATAATTTAAGTTTTTAAATAAGTTTTAAGTCATTTTACATTTTTAGGTTTTAAATTTTATAAATTTCAGTTTTTGTCCCGTTTTAGCTTTTCTGTTACGCGTTTGTAATTTGTTTATTCGCGTTTAATTTAATTGTGCATATCTGTTTTTAAATTGTTATTTAGAATTGTTAAATAAAGCAAAAATCCAAAAATATCTGAATCATCAATCACTTTCATCCTAGCTTTGCACAGTTTTCCATTCACACCTCGTTGGGAAACGACCCAGGTGATCACTTGCCTGGTTTCACACACTACACACGAGCATCCTGTTCTGAGACTGCATTTGTTTAATTATAAGTGTGTTGTTTCGGGACGGATCAAATTTTGGCGCCGCTGCCGGGGAGGTTGTGCTGCGACAGTTGTGTAAGTTTTAGCGATTAGTGATCTGAGACCCTTCTATCAGAAGTTCCTATTTTCCAAAAACAATATAAAATACCAAAAATATTTTTCTTTTCTTTTCTATATATATTATTATTATTATTATCATATAAAAAAAATTAAAAACCAAAAAACATTTTCCGTTTTCTTTAATAAATAACAAATAATAAAATATTACCATCGAGAACCAAGACTGAGTACTACCTAACTGGGGGTACGACCATAATAAGTTCCCAAACCAAAGATTTAAAACTTGCCTTTGTATCACTTGCGAATATCGGCTCACCTTTAATTGATAAACAAACTCTAACGGAGGTTTAAGGATAGTCTGACATTAAATTATCGGACTGAAAGAAGCGGGTTTTTAAGGAGCATTAAGTTGCCCACCTTTGCTTCTCCGCCACTCTGTGCGTTTATCTTTTAGAGAGCTACCGTACGCTTGCTGATTATTGGTTTAAGTTCACTTGTGTTTTGCTTCTGTCTTGTTTTAATTGGAATATTTTACCTAGTGCATGCGCACTCGTTCTTCCACGTCATCAAGTCCTTTACGTGAACTCGTAGCAATTCCGAGAAGACGTAATCGTAGACGTGCTGCCCAAATAGTCGAACCCGAGATTCGTACTGTTCCCACTGAAAATATGGCAGACGAACGCACCATGGCTGAAATGCTCCAGGCACCCACCGAGGGTTATGGAGATGCCATCGTTTTACCAGCCATCGATTCTGATCATTTTGAATTGAAAACACACTTGATTCAGCTCGTGTCCACCAACCAATTTCACGGGTTTGAACGAGAGGATCCTTATGCACACATTCGTTGGTTCAACAAACTGACATCCACAATCAATTACAAAAATGTGCCGCAAACAGTGATCAAATTGATGCTATTTCCATTCTCACTTGAGGGGGCAGCCCGGATTTGGCTGGATAAAGAACCCCCTCGATCCATTGAAACCTGGGAAGATCTCGTTAAGAAATTTGTAAATTATTTCTTCCCTCCATCAAAGACGACTAACCTAAAAAATGAAATTGCTGGTTTTCGTCAAGGTTTCGATGAAAATTTCGGAGAGGCGTGGGACAGATTTAAAGATCTCCTAAGAAAATGCCCACATCACGATTTCAATGTGTTACAACAAATAAATACGTTTTATAATGGATTGACCCAAAACGATCAAGATGCACTTAATGCAGCCTCCGGTGGCAATATCTTGAATCGTAAACCCAGAGAGGTGGTTGAAATTTGTGAAAATAAATCAAAAGTTCCTATTTCAAGAAACAAAGTGAATGTTCCTGTCACTCCTACTGCTTCTTCTTCATCCGGTAACTCCTCAGAGTTAGCCTTCCTTACAGATTCAATGCGTTGTATGATGAAAGAAATGAAAGAATTAAAAAGTGAAGTTCATAAACCGGAACAAATCAAAGCAATAAACAAAGTGTGTGAAACTTGTGGTGGCCCACATGCGTATTTTGATTGTCAAGCAACCGATGCTTCTCTTTACCCAGCTCCCGTAGCTGCAGTAAACCAAAATCAATACCGTCCGCATGCTGAGACTCAGTACCGAGCACCGAATGCTATGGTCCCACCTGGTTTTCCACCCGTGCCAAATCAGAATAATCAAAACCGCTTTGTTCAAAATCAGGGACAAAATTTTCACAACTCTCAAAATTTCAATCAAAACCGAGGTCAGAATCAGGGTAATTTTAACCAAAACCGTGGTCAAAATTTTAATCAAAACCAAGGTTCAAACCGAAATCAGACATCCTCAGATGAGTTGCTTATGCAATTCATGAAAACCCAAGAGGAAACAAATAAGACACAACGAGAGACAAACCAGTTATTGGTTGCCCAATTAAACCAGATCAAAAAGTCTTTAACTGATATACCTTCTACCTCGGGAGGTCTCCCAAGTAACACTGTAACCAACCCTAGGGGTGAACTCAAAGCTGTCAGTACACGCAGTGGTAAATCTCATGTTGAATTCAAGGTGATAAAGGACCCGGTACTTCCCACTAACAATGGAAGTGCTAAATACGTCCAACCTTCGGTCATCCAACCTTCAGTCATCCAAAAATCTACACCCACAATTGCTCCTCAGCCGTCTAGAATCGATCCTACTCTTTCACGATTTACGGTTAAAAGTTTGTCAACCAAACTTAGTGAGCAAAGGTCAGCCAGATATTATTCCGAAATGCTCAATGCTGTTCCTGTCAGTGTACTTGATGACAGTGATGATGACGGAGATACCACTTTCGTCAAAGCTATCACCACTCGGAGTGGAGCTTCTTATAAGGGGCCAGCTGGCCCTATTCCTCCTCCGTTATTTGAAATGGAAAAAGAGACGGAGGATACAACAGACAAAGTGCAAATTCCAAGCCCACAAAGTACAGCACATGTCTATCCTCCGGTTGTCCCGAAAAAATCCAAACCAGGAGTTGTCTTTGAATCTGTTAAGACTCCTGATGTGGTTGTCCCTAAATCCAAACCTCACATTCCTTACCCATCGCGCTTAAATGAGCAAAAGCTCCGTGAGAAGGCTAGTCAACAAAATGATAAATTCTATCAAATCTTTAAAGAATTACATTTTGACATAAGCTTTGCGGATGCTACCATTCTGATGCCCAAGTTTGCAGTAGCAATCAAACACTTGTTAAGCAACAAGGAAAAACTGATTGAAATGGCTAAAACTCCAGTAAATGAGAACTGCTCAGCGGTTATCTTGAAAAAGCTTCCGGAGAAGCTTGGAGATCCTGGAAAGTTTCTACTACCTTGTGTATTTCCGGGAATGGTTGAATGCTATGCCTTAGCAGATCTAGGTGCAAGCATCAACCTGATGCCTCATTCAGTATGGAAGAAACTTTCTCTTCCGGCTCTTACTCCTACCTGCATGACTCTTGAGCTTGCAGATCGAACCATAACTCATCCCTGCGGCATTGCCGAAGATGTATTTGTGAAAATAGGAAAGTTCCATTTTCCTGCTGACTTTGTGGTTGTTGATTTCGATGCTGATCAAAAGGTTCCTCTAATTCTTGGAAGAGGATTCCTAAAAACGGGCCATGCACTTATTGATGTATTTAAGCATGAAATCACCTTGCGTGTGGATAAGGAAGCTGTTACTTTTAACCATGATCAAACATCGAAGTACTCCTCCAATTTTGATTCTGCTTCGGTTAACCGAATCGATGTCATTGACATTACTTCAAAGGAGTACTCTCAAGAAAATCTTGGTTATTTTCATAATTCTGTGAGTGGGAATCCCACCACATCTTCTCAACTTATCATAGCCGACTCTTCCCCTTCTCTCACTTCGGTTGAGGGAAGTGATCCCTTTTGGGATGAAGTCGATGCTTTTCTCACTGTAGATAGTTCACCTCCGCATGAGGTTGATGAAAACTATCTTGATCCTGAGGGGGATATTCTTTTTCTTGAAAATTTGTTAAACGAAGATTCATCTTCCCCTCTTCCACCAAATCAACTTCATAAAAAAGAAATCAAGTCAGTTGAAAAAACTGATAAATTTCCTGAGATCAAGTTTAAGGACTTGCCTCCTCCACTTGAAATTCTTGAGGAGGAAGTTCTTATCTTAATTGCTGTTCAGATCTCTCTTCTTCCCTTCACCTACCCGGTGATTTCCCCTATCTTTCACTCATTCGGGAGTGAGGATATTACTTTTGATCCCGGCATTGTCCATCTAACATTGGTTTAAATGCCGGATTTCCTGGTCTCTTACTTCCCCATAAACTTTTAAATTGTTTTTTTCTCCCGGTCTGTTCAGGAACCCTTTGTTACAGTTGGCCGTTCACAAGCGGTTAGCTTGCGTGATAAACCTGACTGTTCGGGAGAAATCAGCTCAATTCGGGGTCGAGTCAAGCTAGCGACTCGGTAATCAAAAACAGTAGCAAAATATGGGTTTTCACCCATGTCTCACCTTAGTGTGGGGGGGATTCCCCACATGTTGTAAATATGTTCAGTAAAAAAAAAAAAAAAAAAAAAAAAAAAAAAAAAAAAAAAGGGAATTTGCATGCCTTAACGGCTTAAATGCAAATTAAATAAAAATAAAATAAATATCTATATGAAATAAAGGCTATTAGTATTTCCCTTTCACGTTCTAAGTGTTGGTTTAACAACCGGTTCTTTGAATATTGAGGGCAATATTCAGTTCTAAGTGTGGGGGGGAATTCTTGCGAATTTGATCAAATGTACCATCTAGTACCCCCATTTTAGCCAAAATTTTAAAATTTTTTCTCACTTAGAACGCAATAAATGGTTATCAGTCCGCCATGTCTAACCCACATAAGGATTGGCTAATCCGAGAGCAAACGGCTCTTGGTAAAGATGTCTCAAATCCGTTGATGGCTTGCAATTTGCCCAAAATTGTATGGTATTCGACTCACCATATCTTCATAAGTGAAGAGTTGGCTAGTCCAGAAGCAAACGGCTTCTGGTAAAGACAAATCAAAACCGTTGACAGCTTGTGGTTTGCTCAAAATCACTTGGTTATCATTGTACCAAAGTTCTTACTTGAACTGAAACAATTGGCTACTCCAGAAGTAATGGCTTTTGGTAAAGAGTCTTTCAAATCCATTAAATCTTCATAAAATATTGCTAGGGACTAGCAATAGTTTAGTGTGGGGGATTGATGAGTGTCTAAATACTCATCATTTTTACCTAATCTGAGCTGCCAAAACATCCAAAAACACTCAGAAATGCATCATAATACTGAAATTATCCCAAAATTGTGTTTTATATGTTTCAGATGCAAAATGTTTAAAAACAGTTGAAAAACGAACAAAGTTTGCATAATTGGCAGTTTCAGTCCCTCAACTTTCAAAAGTTGTCAAAACTAGTCCCTGAAGGTTTTAAATAAATAAAAAGTCAACTTAAGTCCTTGGGAAACCAAAAATGTTCACAAGTGATCCCTGGATAAAAGTTTACACAACTTGGCAACTTTTACCCCTCAAGTATCAAAATTGGCAAAAATGGTCCCTGGGTATTATAAAAACTTGAAATTTCACAAAATACCCTTGTACTATTCATGAAAATACAATTTGGAACAATTTTAATAACTTTTGGGAATTTACAAAACAAACCCCTTTAAAATCCAAAATTACATAAAAGGTCCTTAAAGTTTTAAAATGTTAAAAATATACAACTTTAGTCCTTGTGTTATTGTATATTGGCAGGTTTAGTCCTTGGATTAACTTTGGAAAGATGACAACTCAAGCCCCTCAAATTTCAGAGAATTACAAAAATGGTCCTTGTGTTAACTAAATCCGGATCTAAACACTCCCCATTAAATCCAAATAGCCAACCCATCCTATTAACTAAACCCAGCCTAAACATTAACCCAGTCCAATACCCATACCCAAGCCCAATCAAAACAAGCCCAATGTTTGTCTGAGTTAAACACTAGGTCAAACAAACGTTGACCCGTCTTCCCAAAACCACCATTCCCGCCAATACCAGTTAGTCACCCCCCCCAGCTCACCCAAAACCACCATCCACCTCATCCCCCCTCCTCCTACAAGTTACCTAACACATCCAAATGCAATTAATGCATCCCTCCCACTCCCCACTAGCTAAATCAGAAAAGATAGCCAAAATCCACTTTTCCCGCCAATTTTCCAAGTGGACGAACAAGATCAAATTAGAGCAATTGGATGGTGAGGATTTGTTGAGGATGTCGACTGAGTGTTATCCCACTTTAAATTATGTATATATAGTATGTAATGTAGCTAAAATGAAAAAAAAAAGTAGAATAATTAGCATAATTCGTATTTTTCATTTCCAGTAGTGTACTTTGTAATTTCAAATTTCATCAATCAATACAAGTTAATTCTAGTGTATTTGTTGTTGTTTTTTATATTTATCAGTAGTTACTTAAAATTCCAAGTTTTCTTATTTCCCTGTGCACTGAGAATTAGAAACTTAATAAGTAGTGTATGAAATAGCTTCTCAGCTGTTTTTAATAGCTTATATAAGCTTTACATAGCTTATTATAAGTTTATTATAGCATAAAATTGTTCTAAATTCAAGATTGGAAGATGGTCAATGAAAGTCAATTTGGAGGTCAATAAGCTATTTCTGGGTGGATAAGCTAGTTCAGGAAGCTTCTCTGGGTTATCTAGCTTGTTTTTGACAAGCTAGATTGGTCCTTGGTTCCTTGTTCTTTGTGCATCAGTTCACATCAGTTGTAAGCTTTTCTCAATTTTTGGCATTATTTCCATATCACTGTGCTTGTGCTTATTAATGGCTTATTGTTAGTGTTATAAGCTATTTGTTAGTTTCTGAGTGCATTTGATTATCCTTGTCAGTAGTTTAATAAACTTTTCATTACTTTGCTAAAAATCATATAAAAAGCCAAAACAGTCATATCTAGTATAGCTTATAATTTTGCTTATTTCTGAGTTATAAGTTGTTCATCAGTAGTAATATAAGCTAGTAAATCAATAATAATCATAAGTTTAGTTTAAAATTTTGGATTTCATTTGTAAAAATCAAGACAGTCACATCCTAAAGGGGTGTTTGGTTTTAACTGTTTTATAGGCCTAAGGCAGTGTTACTGTAGATTGGTCATAAGCCAATCTTTGTTCAAGCTTTTAGAAGCCCTTAGAAGCTATTTTCACTCTTTGATCAGTCCTATAGCTAAACCTAGTAGTTTTACATAGTCCTTGTGAAAATCAGTCAACATAGGAACTCATATAAGTCAATACAAGCCTCAAGCTTGTTTGAGCCATAACTTTGGCATTTTCTTACTCAATTGAGTCCATCTAGTGAGTCCTGCAAATCCCAGACCCTTGTACACACTTGTGCAAATTCTGCACAACATCTGCACAAAAACAGCAGACCTAGTGTTGATTGTCTGCTGATCTAGGCATCAATTAGACATCAATTGGACACTTAATGATGGGGCTTTTGTGTTTTTTAGATACCCAGTAGTTCTACCTTGCTTTTGCCCCCCTTAAGTTTCACCTCAGTAGCTTATTTATCTGCTTAATCTTACCTGCAAGTTTGCCTGATTTCTGAGTTTCTGTCTTGGAATTCCCAAGCAGCCAAGTGCTTAACTTGTTCAATCCTTGTGCTTATTTGCAATTTTAAGTTGTTTTGAGTTTATTTTAGCATATTATCATTGTTCTGAGCAGTTGGTGCACTTTAGTGCTTTTTAGCTTATTTTTGGCTTATTAGCTTATTGCTTATTAGCCCAAATCTGCTTATCAGGCTTAGTAAGCTTTTCATTTTATTTTTCCTATCTTCTTAATTATATTTTAGAATTATCTGTAAATTTTCATAATTTTCTGAACAGTTTTAATATTTTTAATCATTTTAATTAGTTTCTAATAGTATTTAAATCATAATAAATAGAATATTAATCAGAAAAATATAATTCCAATTTTCATAATTTTCTTTTGTCATTTTTAATCTAGGAAAAATATAAAAATATTTTTAGACCTTAAGAAAATCAAAAATAGAAATAAAGTGATAGCTTCTATTTAATAGAATTTATCTTTTTAAATTTTAATTAAGTAATTTTCATTTTTATAATTTTCTTAGCTTTTATTTACTTAGTAATATTTTTAGAAAAAGTTTTAGATTTTTCTTTGTCCATTTAGTATTTTTTTTAATTTAAAATAGTTTAATAAGTAATTAAATAATAAATAATTAATAATAAATAGATAAAAAGTGTAGAAAAATATAATTTAAGTTTTTAAATAAGTTTTAAGTCATTTTACATATTTAGGTTTTAAATTTTATAAATTTCAGTTTTTGTCCCGTTTTAGCTTTTCTGTTACGCGTTTGTAATTTGTTTATTCGCGTTTAATTTAATTGTGCATATCTGTTTTTAAATTGTTATTTAGAATTGTTAAATAAAGCAAAAATCCAAAAATATCTGAATCATCAATCACTTTAATCCTAGCTTTGCACAGTTTTCCACTCACACCTCGTTGGGAAACGACCCAGGTGATCACTTGCCTGGTTTCACACACTACACACGAGCATCCGGTTCTGAGACTGCATTTGTTTAATTATAAGTGTGTTGTTTCGGGAAGGATCACGGCGCATATAAAATATAGATGCGGCGCATCGACCTTAAATAAGCAGAAATGACAGAAATGCCCTCTCAGCTAGTTTATATGTGCTAGGTTCTAGATATCTCCACACAATTCTTGTGTGTTCCTGTGATGTCGAGATAGAGAGAAGAGAGGGAAGATGATGGAGCATTTGGTGATGAGATGATGATGGTTTAGTGGTGATAATTCAAGGGTTAAGCCTATAGCTTGTTTCTTACATAAGGTATGATGTTCATGATGCTTAATTAGAGTTTAATTGATGGATTATGAAATTAGGGTTTGTAAACCCTAACTTGGGAAGGATTGGGTAAATGGTGTTTTAAGATAATTAAGAGGTAATGATGATTATGTGATGAGTTTATAATGGGTTTAAGTTAGTAAATGATGGGATTTATTCTCATATAATCAATATATGATTATATGATGATTAGAAGTGTTTAGAGGTTAGTTATGGTTGTATTAGTCATGATTATAGTTAATGATTATGTATTATATGTTATGTATGATTATGTGTCTTAGGGTGTTTATGATGATGGATGATGATGGATGCTTGGATATGCTTAGCTTGGAGATAAGGTAAGTAAAATGATGATGGCATGTATTATATGGATGTCTAACATGTATGTGTTATGTGTGTTTTGTGACTAGTGATAAGGGATTGGATATGTGCTTATGTGCTAGGATGAATATAATCTAGGTGGTGATTTGGTTATGATGGTAAGTTGATGTTAGATGGTTATGCAAGAATTAGAGAGTGGAGTAGCTAAGTAAGTGTTTAGAGATAGGTGATGCTTATGTGTTTTGATTGAAGTATGATGGTATGTGATTATCGTTTTACTTACTAAGCGTTATCGCTTACGGTTTAGATGTTTAAAACCGTTTTGTAGGTTCATGTGCGGCGGAATGAAAGATTATGTGTGGTAGCTTAAGGATTTGGAAGCGGTTGGAAGATAGTGAGCATTAGGAGCTAGGTAGGATGTCGAGCTCGAGTCAAGGTTGTGCCCCCGAGAGTCTCTTTTATGAGTCGTTTATTGTGTGTCAAAGTCGGGTAACGGTTTGGGAGTCTAACGAGTTGTCAAATGTGTTTTAAGTGTTTTTAGTGAATGTTTAAGGGGCGTTTGGATTTAAGTGTATTCGTACCCATGTTGGAGTCAAACGGGTCAATTGCCGTGTATTATGGCTTGTTGTGGTTTTGAATGTAAAATGAGTGTTTTGGTATAAGATATAATGTTGTATTGAGGTTAAAGTGGATTGTGTGGTGTGTTGAGTATATGCAGGTTTTCCTGCTGATGTTCTATCTACATAAGGTGATGCGGCGTATCTAGTATATTAGATGCGACGTATCAGGAGTTTGAGGTGATGCGGCGCATCATTTCAGGTTGATGCGGCGCATGATCTATCGGTTTAGATACGGCGTATCCCTAAAAAGGATACGGCGTATCCTTGGTCTGAAGGGTCATTTGGTTGTGTTATACAATTGATTATGAATTGTTTTGAAAGGTGTTCGAGTATATGTTCTTGCAAGTATTTTAAAGGGTTAAATGTGATAGATTTTGGATATGTAAATGAAGAAATTGTATGAGTCCGGTAAAGTCAAGCGTTTCCGCGTCAAAAGTTTTAAATTTTTAGACAAAACGGGTACGGGGCGTTACAGTTTATCATGGAGTGATACCGAGATAAGTAAATTAGCTATTGTGAAATTTGTGATATTGCGGGGAGCATATCAAGTTTCACATGCATTGTGCGAGGCAAATGTTGGACGTGACAAAGATCGATAAGTGACTACATGGATTAGTCAGTTAATGGCGTTCTCGGATCGTGGCCTACTATCCCAATGACATGCGACGTTAGGTCGTTTAACTTTGTTTTTCACTTGGTTTTGTCTTAATTTCCAGTTACCACATAAGTAAGAAACGAGTTCACGAAATGAAACGGAAATAAAGTGAAAATGAAATGGAAATGAAAATCCATCAGTATTTTCAGTTGGAAATGAAAGTATGGCAATATTTTCATTAAGGAGTTAAATGGTAATTGCCGAAAATATGGCAATATTTTCATTAAGGAGCTAAACGGTAATTCCCTTTCCCCTCTCTATTAATCGGTCGATCTTAAGGTTTAATAAACCCTAAGTCAATCAAACGACTTATAGTAGTTTACCCTGGTTTTGTGCTCGCCTAACTAGCGTAGGTTTGTAGCCATAGTTCTACCTGTGCAATACCGGTGGATACCTGACACCATCTAAGTGGCGATCAACCCTAAAATCCTAAGGGTTGATTGATCAAGCATCAAGAAAGAAGAAGAAGGCGATTCCGTGCGCGCAGCTGACTGCACCTTTAAGTAGAAGATTACTGCATGCAAGATTATAGGTAATTATCCTATAAACACCCTTATTATGTGTTTTTGTTTAGGTTATATCTTTGATTAGGAGATCTGTACTTAGGGTTTGGTCTGCATGGCGTTTAATTGTTTATCTTCCGTCGTGCATGTTTTATACGCCATGCGGGTGACCACCAAATTCCTACAGTCATTTCTTAGAAAATGTAACGGCCTACAATTAGATGTCCA